>JAWLRI010000563.1:5862134-5884935 GCA_034781795.1 Crypturellus tataupa
CCCCCCCCCCCCCCCCCCCCCCCCCCCCCCCCCCCCCCCCCCCAGAAGCCAGACTGTTATCTCTACAGGTTTCTAAGGTCATGCAAACAGAAATCTCACTGCACATCAATCACTTCCCTTAAAATGCTGTAGTTCAGTCTGGAGTGATCAAAAGACTCTGGCCAAAAGATGACGAGCAGGGCAGCTCAGCCACTTACCCCTGCCCTGCTCCCCTGCATCCTGAAGGGAAGGGGAAGGACTTGATGTTAACGCATTTCACACACAAAAATGAGTCAGTTTCCTGGCAGATAATAAACCGTTTGTTCACAGACTTCAATTCCAGCAGGTGCTTTCTCAAGAGGAGCAATGGAGGGGGCTCAGTTACCTCACACAAACAGCCATTTGGCACAGTCAGTTAAAGATGTAGTATGTGGAGAATGTTTCAAATGCCTGTTAACTATTCAACAGACCAGAACAGCTCAACTGGAGGAATCTAGAGTCATTGCTATTTTGGTTACAGTTCTATTACTGAGATCCCTCCATTTGCTTCAGGCCGAGAACGCAAACGTGTGCTCTACTGCAAATTCTCCAGCCCAGCTTCTGTAAGAAGGAGCAAATAACTGGATGACGGCACTTTGTCCCCAGGCACACCATGCTGTGTGCATTTATAAAGAGCATGAAAAATGAGTGCATGCACGCATTACATGTAAGTGACTGCATATCTAATGATTAAGGGCTTACATTAGCATTAAAAAATAGGCACATTGTACTGTCAATGTCCCCAGCACCTCCCCACATCTGAGGAAGCTACCGAGTGCTTTAGTTGATTGAGCACATGGGACTGAAGCAGGTCTGAAAGGCTGTCCATAAGCTGTTTCTTGGCAATAAAAAATAAAATAAAATAAAAAACTTAGAAATTAAGGCAAATCAGCAGTCATCAAGCAACAAGGCCTGAGAAGCAACCTTCTCAAATACTTTTGTGGTATGTCCTCACTCATACCACTTCCTTTCTCCGACCTCTTTTTCTGCATGGATTGACTCCCACAATAGGCCTCTGTTATAGTAGCGTTCCTCCATCAGCTTCAATAGTGGCTGAAGAATTAAGTGCAGGCTGTTGAGACTATTTCTTGGAAAAAAACAAATTTATTGTTGTCAGGCCTCCAATTTATGTTTAGCAGGTGCGCCCTCTCCCGTGGAGGTCAAATTAGCAAATTGTAAAATGCTTCACATTATTCCTATTTGTCAACATAAATGGCAAAGAACAGCCTTTGTGCTCTACATGTGGTACTGCTACCGAACTCCAAGATTTACTGGTGATCTTTCAGAGACAAAGTATTGTTTACAATCTCGGGCTGTCACTCTAAATGTTCAGCTTCCCCACCTTCTATTCAATACAAGAACTATATATCGTAGATGAGTAAAGCAGGGCTTTTCAAACTTGTAGATACAAAACAGCAGAAAGATATGCCCTGGTAAACAGAACGGGCAAACTCACTGTTCAGTATTCCAGGCCTAGCTACAAGGATCTAATGAAACTGGATCATGATCTAATGAAACTGGAAGCTATCTGCAATGTACAGATTCCAGTCTGTGGAACTGTTCTGGGCCTTTGCTTACTGTTTACCTGTCTCTACATGGTAGTAGGGGAACTTACTGGAATTAGACTTCAGTGATGTTCCTTAATAAGGACTAGAAAGATGCATGTTTCAAAATTTTCTCTTATTATTTCATCCAAAAAGTTGTAAGATCTGTTTCTCTTTTCAACTTTTCCATGGAAGGAAATGATCTTACAACAAAGATCTCAGTTAAACATAGGTTGATTGAAAGTTAGAAGATAACTAAATTCAAACAAATAGCTATTGAGGATATCATAAAAACAGACTGTTAGTTCTCAGCTTTTTTACAGATTTGAGAAGATGTGATTAGCTTCCATATCTTTAAAAGCCCTTCCTTTAGTAGACTGGCTATGTGGTCTGCAGGTGGTTTCTCTGGGACCATCTGGGCCAAGCACAGCAGGCCCGGACAAGTTTGTTTCATCTGGGAACAGTTGCTTCTCTGCCCTTCCGTTACTTATGTGCAAAGAGCTCACACATTTGTGTGTCTAGAGATGACTGCTAGTAGGCAACTCTGCACGCTACAGGTAGGAAAATATTCTGGCTTTTCTGTTTGTTTTTAAGGCCAGGATAAGTGACAATCACCTTTGCATTCAGTCCTTTACACAGTGAAAATGCTACTAGAGGCTAATACCAGCAGAGATCTGAACAGCCTTGTCATTTAAACCAAACTGGAGCCTCACATCAGGGCCATGAGGCTCCAGCCTCAACTCAGGAACAAGAGTGACTATTCTCTTTCCCATCTTTTATATATCACTTACCTTTGTCATTGTTACTGTCCTGATAACCAATTTGACCATAGACTGGTCCCAGCTTGACCACAAATCAACAGTACCTACAGTTTAGCACTGGAAGAAGCATCCCCCGTGGTTGGGGGGATGTTGCGCATAGTAAGACTATGCGCAACAACAAAAAGCACACCCAGAGCCTTCTCAGACGCACGATTAAAATTTTAATAAGAGTTCAAGACTTACTTGAACTAGATAAAAAAACACCTACATGTAAAAGCTGGACTCCAGTCAACATGTGCCAATCATCTGAGAATAAATCCTGTATTAAGAAAGTCTAGGTAAGGGATGGGCAAGCACTAGAGATTATGAAGACTACATGAAGGCTTGGCAGACAGTAAGAAGTTGGGATGACTTCTGTGAAGTTGGCAGGTCTCCTCCAGCTTTAATTTATTCTTTCCTCAGAAAAACAAAATAGCAGTTTCACTTTGAGATCCAGCTTCTTATCCACTTCAATCCCTTATACAACCAAAAAGATAAGCCACTTCCTTGCTTGCACTCTGTATCCCCATTTACACCTATCCCATGTACAGGGATAATCTGCAACTGTATGGTTCCCAAGCAGAAACAAAATCACAATTTAGGGCTCTGCCAGGAAAAAAGAAAGTTTCAAGGTACATTAGCTTCTTTATACAATAATTCAGGAATTGTGGTTCAGTAAAGAGAAGAGAGAAACAAAGAGCAGAAACAACATTACCCCCTTGTGGTAGAAAAGCAATATGGAAATGCAATAGGTTCAAATAAATTTGTTCCAGAGAAAATCAGAGGGAATCAAACTAGGTTTGTTCTATATGCAGCTACATGCTGCCAGGGAGACCATGGTTACTGAAAAAAGGTGCGACAGGAGCTGGGATCGTGATACCGCCCAGACAGACGAGAACGGCACCACTGCTCCACACTGGCGCTTCAGGGCAGCCCAGCCAAAGACCGAGACACATACACCGAAGTCTGACTATTAGAGGTGAAGCCACAAGTAAAGCTTATATACCTTTCTAAAGGAAACACCACACAATCAAACCCACTGGCAGTGTACAGCATTAAGGACTGATTCACACTGGTGACCTTATCTATGACTTTCTCACGTGGGCCCCAAACCCTGCAGTCTTTGCTTAGGAAAGAATACTGGCCTCGTACAAGAGAAACACAAGCAGGAAGGACATCGATTTTCAGACAAGAGCTAGCAGTTGAAAACAAATTTAATTGCAGACCCTATTACATGAAGTTCCAGAAAATATCATCTGCAAGTGTCAACAGTATACACTGTCTCCAACAGACTAAAATATGTTAAAAAAAAAAAGAAAACAAACATAGTGCTTTCAAGTCAGCTGTGCAGATTAGACTGTTCAGTTATCCACACAGCACTGCGGACTCTTCATTTCTGTACACTCGCAAATTAAAGGAGTTTATACAGATGCCACCAGCTAACACAAACTCTCTTAACGTCCCCCACACATTCCTCACTGTGTGGCAAAACCATTATCTGGGACAGTTAGAAAGGTGCTTCTTACAGGTAACTTCAGCAGTTCTTTGTTGCCAAACCAAATAGATGGGTGGGACAAAAACATTACGAGTTCTTCCAGCACAGGCACAGAGGTTACTCAGACGACAAACTACTGAACATGTCCTCTAGGATAAGTGCAAGGGACTGGTTAGAGAAGCTTGAGATAACTGCCAGACAAGACTTCTTAATGAAAGGATATAGACAATTAAAGGCCTTTCCTCATCAAACACAGGATCCATTCAAGCCTGTCTGGCAATAAGATACAGCTCACCTGTCATTTACAGTAATCCCTAGTCAAAATAAACTGGTAACCACTATCAAAATTTCCCCCTTAATTAGGACACTATAAGCAGTTAAATTTTGAATGTATTGAGGACCACTTTAACTCTGTGTATGTCTCTCTGCCTTTCTAGGGTGCTTTCACAGGGTAAGGTTTGAAGTACATGAATAGGGAGACAGAGAGCACTACTTGCTCCTTGCATTCATCCGACAAAGATTATGGTCTGAGGTGCCATGCCAAGACCTTGAACCAACACTACATCTGATAACAGAGGAGTTCTGCTTTTGTGAAATACCACGCGAGTTCTGTATAAGTCTCTGGGACCATGTTAAAATGGCCAAAGACTTACTGAAGACATGTGAAGATCAGGATCAGTTTTACTGGACAGCATTTGTACCATCTCTGTCATTAACAGAAGAGACGAAATATATTTCAGAGATCAATGCTACCATCTTTTTTAGAAGCCAGAAGTAGCTATGGTCAAACAATGAGATGATTAGATGGATCTGCTCTCATCCCTTTCACAACTTTTCTTTATAAACTTGAACTGGCCCACATGGCAGCAATGGCTCAAAGTACTCACAAGATCTTTTTCCCACACTGGGATTATAGTATTAACACAATGCTTTCTCAACCCATTTTTAATTACCAGGGAGTTATGGAAAAATTAAACCATCTCTCATCTGTTGCTCAATTATTTTCCCTTCATCCAGATCTTGCCAATAGCTTCTATCACCAATTTAATGCAGCATATTTCACATGACACAACTCCAGATATTTCTAAGGCTTGTCTCACTTCAATGTTAGCAGTGAGGCAAAGAGATCCACAGAGGGGGGAGGGAAAAAAAAAAAAAAAAAAAAAAAAAAGCCCTGTGCTTGAAATAATGAGATCAGCCTGGAGAACCTCAGGAAAGCTGAGGCTCAGTCTTACCAGTTTCTGCATAAGGTAGACCATAGGCCCCACCCTGCTCCCTCCCCAACCTCGTACAAGGCCTCAGGGAGCGCCACTGAGCACGCAGGCGGCTTTCAGGCCATGCCTAGTGTGAAGGCAGGGCTGCTGCGCGGCCAAGGCCTTCAGTGACACACGGCTACTAATAGAAGTGCCAGAGCTGCCAGTCAGGAAGAGCTTCATTACATGCTTATTAGTGCACTTGTGATGAGCTCAAGATAATTAGCCCAGCACCATCAGAAAGGGTAGAATTCTCTCCCTGCCCAGCTGGCATGGCTGCATCAACAGAATTCAAAGAGGAACAACCTTCATTAAACTACCTATTAACTTAATTGACCCTCTACAGCAATGTCCTCCCAGTGAGTTACTACTCAGCCAGGCAAGCCAGGTCAAGGACTGGACTCTTCCCACAAACAGTGAATAAGAATATATGTGTAGTTTTCAAATGCAATTTTTATCCAAACTATTTTGGCTAGTGTTTGAATACAGAGCTCTTTTGCCCAATGAGGACATCTAATGGAGAGATAAAGAAACACAGAAGATAAAATGTTGGTTATAAACTACCACATGGATTAACTCCAACACTAAATTCTAACCTACAGAGGAAAGAGGTTGGGCTCACAGATGTCCATTCTAGGGAAAAATCAGGTAAGTGGGTACCTGATGATCTGTTATTACTCTATAAGAGTAGGGAGAAAAAAAAAAAAAAAAAAAAAAAAAAAACAGCTAGTTTGGAAAGGTCAAAAAACTGCACTTGCAGGATTCATCTGTCCCATATCAAGGATTGCTTTAAAGGAGAAATTTCATAGCAGGACCTCGGGAGAATTACAATGTGTTTTATTAGCAGGCAAAAGAAGCTTCAGAGAAATTGCTATAAGCATTTAATAGTAGATTCCTCACTGCTTCTAGCCTCCTTATCTCACTAATCTACAATTACTGTAAGTTCAGTTAGAAGGGAAGCAGAAGCCCTCACCACGTCTGTTCTGAAATAAAACCTGATGATAGAGCAGGAGACTGAGAAAGTAAGAGATCCTAGATGAACTTTGCCGCAAATTCTGTAAAAAGATTTCACTGAAGTTCTTACTATAGGAACTCCTCTGGAACTAGGCTCACATATTGGAATCGTTTGCTCCAAATTCATATATCTCAAAAAAAAAAAAAAAAAAAAGTATCTGTTTGCACAGGCGGCAAGGTAGCCAAATAACCACACACCAAGATGCTGCAGCCACCAGGGCAGCAGCATCAACCACCATCTGCAGAAACCAAAGTCATCCAGAGACTTAGTCACAGGATTCCAGCTATTGGGCTGCAACCAGCCCAGCCCAGGCGAGCTCGAGCAGACTGCCAAGGCATGTACTTCAGGGCATTTTTAAATGACACGGTTCCTACAGAGTAAGCTGAAAGATAATATCCATGGAGCTCACTGCATCTCATCATGCAAGTAAGTGCCAAGAGCCTCATGAATAAAAAAAGCTATTTCCCCCCCCATTACATATGACAGTACAGGGACGTGGTCCAGAGAACAAACTACACAGTGGGGATATTATAAGCATGCACAGCTATCTCAAAAAGAAGGGGAGGAAAAAAAGAAAAGTGAGACATGCTCAAATGTCACGTTAAAGCTAAATTTGTCAGCTCCCTCTCACCTCCCTACCCTTTTAAAAGGCATTTAGAGAATATCTGATTTAAATTAATGGCAGGTAAGTTTAGGCCCAAGAAAAAAGCAGTTATCATGTAATCAGCTTGAGACTCTCACTATGGTAGACTATAAAAAGTGGGACAGGGATTTAGAAGCAGCTGAATAGTTTCATGACCACCGCCGCTTATTTGCTATGCAACTAAGGCAACAAGAAAGGCAGCTAGTGTTCAGCTTGAGTATAATCAGCTTATCTTCAGGAAGAAGGAAAGAATTCCCTTTCCTCAGGCACTCCTGTGAACAGTTAGCTGCATTTGCATCAATCTGGAAGCTTCACTTTCCCAAAGTACAAAGCATCCATTTCCCAGAAACAGTAGGGCTGGAGCTTTCCTCCAACAACCTCGCAAGTCAGGTCACTTGAGATTTGTCTCAAGAGAGAATTTCAAACCAAAGCCAGGTGGGAGACCCTAAAGTATCAATGCAGCTAAAACAGCCGCACATAAAAGCACAGTCAGCTCTTCATGGTGCAAGTATATTTTAGTTAGTTCTGTTTCCTGTAACATATTTGAAGCTTTCAAAGTCCCTTCAAAAAACAATCACCTTTCTAAAAAAGAATCAGATGGCTAAATACGGCAGAGTCCAAAGTCTTCAGCAATCAACACGCTTCTGAAGAACTCACACTAGAGTCAGATGAATGGAAGGATCAGTCAAATCTTAACCTCTGTCAAGGGCAAGCAAACCACACGAGTTTGATCAAGCTCTCAGAACTAAAGTATATTCCTAAACCTCTAACAGAAAGCTTTGGCTAATCTTGCCCAATGTTGTAGCAGTAGGGAAATATTGTTTAGCTCTCCTATTTTAGCACCTGCAACCTTGACAAGATACATCACTTCTGAAGAAACTCATTACTCTTGCTTGATTTTTCCATAGCCCCAAGGCAGGCTCTCAGTGTGCAGCAGGCACTCTGCATGGAGTATAAGGACAGTGTACAGCCTCCTAGAGTGCCAGGGAAATACAAGAACAGTTCATCCCAGAGGACTGCTATTATAGCCTGCCCTTTGGCCTGTCTGCATTGTCCCTAAGAGGTCTTCGTTCCATAACGGGTCTGGCCTCTGCCATTACAACCTTCAGAATCTATTTGCAGTGTGACAGTGGCAACTATAAAAGACATCAATGCAATGACTCTATTTGCACCTACATAAACAGCACATGACCAAATGAGACATGGGGTCTGAGCTCTGAAAATATGGAAAAACTCAGACCAGAGGGGAAAGGTTTAAGAACAAATTGGGAGGAAGGCAGAGGCGCACATCTTACCTCCTGAGTGAATCCTCCTCTGAGCTTTCCTCAGGCATTTCCTGGTTTAAGGCCTCCTGTGATACATTCCCAGGTCTGCTTGAAGCCGACTGGCTGTAAACTCTTTCCCAGTGCCCCGTCTCCTGGTTAAAGACCACTCCCACGGTCCTCTCCTCCTGCGGGGTGGAAGAGCTGCCCAGCTGCAGCCTGCCAGAGGCAGAAGCTCTGCCCTCGGTTCTCTCTGCAGGCTGCACCTGGCTGGCATTTGGAGGCACACCCTCAAACGTGCTTTGGACCTGCCCTGGTGTGTAGCTAGGCGTGCTTCTTTCCCAGCGCAGCGTGTCATTGTTAAAGGTCAGCAGGTTATGACAAGCGCGACAGCGGTTCAGGTGACCCCGGGACAAATTGGAATTGTTTTCACTGCTGTGTGGAGTCTGCTGATGGGAGGGACCAGGCCGATCAGGCTCAATGTTGTTGTTGAGCATTTCTTGAGCCTGTTGCGACTGGCTGGGCTCCCCACCAATCCCCTGATCTAACTCCTGCAGCCGGTCATATTCCAGGAAGAATCGCCTGAAATCACACTGGAGCTCATTACGGATGCTGGCCGGGTTGCTCGGGCCAGCGCTACCACCACCGTCCGCCTCAGCCCCTGGGGCTAGGAAGCCCCTCCCTTCTGTAGCAGAGGTATAGACTGATGCCTGGGAACCTCCCTCCTGCTGCCTCAGCACGGACAGCAAGCTCACAGACGAGGCACTGGTCCTAGGGGGAGGCATGGCTTCCAGCTCTGAGCGAGAGCTCATGTTCAGCACTGTCCTAGACCAGTCAGACCCACCCAGGCCCGAAGCCATCTCTCTCGCGGACTGCTGGTACCGGGACTGGTGGCCTGCCAAGGGCCCGCTGAGGGACCGTCGTGTGGGACCCAGGCTAAGGTTGCGCAGGGTGTTGCCAGCAGTGCTGCTCTGGACTGTGCTGAAAGCAGAGGGCCTGTTAAGTATCCCCTGCTCCTCCTGTGCTACAGATGCCTGCTCTGGGGGTTGGTAAGGCTCTGTCTGCACAGAGGAGAAGGAGGTGCCAGTGGCCCCAGAAGACGTGGAGGGTGCATTTTCCTGGTGTGGGAAGAGAGAAGAAGGAAGTCTTGCACTAGAGCATCGGCTGCAAAGGCACAACATCCCCAGGTGCTGGCAGCACTCTGCTGTGGGGTAGCTGACACGCTCCCGGAGCCTGTTATAGGCAGATGCCCTCGTGTTCTCACTGGCTGGAGGCGGAGGTGGTGGTGGTGGAGGCGGTGGAGGGGATGGGGTAGCAGAGTCTTGCACGCTGTTTTGCTCTCCCACCTGTATGCCAGAGGAGCGGGAGGACAACATATGCAGGAAGTTGTGGAGGAGAGGTGTGCGCCTCACAGGCTGAGATGGTAGGATAGCACGCTGGCGATAGTGCGGCATCTCTGTGCTGTCCACAGAGATTTCCACTTCCTCATCGCTCTGAAAAAGGAAGCGATCAAAGTTCAGTCACCTCACAGTAAAACCCTGCCCCTGCAAGCAAACAGAAGAAAGGCAGCTACCATCCCAGAAGAGATGAAAGAATGTGATAAGCCTCTCCAAGAAAGGCCTGGCTTTCACTTGCAGGAAGTCAGCAGTTCCTTTTTCCCAAGAACCCAAACTTCAACAATACACCAGTCCTACCAACAGAAGCATCATCATCTGGGGGGAGCACCGTTAATATCATGTAGCTTAAAGGACAATTAATTCAGCAGAAGGTCACAGCACCAGAGAAAGAGGAGGATCAGTGAGGTACATGTCCCACCACCAATACAAAGGACAAGACAAGAGCACTGAAGAGGGCTCATCAATAGCCCCATGCACCAATACCATGTTTATACAATGCATGTATTATGAGAACATTTACGTGACCAACTACATCGAGACAAAACTCAGCTTAGGAGGGCTTCAGATTTCAGAAAAGCACAAGGTTGCTTAGGAACAGACTAGGGTTAACATATGCAGAACATCTCATAATCTCTTAATCAATAAAAATTCTGATATTACACCTACCTGTTGGTTGGAAGGGTTAACAATTGCTGTAAGCAAGTAGTGTCCCAAAGGATCAAACCGTACCAGTCTGAAACAAAAGCAGAACCAGAGTATCAATCATCAGTCCACATTCCACAGTGGCACAGGAAACTAGACACAGTAGGAAAAGTCCCACATGAAACATTTTCAGGGAGGACATTACCACATTACAATCTGTGTTTCTGAAAGATGTCAAAGTTCATGCATCAAAAACATACTTTTCCAGCTGAAGACTGCCACTATTTTATAGTCGACAGCAATACTAAATAGAAATTAAGAGGTGGAAGCAAATACTCCTGTACCCAATTAAAATAGTCAGGAAATTTTAGAAAAGATACAAATACGTATTACACACACTGGATTGCAGTACAATGGGAAAGACAAACAATCCTTGAATGTTATCTCATTGTATCATTTTAAATTGCTCAAAAGAAAGTATCCAGTTTCCAGTAACACAGTTTTCTTTAAAACTGCTCTAGAGTAACCGTTCATCACTTTGGCAGCTTCTGGGTTCTTTTATCTTTCTGTCGTGAAAGTTTAGCTATTAAGTTTAAAAATGAACATGCAGTAAATCTTGAAAGCATCTATTGGGCACACAGATTATGACAAATGTGAACAGTCAAGCTAATCTACTATTTCCAGCTGTTTTTATCCTGTCAACAGGACTGTTGTTCTACAGGTTGGTCAGGAAACTATGAACAATGCTGCTCTCCGCTGCTTCACCACAAGAAGGTATAGAGCACCCAAGAAACCTCCACAGAGTACTCCCGCAACTGCGAAGCCTCATCATTTTTCACATACAAATGTTCTTATTCCCTGGAAACAGGCACTCACCGGACCCGCTCCATTTCACTAGCTGTTTTCACCACTGCAAAAGGCTCCCGACGACTCCAGTCCCAGAAATGTATCTCATTGGCAGTTGCAATCAGCAAGAGTTGAGCCGTAGGATGAAAAGCAAGCGATGCAATGGCATTGTTGCTATCTGTAAACCAGCTCTCACTTCCACCCTGAGTGAGGAGTCAAGAATCACAAGCAGTTTATCACACAGTTTAAGATCAGTAGATTCATCATTTCAAGGCCTTGGATGGCACCAACATGCTTTACTGGCAACAACAACAGCTGCTCTCATTTGAGGTCATGTCCAGAACACAGAACTGCTTGCCACAATGACCACAGATAGGCTTCTGTAGATAAGAGAGTCCCAAGCAGCATGTACAAGTAGTACCTTTCAAAGCAATACTGCATTTCAGAGCAATCAGCTACGTGTACATATTTTGTCTCTGAGCCAATCAGTAGGCTAGGCAAAACAGACAAGGCAGTAGCTTCTCTAATGAAAAGTTCAAATAAACTCAGAAGGATGAAAAAAAAAAAAAAAAAACAACTTTCGTGCAAACTAGAAAGACTCCTTGCAAAAAACTCTCCAGCACTGTTTGTATCACTTAAATACTTGAGCAAGGCTAAGGAGCACAACCTACCTGTCTGAATCCAATGACGGATCTGCCACCTCCTCTCTTGGGGGAGGAGGAGGCTACAATCTGTTGTACACTTTGAGGGATGGGGCCCAGCAAAATTTTCAAGCAGCTCTTTTACCAGGCAATGTTTGGGAAACAAACTCTCAAAAAACAAAGTCACCACCCTCCAAATATCAGACACACGTGTGTTTCTGGAAAGACTTGAACACTTACATGTAAATCCCAGATCCTAACCTCCCCATCTAGGCATCCTGAAGCAATGAGGCCAGGGATGGTGGGATGAAAGGTCACACACCAGGGAGTGCGGCGATGTCCCACCAGTGAATGAACACACTTGCCCGTTTTCACCTCTGTGATGTAGATGTTATGATTCACATGTGTGGAAGCCATTAGGGTCCTGGGAACACAAAAGGCGGGACAAACATTAGCACAAGACAGGTATCACAAAATTAGACTGCAATTAACTTCATCTCAAGAGGGCCTGTTCACACCTATCCCAGCCAGCTCCCTCACAGAGTCCCATACTCCAAGGTTAAGAGGGCACTCCATCACCAGTTGCCAAACAGCTTCTCGTGGTCAGATTTCTGGGTCTATGTGAACAAGAACTTAGCAAATCTGAAAACATAAACCTGATCTTGAAAGTGAACATCATCACGCATCCCAGAAGGAATGTGATGTGTCAGAGCTCAGGACAATTCCCACTTCTTTATCAGCTCAGTTACTGTCAAGTCAAGTGATACTAACAAAGATGCCACCTCCATTCTTTTTTTTCCCCAATATGCACATAACTGTGTCCTGTTCTTGAATTTTCAGTATCCCAGGATACATTACCCCCTCATTTGGTCTGTTGTACTGTTCAATGCTGAAACACCCTTTCTCCCTCAAATTATTTGTTAAATCCCACAGTGGCTGGATAGAATCTTTTCCCTTAGAACTATCACTTAGGTACCTCAGAAATACAAACTATGCCTCAATCTGTAAGAGGAAGTCCCATCCATGCATGTCAAAAATCAGAGGTTCCCCTCAGCTGATCAGGATTGGACAACTCAAGGGGCACAAGACTCCATCACTTTTGTTTGCCTAAGGAGATTGTCGAAACAAGATGAACTGGGAGTTAATTACCTGTCTGGACTAAACGCCAGCAAGAAGGTGGAGCGTGGACTGTCTGGTAACTCAACTTTCTGAAAAAGCCAACAAAGCAGGAAGTGTTGCAAGTGTCATATGATCATATTTTAACTGTAAGCCACACAAACAAGAAGGGGAACCCCCTACAGGAACATATCTATCATGACATCACTGCAGGAACTGAACAGAACCAAAGAGCAGCAGATCAAAAGTAATACAGTCATGAAGCAATTTATTTCAAATCCCTGTCTCCCTCCCCCCACACCAAGATCAATCAGGGCAGCTCAATTTCATAACCTTACCTTGCCCTCCCACTTCATCCATCGAGTTTTGTCCTCTACCAACTCCTGCAAGAGCCGCTGAGCACCCAGAGCTTGGGTCCCACGCTCCCTACCCCAGAGGATGCGGACAGCGTTCTTCTCCGGCACAACCTTCATGGCTTTCAGATGCTAATGTTACACCAAGTACTGGGAGAAGACACCAGAAGGTCCGGATCACAACTACCACCAAGCTACGAACAGGTTGTCCACATTTCAATTTTTTTTCTTCAAGGAAACCTAGAAAGAGAAAAGAATTTTAAGAGAGAATTTTAAGACTTTTCCGAGGAATTATGCAGATTTCACTAACAGCAACTATTACCACTGCAAGGTCAGATGATTAAAACACCTTAAGTCCGAATTACTTTCAAGTCAATCACAAAAGTTGACAATGTATGGAAGTAGACATATATAAAATTTAAAAAAAAGTTTTCACTAACAACTCTTAGAACAACTCCATTATTTGTGGTGTTAGATGATTTATTTAGCCTCCCTGTCCATCCTTCTTCATCTACATTGTTCTTAGAAGTACACAAGTAAAATTTTTTTTTTAGTATATTTAAACTGTTAATAATTTATTACTAGCTATTTTCTAAAAAAGGTTAATTTTTTGAAAGAACCATATACCACAGCCCTCACAATAACCTCACAATACAAGCAGCATAGCTTTTGAATGATTTCTGATTGGAGTTCAGTATCAAAAACTCTCCAGAAATGAGTAGTTCCCAGGAATACATAAAATAGGAAATAATGATACAGTGTTACTATCTTTCAATCCTAGCAGGACACATATTATCCTACCATCCCTTTAGAATGTAAAGATCTAAAGACAAACCCTCCCTGGTTCATGTTTCATTGAACAAAACCATCAGTATTCAGCAGAGAAGTGACAATAGAAAAAGAAAAAAAAGCACAAGAGAAAGAGGCCCCCATACTCAAAAAAAATGAATGATTAGATGACAGGACACAGAACAGCCATGAGCAAACCCTCCTTTCCTCCCACTCTCTCCCCACAAACACCTCCTGAACTGATGATTTAAGACAGCTGCTGCTTACAAGGAAGAGCTGTCTAGAGAGATAAGCCAGTAAATGAGTTCTAATAAAGCAGAGCAGTTTTCATTTGTAAAAGTAAAATAAATGATGCTGAAGTGATGAACATGCACACGCATCCCTTACTAGTGAAATTCACCACGGAAATCCAAGCAAACTGGAAATTCCCTGATGCTTAATGGGAACAACGCAGAGACTAGTTCTTTTATAAAGCCTAAACACTTCAGTGTAGAGTAAGTCTTCTTGCAAGAACTTCTGTGAAAGTCAGACAAACTTTAGGTAGGAATTATTCTACAGAATAAAGTCTTATTGCAAAGCAACACAACCCACATGATGTCATGTACTTACAAGAGATTCTTACAAAAGAATTCTTAGAAGCAACTGTATAGTTGCTTCTAAAAGCCCAGAGGATAACTAGAGCAGATAGAGTCAAAAAGAATCACTACCTCTTTTCCCTCAAAATACCCTAGTACTTACCCTAGTAAATATACCCTGATGATGTTTGCAGATTCCAGATGAGTATTTACTAGGGTACTAGGGTATTTACCCTAGTAAATACTCATCTGGAATCTGCAAACATCATCAGTCACCTGTGTTCAAAAAAAGCATAGATTCAGATTGGAAAAAGTATGAAGGGGAAGGACAGCTAAGAACTCTCCAGGATAAGGCACCTATTTTACATGAGGAAATTAAGTCTAGTTTCATATAATACAGTTAAGATGACCGCAGATAAGGGTTCTTCATGGGTATATTCAGGGCATAGGTATATACATGCCAAACAAAGAGTGTATAAACCTGACACACGTGCAAGACATGAAAGATTAGCTGGAATAAGCTGGAAGACATGAAAGATTAGCTGGAATAAGCTGGAAGTCAAAAGTGATTACAAAAACATCAAACTTTGCAAAGCCTCCCAAGAGGCGTAAACAACCCAAATAGCTTAAGAAAACCTTATCAGTTCACAAGCAGGATAACCCAATTACTGTTGAAAAAGAGCAGGCTCTGTCAACTTAGGAAGTCTGAGTCCTATCAGAAGTATTCCCTGAAGTACACCACCAACAATAAAATGAAGACACTTAACAAACATCTTAATGTTTATGTCACAATAAGTCTACATATTGTAAAATAAATAAGCAAATCACAACTATGACTTCATTCAGTGAATACACAACTGCATCATGTATTCACCTTGCGGAAAGATCAAGTCATCTCTACTAGATAAAATCAAGAACCTATTTTAAGCCAATTTATCTAAATCTTCACACCTTTGTACTAATCTGCTGAACTAATCTGGATATATGATTACATTCACACTTGTTCTTATTCTCTTGGGGACTCATTTTTCAGCTGTTTTGAACCAACTCACCTATTTACCTGACCTGGGAAAACAAAACAAAACAAAAACACACACAGCTAAAGCCTAGATAGGCTTCTGTTAACTGGCTCTACGTTTTAAAAAGCTGAGATCTCACCCAAAGGCAATGTATCCTTCTTGAGCACAGCTCACATTTTAGAGTCATCCTGGATTCCTTTGGGAGCCAAGTTTAACCTGATTGCAGTCACTCTCCACTAGCTGGTGACACATGCAGCAGTACTTGAACACTGTATTTACTCCTCCATTTGATGGCTCTAATTTTCTTTTCCTTTGCTAGTGTAAATACAGGCTCACTTTAAAAATAAGTTAAATTATTAATAGATATCAAATCATCTATCCTCCCTTTCTTTTTTAATAAAGGAACCAATTCCTTTTGTAAACAATTGAAGATAGCCGTCAACTCCAAACAGTTTGCTCAAAGACAAAAAGCAGCATATGATGTAGTAGGTTACTAAATATCATTAGCAGATAAAACGCTGAAGTACAAGTGATATTTATAGCCAGACGGTAGCCATCTGACTAACAAAGTTTAAAAGAAGCTCAGTGGCCTTGAAAATACTATTCTGGCTCAGCATAAAGACAGTTTTCAGGTCACCAGATCCAGCCTATCCAGATCAGGGGTGAACTGACTCAGTAGCATTGCTCAGTAGCACTTTACAAATACCCGAGCTAGCCCAAGTGATAAGCAACTAATCACCAAAACAAGAAACTGTTCTGGGATTGGCATAGTTCTGTCTTTCATTAAAGTCAATATTACCTAAAGCAGTGTCCAATAACTGGTAGATTAATTGATGCCCTGAATGTGGCCCAGGGCACCAGAGAGACTCTGAAAGTGAGACGTCAGAAATATTTCTACAATTGGCATCTCTGTTTCCTTAACATTTTTTTTCCCTTCAGGGCACTTCAGGACAGCATGCTGGGCTGTTCACAATTTTGGAAAGAGCATTACACAGCCCAGCCCCAAGCCTTCTTACTTGCACTGTGCCAGCTGTCCCCAAAGAAGCCTTCAGGATTCCCAGCCCCAGAGCAATTTGAGCTCATTTATAACTGTCACTTTTACAGCTTCTGGATGTCTAAGAAGTCAAATGAAGTAGCAGAGAGAAGATTCTTAGCAGTGGTAGGAGATCCCAAGAAAAGAATGAAAAGTTGGAGAGAGAGAGAGAGAGAGAGAGAGAGAGAGACTGAAAGAAGTAGCTCCAAACAACCTTATGAAAAGGATGTCAAGGTATTTTATGCTCTATGCAGTAGCTTAGTGTACCAGTTAGAAACTCCAGCACTTTGTGGAGATCATGGGTATCTTCCCACCCACTCCCCTTACCCCTCCATCATCTTTGACTTTGATGATTTAAGAAGAATCTCGGACCACTGCTATGGCAGCACAGTTGGCTTTGGTAGAAAGTATTTCACATCTTCCTGTCAGCCAAGAACTACCTCATATTACTCAATTCTCCACTGGGGGAAAAAAAAAAAAAAGTTATTTCATGTGGCCTTCAGCTCTCAGACTGAAAAAATCTCTCTTACCACTCCTAAGTACTTGTTGGTTGGATGCCGAGTCCAGCACTGAAAGTCTTTCCTGATGTGTGCATGCAGAAAGGGTGGGAACAGCTCTACCAGTTAAAAAAAGCTGCAATCAGTAAATGCTATTTATAAAAGAGAGTTCTATCCAAAAGACAGAAATGTCCAATAACTTCAGACTGTTTTACTGCCTGAAGAAGTCTCAAGTGACTGATGAAGAAAGAGGCAATATTAAGTGAAATATAAAAGCTGTCTCTGGCTTTGCACTCTGGGAAACAGAGAGAATATATGCTCAAGCTTCTCCAGAAAAGTCCAGAGAGAGAAAAAAAAAAAAGAGAGACATGCACTATTTGTTCTTGTCCCAGAGCTCCTTAGCAGAATTTTAACATTTCCAAATCAAGCTCAACTGCAAAACTGCTGTGATCCTGATAGGTTACTGGCCAGCATGTTCACTGCACTAAGACATCAGCTAGGAGCAGGGAAAGGTCTTACTAATAGTTGAAGGGTGCCACTGACCTACAAAAACACAAGTTACCCTTGTCTCTAGCAACAAGGGCAATCAGATTATTAATACTGTCCCAAGCTCTAGTAATGGCCCTATCCATCTTGTAAGCAAGTATCTTCTATTTTTGAAATAAGCAAAGTGTCCTGTCACTAACAACAAAGGATGACTTTTTATTTATTCTAAATTAAACTCTAGAATTGTAACATCTGAGGCTTTGCCTAAATATCAGAAAGTCGTTTTCTAAAACAGTTATCACCTTCCATTGGTAGTAATTATTATAAGATTCATCTGAATTCGCAAATATTTTGCAAACAGATGGTCAAAACCGATTCAAAAAAAAAGGTAAATCAACTTCTCCTGGACTATATGGAGCACTGGAGAGAAAAAAAAAAAAAAAAAAAAGAGGAATCCTTTTTGATTGTATTTATTAAATACTGACCATATCTTGGCAATCCATGTATATATGAGTGGGTTTTCCAAAATGATCACAAGATGTTCAGACAGGCACAAAAACATACCTGGTCACAGAGGCCAAATGCTTTATCTTCGCTGTACAGAATCCTCATATAGGTTGTGTTCACAAGACATACTATTTCCTCAAAATGTTTTCCACCACTATTTTCCCTTGTACGTTAAACAGGTTGACTTCAAAGCAGACTGCTTTACTGAAACCCCTACGTGTTCAAGAGGCTCACTATAGCAAAGGAGAAAACCAGTATGGTTGCACACTAATGCTGTCCTTCCTTTTTTCCTTTTTTCTTTTTTAAAAAGCAAGAGTTTCATTCCTAAACCAATACAACCTTACTCTCTGGGACTCAAAGACAAGAGCTCTCCAAGGAAGAACAGGCAGATGTCAGCAAAAACAAAACTCCAACCAATGACTTTCCAGACCCCTTTTTAATTATAACCCAGTCAGGAGTATAAATCCATTGCTGTTCCACCTGCAGTGTGGCAGTGATGATGCTGACAACCTCCTGAAAAGCATACATTGAATTATACCAGTCGTTTTATTAAAAGTACTGATTTGATTCATACCATGTGGCCTTCTAACTCTCTTCGTGTTTCCACTTGCAAGAAGCAAAAACTTTAAAAAAGCTTATTTAAAAGCAAACCAAAACAAAAAAGTTAATTTGCTCTCTCTTTACTGAATTAACTCAGCTGAACAAATAGCATAAGTGAAAGAGTCCTAGTTTGGTAAGTAATCAAAATATGCAGCAGAGGAATTTGAACAATGCAATAACAGCAACAAAAATCTGTAAAAAAGGGTGAGATGACTCACTCAAATTCGCTCCACTCCTAAACTCAAGATAGTTGGATCAGAAGCTTAGTACTATGCTCAGTACTAAGTCACAGAGTTTCTCAAAGTGTGTCTGATCAGCTACAAGTTTTCCTCTCAAATATGCTACCTGCCTTGCCTTAAACTCCATTTCTAGTACTTTTACATGAGGCTTTATAACAGTGCAAAAAGGTTCTAGCTCTTCTTGGGACAGGAAAAGCTTCTAGAGGGGATAACTTCAAGAAACATTTTAAATATTGCTGCAAGATAACTTACATACATACTGAAAATAAAGTTATGGTACAGTGAGATTTTAAGCAAGGCTAACTCAAAGGTATAGTTCACAGAAGCATAACCAACATATCTTAAGCATGACTAATCAAAATAATGAAAGAGGCAAAACTACAATTCCAGAAACCATTTTGTTGTCTTCTTTTATATGCATACAGACACAAATATATAAAATTATATATGTGCATAGGCACACACATATGAATATATGCACACACAAAGCACAGTGTGCGCACACAAAAACAAACAGGCAGTTTAATTTAAGACACTGCAAGCATGCAGGTCCCCAGCACTGAGCTGCTCCATAGCAAAAAGTCTTGGGTAAAGGACTACTGCTCTTTTTGTTTCTCATCAGTGATTGCATCTTTCAAGGTGGATGCTTTCACACCATCCTACTTTTTGACCTTCATTCTTTTCTGCTAGCTTGCTTATGCAGAGCCTACAATACAGAGCCGAAGCTGCCAGTTCTCAAGGTGCATCATCCAACGCAACCTGTTCAGGATGAAGGGAAGGGGCAAAAGCAATAAGCTATCCTTCTGTTTTAAAAAAAAAAATGTGTTAATCAAATCAAAGGTAGTTAACTATGTAGACCTAAGTCTATAGTCTAGGCAAAGTTTAGCTTTATCGTCTTAGTCTATAGTATAAGGCAAAAAAAAAAAAAAAAAAAGGAAATTTTGCATAGGTTTGCCTTGATTAAAGCCAGGGAGATTGGAATGCAATGTCAAAGCACATCTTTTGCAGATGTATTAAATACCCTACTCTAAGTTGTACCAGCAGCTCTGAACAGCTCCAAATAAATCAGAACAGAAACTTAAAGAGAAATAGCTTGTATCATTGTTCCATGATTACAAAAATCAGTGTTATGTTTTAAACTGAAACTATAAACAAGACAGGAAATTTGATTAAATTGCATACATATCAACAGTATATTGTCAATTCAAACTACTATATGACTGCAAGAAAAAAGTTTACTGCATTCAGGATCTTAATTTTTCTTCTGAGATGGGTTTAAATAAGCTATAAGACTGTTAAGAGAACTCTTTAGTCAAGAGTTTAATGCTGGTTATTTACAAAAAATATGTGAGGAAGTGGAAGAGAACGTTGCAGATATCAAATGCTAAACATTAGAAAAACTAATGGAAAAAATGACAAGAGAAATCATTAAAAAAAAAGTGACCAGCTGCATCTGGAGCTTGACAGTTTCATTTACCAATGATAACACAGAGCACTTCCATTACTATTATTATCATTTCTGTGCCAACTTCATGAATTCTCACGATATTAGTCACAATACAGAAGCAAAGATGAGAATAAAAGTAATTTCAAAAAGCTACAAATAAGCCAAACAGCAGAAGTAAAATCCAGAGGATTAAGAGTTTGCTTCTGAATTCTATTCTCAGCCTGTGACATCTTTCACTAAGTCCTGCACGCAGTGGGAAAAGAGGAAGTGATAGAAGAGACAGAAGACAAGGAGAACACAGATTAATCGTCAGAGAAGCACTCTCTTCTTAGAAAGAGAAGAAATTTTAAATCCAAGGTCCTAAAACATACAGTAAAAGTCACATCAAACTTTTTTAAGTTCAAGAGCTGCAGATTGTGCTACATATTGACATTATATGTGGAAGAGAAATCTGGGAATACCTATAATGCAGAGTAGCAAAGGAATATTCACAAGATGCAAATGAAGTATTTTTGACACTAAGGCTACATACAAGGCATGTGCACATTATCCAAGTAAAGAAGAAAATTCAACTGGCAGTAAGAACGTAATTTAAAAACACAGTTCATGCAATTCCCTGTTCACATGGAAATAATCAAGTAAGGTAACACATCAAAAGCAGAGTGATCCACACCCAAGCCGAAGTTGTCCTCATATACAGATGTATAAAAACTAAAGAAGTCGGGGGAGAAAAAGAAGAACTAGACTTTGAAAATAGAAACACAGCCATTTTTTAAGACCTTTTTTTTCCCCCCCTCATTTAGGGATTGAGAGTACAAGAAATATAGCAAGAAATGCATCAAGAACACGTGCCAGTGACCTCTCTCAGCAATTTTATACCGCACAAGGTGGAGAACTGGTGCTACGTACCAGGAGCAGGGCAGCAGGAATGGCTCTGTCAGGACAGCCCAAAGGACCCCACTGATGATTCCTTGAGAACATCAGAAGTGGAGCTGCACTCACACAAAGATTAGGACGACCCTCTTCGTGCTCAGGCCAGGGACCTCATCTCCTATGAGCCTCCAACAAACAGCTCACGGAAACTGGAGACAACAGAGAGTTACTAGGTACAGTTACAGTCAAAGTTCTTAACAATAAATGTTAAATCTCAAGAAGTACACAATTATGTCTCCTCATACTTTAAACAATCCAATTATCAGGTCTTTGATTAGGAAACTACTATACAAATCTTTTAAAAAGCTCGTATTAGAATATTTCTAGTATTTGTTCTCTTCCCTTGCACGTTAAATTGTTACTAATTTTTGAAATCCAAGTTCTTCTTTCCTCATCTCATTACTGTTTTGATTCTCTTACTTTCCTCGTCATGTTAGCGCATGGCCACTAGCACAAGAGTAAACAAGGTTAACACACACTACCCCCTTTACTAGGTCTCCCGGACTGCACTACTGCTACATAAGCTGTAGTGAAGGGTTTCACATGCTAGAAATGGCATTGCTGTAGTGTTTCAGAACATGAAGGTTTTAACTTCAGGTGCTGTTCCTGGACCTGACTCATAAGGCATTCAAATCTGCTCAGCTTTAACCACGTTCCACATCCTGAAAACCAGCCCAGTAACAAAACTAAACAGCACTGTAATGGATTGGCAGTAAGTGCACGTTAGCAGGAGGTCATTTTTAGGTCCCATTTTACCATTCCCATTAACAATTTGAAAGAGGATAGGAGTGGCAAAGGCTAAGATGCCACATGACATTTGCAAAGGACACTAAATCGTGTGGTGCAGTAAACAAGAACAAATATAGAGATTAAAAAAAAAAAAAAGACATTAGGTTTTTCTGTAATTTTCTGTGAACATTTCATGCGAAGAAGAAATGGAGCAGCACCGAAGCACTCTTCCTGAGCCCAGATATAGAGCTAACACACTCTTTGTATTCATAAATATGATCTTTCTGAGGACTAACTTCTACCTAAAAGAAGGCTGCTTTCTGTTCTTAAAACTGCCTCTTAAAACAGAAAGTTATTATAAAAGAACATATTGGAGGGGGGGCAAAAAAAAGCGGTCCTCCAAAACTATTTGTTCTTGAAGTTGAAATACTTTTTAGCGCAAGAATTATGCTGAGCGCTTTCCAGAGACAACAGAAAGCATGTTACTGGCAAGATTAAAAATAACCCAGAAAAAACAACGATTAAAAAAAAAAACCTCCAAGAAAACTACAGAAATGGAAGTGTTGCCTGAAGGGCTGCAAGAAAACAAACCGCTAAGGACCGAACCGGGGCTGCTCCCGCCCAAGAAAGGGGGCAAGGCGGCCGCGCCGCGCGGGGGCACCTCCGTGCACGGGCTCTCGGCAAGTGCTTTGCAGCAGGAAAAACAAAAGGCGGCCGCAGCGGCAGCGCCCGCCGCACGTCCGAGGGCCGGGACAGGGAGCGGCTTCCGCGGGCAGGGAGCCGCGCTCACCCCGGCCCCGGTGCCGAGCACAAAGACGCCAGCGCGCCGGGAGGGCGGCCGCGGAGCACGGAAGGAAGGAGCCGGGCCCGGGACGCGCCCCGCGGCAGCCGCTCCGCGCGCCCCCGCGTGCCCCGCAGACTG
>JAWLRI010000563.1:5891504-5937304 GCA_034781795.1 Crypturellus tataupa
GGCCCGGGGCGAGCGGCGCGGCGGGCGGGGGGCCCCGCGGCGGGCTGCAGCCTTGGCCACCCTCCTGCCTTGGCGTTTCTGGAAGGAGGGGTTGTCCCGAGGAAGCGTCAGTCGGGGCCCGAGTGCTGGTGTGAGCGCGGCCGGGGCTGCTTTGCCGAGGGCTGGTGGCATCCAGGGGGAGGGCTGTGGTTGTGGTGTGCTGGGTTGCTTGAACTGCCCCCCGCAGCTGAGCCTGTAAGCAGCATTTAGCACCTGAAACCACAGAGTTCGTTGTTTTTAGCTTTCTTGAAGCATCTGAGTTTGCTTTCTGGTGTCAAACAGAAAAGAAAGATCAAGAAATACACTAAAAATCACATTATTTCCTTTTGGAGCTGTGGCTGCTGCAAGAAAACTTCCTATTGATTCAATAGGAGCAGCAGCTTGTTCTATATTGGCATCCTGGTGGAGAAGGGATGCTTTAACCTGAGTCAATGGACTAGCTACTTACTAAGTTCAAAAGTGGTGTGACTACGTGCATTGCAAGTCAGAAAAACATGCAAATTACTGCCTTAGGTGAAAATTAGTTGACCATGCAAATGTGGTCTAGAGCATCTCCAAATTATTGCAGGAGTGGCCTGACCTGGTGAAACCTCCTTTTTTATAGGAAGAAGTAAGTCTCCAGGTCAGCCACTGATCTTTGTTCATATGACCAAGAAGATTTTACAGGATCAGCTGATTTTGTTTGAATGGTATCTCTCAAGCATTCTTTACATCTATTTTCAAAGTTGAGATTTAGTGATTATATTTGTGGTCAGAGCATGGAGTTTGTAGAAGCAGATTCTGTTACTTTGGTCTGACAAACAAAATGAGAACATGGACTTTTGAACTGATACCATTTTTAGACGTGAGGGAAGTACAGAAGTAACTGCCGGTCAACAGGAATTACTTTTTTTTTTTTTTTTTCCAAGCCAGTGGAGAGCTGGCAGTGCAGGCTTTAGTCAGGTATTTCCTAAGCTGGGAAGCCATTTCTCAGTTAAGAAGTAGATCTTTCTGGTTCAGCAGGAAAAGTGCCTCTTTGGTGAACTAGATAGCATTTCATTTGGTGAGAATGTTTATGTAATGTGGAACCATTTTACCTCTTGAATCCACTTTGGTATTTTTTTAAAACATCACGAACTTAAAAAAGTAAGAGTAGGAGATCTCAAATTTTAGAGCTGTTTCCACCCCATCTCTTTCTTTCTTTCCAGATTTCTGACTAACCTACTAAGAAGGTGAAATGGAAACTAAGTAATTGAAGGATATTGAACTTTAACTTACAGGCTAGCCTTGAAACAGATCAGTGTCTTTATGGAGATCTTTTTATAGTTGCTTATTAATGTGCTCAAAATACCTTTCTGCACTGAAACTCCTTGGTGACTGACGGAGATGTTCTAGGAAAGCTTCACTGGCTGTTTATCAAAGGCACTCCATTAAGAGCTTGAAAAACTTTCACGTGCTTCTTGTTTCCTGGAATGATCCAACAGGGATTATCTGGAACTTCACGCGCAACATACTCAGTGTGGGATTTGGTTCCTGTATTTACAAAGAGTTTAGAAAAAAAAGTAGTAAAAAGAGGGAATCCAGTTTGGGAGGCTTTTCCAGTGGGAAAAGAGGTCTCTATAGTCATCTCAACAATGACAGCATGTCTTATTTCTTTCCCATAGCCTTCTTGCTGTCATTCCCTGATAGGAACCTTGAATGTTTATGTTGCACTGGTTACTATCTCTTCTAAAGGAAGCCATAATGAATTTATGTTGTAGCAGTCATGGCTCAAAGTGAAACCTGAGAGGGACAAGGTAATGGAAGGGGCCTATGTGCACTTTTCTTGCAGCAGTAATAATGCTGGTACATGTCAGGTGCTTCTCTCCCATTTCTGTGAGTATCCAACATGCCTGCATGCTTAATGCCCATAGGTGACGTATTCTATAACATAAATGCTCACAAGTGTGCTGAGTACCCGGGCTACAAGTGTCTGTGTGTTATTGGGCTGCTGCTGCTCAGGCAAGAGCTTGGCACGCTGGTAGCTGCAGCTTCTCCTGTCTTTGAGTTGTACCAACTTGTGAAAGGGAGGGAGCTCTTGCAGCTTCTTGCATCATGCAAACAAGATGCCATCAGCTTATGTGGAGTTGCTGATGAGTCCTTCCCCTTTGAGAATGAGAATTCAAATACTAACAGCATGTTGCTCAGATGTTGAGGTATTGGGTAGGCCTAATATTCAGCTCTGCCTGAGAGTCCTGTAAGAAAGAATAAGGCGTTAGCCAAAAAAACACCACATGGCATTTTTCTTTGAACATTTGTCTCTCTCTTTTCCATTTAGAGGAAAGAGACGACAAATTCATTTGAATTAAGGCAAATAGTATGAAAAGGGATGTTGCAAGAAATGAAAGACAAAGCAAAAAGTCACGTGCATAAGATACTTGTTTTCACTTGTGAATAGCCTGTGTGTTAAAGTGGTGAGGTATCTGTTTTTTTGAAGGATTACTTGGTTGAGGGGAAATCAGTCATCTGTGGGTTTCTTACCTAGATCAAAGGTTACTGCTTTATGGTAGCTATTCAGAAGGAAATTAGATAGCCCCCTCCTTGAGTTAAACCTGACTAGTGAAAGGCACTCTCCTGCATAAATTGCACTTTTTTTAATGCTATATTTTGTTGCCCATATCAGCATGGCTTTGCTGTGTGTCACCAGTCCTCTCAACCCCTACAATGCTTTACCTAAGACAGAAGAATAATGATTCCTTCTGACCTATTTTTATTATGTTCTGGCTAGTAATGAGAAGCCTGTGTTCTAAAAGCTTGCTTTTTCTGTATTAGAGTACTGCATCAGTCAAACATCTAGTGCTTTTTAAGTGCTGACTTCCTTTGCAATCCCTCTGTGTTAGAAAAACTGTTTTAATCTCTGTCTAGTTGAGATAAAGTGGAGAAAGAAAGCGTAATACTGCTGGTGAGGAGGTTAAACTATCTGAAGGACATTTTGGTAATGTATCTAAAGCTGACTGAATTGCTTTATGAGCTTTCAATTTAAAGTGAAATCCATAATGAGAACTGTACTATTCTGGGAGATGCTGTAGGAATATTGCCTAGGACCTTTTAACAAGATTAGGCATACAAAGTTTTTTTTATGGAGTCCTTCAGAAATCGTGACTCCTCTATAAAGTGCTTTATAAATTGCAGTATTTGAATGGTAACAGTGTCTCTTAGATGTTTCTCCTGAAGCATTACTTCAAGTAAGTATTTACTGCTATTCAGTGGAGATATTTTAAATATAAATACTGGATGCGTGTAGTCAGTAAAGATCATACGCTGTTTCCTGAGTGAACAGGATTATTAGCCCCTTTGTCCTTTTAAGCTTTAATTTGTATAAACGGAGCATTTGGGCTTGCTGCAAGTTCCCTCTTTGCACAAGGCTGCAGAACGAGGGCAGTAACCTTGCGCACAGCAGCCGCTTGTGCTTCCTGGCCTTGGACCCGCGGCTTCCAGCCGTGAGCAGCGGCCTCCCTAAGTGTGGGATTTGTCTGACACACTGCTTCAGGGGGACCTCAAAGCAAAAACAGCCATGGAAGCTAAGAACAGGTTAATACTTGGAAGGCTTATGAATAAAAAGCACAACTGATGTTGCTAATTAAGGCAGTCCTCCCCCTGGTCTCTGTACAATTACTAACTTAAAAGCGAAAAAAATGAAACACAGAGGAATTCTCATGTATTCAAGGACACGTCATGTGCTTGTGGCAGAGATCTGATTAGCACCTTGGCACTGTACTTCAGTGCCTTCCTGCACTGTACTGATTTCATTGTATTGCTAAAACATAAATAACACTGAAAAATAAGCCAGTGTGATTGTAGGTGCTAAGTATCCGTCATCAAAGGCTTTCAAGAGAAGCAAATGTAGAATTTTGATCTATCCTTTGGCAAAATGCATCTTTACAGTTGGTTGTATTAAATTTGTAGCCTAACGAAGGACACAAATACAGGTATACTGCAAATACATATTTCATGAAAGAAAATAAGCAAAATAGATCATTCCAGCAATAGTTTGATGTATAGATTTCATTATCTGCTGGAATGCTACTGGAATCCTCTTTTTAGGATTTGAGACCCAAGAAATGAATTTGATTTTGTTTTGGCCAGTGCTGATAATGGAAGAGGTGTTCTTTCTGAAGCTGAGACTGCTATGTCTGATGTGTTGTTTGGTATTGAACCAAACTTGTTGGGATAGCTATTTTTTTTTTCATTAAGCTAGAAAAATTGGAGCACTTGTAGTCAGTTTTAACTATGAGTCTTTCTTTAGTTTTCTTCTGGTACCTTTTGCACTGACAAGCTGTATCATTATTACTGTGAATTTAACACTCCTCACAGAGGTCTTAGGATGTGAGACATTTTGTTTCTCTTGAGCCAGCCTCTAACCGCAAAATATTTTGAAATCTTCAAATCCAAACAGAAAGCTGAAAGAAGACTTCATTCCCAGATGTGTACTGTATTTCAGATTGCCATATGCAATGGACACTGATCTCAGTTCCCAGGACAGGAAGGACCTGGACAAGTTCATCAAATTTTTTGCTCTGAAGGTAACTCTTCCTCTTGTGGACAAATTTCCCTTCTTTTGTGTTTTTAGAGAAAAGCCTTACTCCTGGTAGATAGCATATCAAACAGAAGTTTTTGCTTACAAAACCAGAAGAGCTGAAGACAAATTTAGAAATTAAATTCCCAAGAGGAAATAGAAAAATGCTTTTTCTCTACCTCCCCACAAAATATTCTGCTATAACATCAATTACAGGCTGGTCATACCTCTGTCAGCTCTGAGCTCCTCAACACATTTAAATGCACTCAGCAATTAGATAGTATCTCCTGCTTGTTTCAAACCTTTATTTTCAATCCATCTATTTTTTTTCTATTGAATCAAAAAAAAAAATAGTATTTGTTATTTTGAGTTGTAATGTGTAACAATATAAAAAATGTTTGGCTTTACTTAGCACATAGATTTTTACTACTTAGCCTTAGTAGAGACAAGTAGATGCTTTGACATCAAACAGATGACAGATTTGACTATCTCTTTATATATATATATATATATATATATATAATATATATGTGTGTGTGTATACACATACACACACACACATATATATATAATCTAGGATATATAAATCTTGTTTCAGTATTACTGAAGACAGTACAACTCCTGATCATGAAATTGATTTAGTTCCTTCATATTATTATGAAGAAGGATCAGCTTAAAATCACTTTCTGTCTGAAATATGTTAATCTATTGAACATAATAATTCAAGAGGATTACACCTGAAGATTAGCTTAGCAAACTCCACTTCTCTACTTTCTCGTCAATCTTTTTTTTTTTTTTTTTTTTTTTTTTCTTCTCTCTAAGCCTGGAATCTGTCTAGCCCAGATTTGGAGTAGAGGGCTCTGCTGAGCTCAGGAAATCAATGTGCCCTTTTTCCTTTCTCTTTCAGACAGTGCAAGTAATTGTCCAGGCACGACTCGGAGAGAAAATCTGTACCCGATCATCCTCCTCCCCAACAGGCTCTGACTGGGTAAAGTCATAACTTTTAAAGCAGCTCTGTAACTGTGTTTTTAGTGTTGAAAACACACACAGTTCTTGTGCAGACTACATAACTACTATATTTCATCATGTTGACTTTTTTTTTTTTTTTTAAACTTGTTGACGTGGATCATCTCACTCTGAGTTCTCTAAGGCCTAATTAGAGGAGAGGTAAATGTTACCTATCAGCAGCTCATACCTGCCAAATACAGCACCCTTCCAAAATCTGCTGGGGGGCGAGTCTTGAATTCTTTTTTTCATTTTTGTCAGAAGTTTGCAGGATTCTTTAAGTAATGGGCTCCATTAAAATTGAAGAGACTAAAGATATTCTGTAGGTGATTCAAGTGAGGAAAAAAGGAAGATGACTTTGTACAGCAGGATCATGAAAAACATTTGAATCAGCCAATGAAATGCTGTCTGCAAATGTGAAAAGCTTGAGTGATTTTCTATGTTTCATAAATATTTTAGTGGACACTGAGCTAGTATGTTATATACTAGTATATTAATCTGTCTGCATTGAACCTTGTTCAAAGAAATAATAATAAAAAATATTCTCATTCATTCTGCAGTTCAATTTGGCAATCAAAGACATACCAGAGGTTACTCATGAAGCAAAGAAAGCCTTGGCAGGACAGCTACCTGCTGTTGGACGGTCTATGTGTGTGGAGATCTCTCTCAAAACGTCGGAGGTGAGGACCGAATCAAAACAAGGTGCCTGTTTTTTATCCTGCACCGGAAGTCACCTACCAAAGCTTCTGTATTTTAGCCCAAGATAACATAAAAATATCTGCAATCATGAAGTTAGCTAGCATGGTGATGAAAAATACTATTTAACAGTGCACAGTGCAAGTACACAAGGGAGACAGCAGCAAAACATAGCTTCTTAGCCCATGAAGAGCTTAGCCATTTGGAGGAAGGTGTGTCCTCAGATGATCAAATTCTTCAGTGAAGCTTCTAGTGAACCTTTGTCTATTGTCAAGATGACAAGAAAGTGGGAGCCAGAAAAATTTTTTTTTTGAAAGAGAGAAAGAACTAGATTTGGCTACTGCTGGTCAGTAATGTGATGTGAAAAGATGAGTGTTCTGAAATGAGCCTTTGTTCACCATCTTTTCTCTGATCTAGGGAGATTCCATGGAGCTGGAAATTTGGTGTCTAGAAATGAATGAGAAGTAAGTGCTTTTTTCCAAGTTTCTTTGTGTTTTGTTTATTTTTTATGTTTGGTTGGGGGATTTTTGATTGATGAAATGGGGAAACTTGCCCAAGCAGTGTTGTTGAATGAGCACACAACTGCTGTGCTGCGTCTGACACTTCAGAGGAAAATCCTCTCTATTTTATGCGCTGCCCAGTTGTTTAGTATCAGTGTCAAGTAAGGAAACCAGAAATATAATTCTTTCTTCATTTTTCCATTACAATTGGTATACCTCTTCAGATGTAAGAGTTCATATAGTCAATAACTACAAATAATTTTAATATTCTAAAGATGCTTCTATCTATTACAAGGCTGTTTCAGCAACTAATTTACGGGAAGTGACTAGACTGAAGTAGGACTCTTAGCTGTTTGGTCAACTAGGTGTTCATGCTGAAGCTTTCTCTTTTTGTCAATACTTGGCCCAGACTCGATTTAAAAAAAAAAACCACTTTCTTGATTAAACAAAAGACTTTTTTCCTGTGTGTTTTACAGGTGTGACAAAGAAATCAAAGTTTCATACACCGTATACAACAGGCTGTCTCTGCTACTGAAATCTTTACTTGCTATAACCAGGGTAACTCCAGCCTACAGACTCTCAAGGAAACAAGGCCATGAATATGTAATACTGTACAGGTAAAGCAAAACAGAAAATTCCACATTTGAAATAAAAGTAGGAGGGGCTGTAGATAAGCACAGTGCAGCTGTAAACATGGTGAAAAGGGATGAGCAACAATGAATGCAAATAGTGAATGCAAATCATGAATGCTTTTTGCGATGGTCTTTCTGGCTACTACATATTTTTTTTTCTAAAAATGAATTGTGACTCCAGCCCTTCCATTATCACAAAATTAATTAGGGAAAACATAGCATTATGCCCCACTAGACATAATAAGTTTTCTTGTTCTTTTTCCTGCAGGATATATTTTGGTGAAGTGCAGCTGAGTGGCTTGGGAGAAGGTATGGTTAGACAATACACACCAACTAGAGCAGAATTTTCTTCCATACTTGAGAGACATTTATTATCATGTTTAAGGACTGCAAGAACAATTAAACCCTATGCTCACACATGCTTTTTAAATGTGAATGTTTTCTGCAAAGGGTCAAAGTACATTACATATGTAATATACTTTGACAAGATCTAGGGTGACTGCCATTTTGACTCTAGAAATCCGGAAAAGAAATAAAGATGGAGGCATGTTCATAAGGGGCAGGACCAGTAAAGGAGGGCTACTTGGGATAAATAAGCACCTCAGAGCAATGTGTGAGACTAGGGTGGGAAGTCCACATCAGGAGTCTATTATAGACAAGGCCTAACAGCAAGGCAGCCTAGTGCTGCTGTTTTGTTAAAGGTTCTGTGTGTGAGTTTGGAATTCAAATTGTGGAGAGTAATACAAACAATAAAAATAAGATGATAGAACCTCAAAATAGGGTAGTACAGAATATACATAATCAAACTTTGCATAGCCAGTGAGTCTGATAGTTATCTTTAACTGTGTAGGTTTCCAGACAGTCCGTGTTGGGACAGTGGGTACTCCAGTGGGCACCATCACTTTGTCTTGTGCCTATAGAATCAACCTTGCCTTCATGTCAACCAGGTAAGAAAACATGATCCTGCCAGAAAGTGTTTTATCGTAATTTGTTATTAAACCCTTCATATTATAAGCCTCTAAATCTTTCCCTTTTCCTTATCCTGTCCTGCTGAGATGCTCCTTCATGGAGAATACTCTGTCATGCTTAACTGCTGCAGCAAGGGGAGTATTTGGGTAGCCCTGAGCCAGACTCTGGGATTTTGAATTGTTGATGCTTGCTTGGAGTTGCAGAGTTGACTTATAAAGATGCTGTGGTCCCATTAACAGGTACTAGGGCTTTCTGTGAGGGCACCATGAGTTGGGATGCAATAGAAAGGAATACCACTAACAGCCTTTGCTTGTTGCATTGCAGGCAGTTTGAGAGGACCCCTCCTATCATGGGGATTATCATTGATCACTTTGTGGACCGTCCCTATCCCAGCTCTTCGCCCATGCATCCCTGCAATTACAGGTGAGGAAATGCTGAGTGCAGTCATGGGCTGTGGTGAAGGCATCGTTATGCCCAAATACAGAGCCTTCTCCGCTACCTGCTGACAGCATGGGAAGGGAGAGTGGAGGATCAGAGTCAGCCAGGTTGAGCACATGAGGAAAGGCAGCATGTTCCCCCCTCAGGTCTAGAAGGCTGAATGTAGCAAGCATTAAGTTCCCAAATTCCTTACAGAATTACTTTGCCACAAATGAGGCTGAACTTCATATCTACCTTTGGGAACTTCAAAGGGTAGCAGTTAATCTTCCTGTAACACTAGATGTTCAGAGGCATGCAGCTCCAGAGATTTCCTTGGGGGATAAATTACAGAGTTGAAATTTATCTTTATAAATTAAGGGTTTGCGCTCTCTAAAATTCACGAGGGGAGTCAAACCGGGACCAGTAGCAGCTGTTTGAGAATGGTTCTCTTAAGCATTGGTTGATGAAGCCAAAAACTTCCTTAGTTTCAAAACAAAAACAAACAAACAAACAAAAAGTATTCCCTTTGGGGGTGAGAAAAGACTGTCTGGGGTAAAAAAAAATCTTAGGGAAAACTAAAGTTTCTATACCCCGTTTTCCTCGGTTCTGTCAAAAAGATTATTAGAGATCTTCATAATTCTCCTTTCAACTCCACTCAGATACTCTCAATCTCCCTGCAATGTTTGTCCCACTATGTTTTACTAATACTTTTCTTTTTTTTTTCATGGCATATTTTCAGTTAGGATTTGCCTTTTTTTTCTTTTCTCCTCTCTCTTTGCTGCTGCTTTAGAGCTGGGGAGGACAATGGTGCAGTGTACCCCTCGGTGGAGGATTCCCAAGAAGTTTGTACGACCTCTTTCTCCACCTCTCCTCCATCTCAGGTAGGAGGAAACAGGCTCTTTCTCCTAGACAGGCCAGTCACAGTTAGCACAGTGTACCTGCTGCTTCATCAATTACAGTGCAAGGATGCAGCCTCCTGCTGCTAGATTGATTTGAAAAAAATAATATTTAATATGTAAGCTTATTATTTCTATTCTTATGCTGTGAAACCTAGTCCTAGAACTAAAGGACTAGAAAGACTGAGTTACTGAAAGAGCCTGTTCCTGTAACTGTGCTGAGTTGAGCCTGTTCCTGTAACTGTGCTGAGTTGAGCCTGAAGAGTATAGCAGCATACTTTCTGATCACTGCAAAAGACAGATTAAAGACATTGATACCAGTCAGCCCTACTAGAGAGGCAATAGACTGAAACTAAGAAACATTCATATATCAGGAAAAGGCTTACAGCAGTCATGTCTTCTGGATTACAGAATAATAAAAATTAGGAAAAAGACAATCTCATTCGTAGGACTATCTAAAAGTAGTAAGGGCAGCAGATAAAAGTACTGGCAAGCAAAGTAAATAGTAGTATTGAACAATCCACTCCTAAAGGTGGAATTTTTAAATAGTATTATCTGTGTTGCCACCTATTTGTGCAAATTTGCGTTATTTTAAGTTAGAATTTTAAAAGAAACAATAAATGGATCCCATCTGAATCTTGAAAAAAATAGAAACTCCAGTTCTCTCATTATACATCTGACTCCACAATTCTGTATTTTGCAGACTTGGCTACTTTGGCTGTTTTCCTATAGCTTTAAATATTCAAGAATGTTCTGCCTTGCTCTCCAGCCAAGCAGCTTGTCTTTAAAGTTCAGTGGAGCAATCTAAAGACCCTATAAATCTGTTTTACTGTGGACATGAAGCACAGAATGAAGAACAATTGGAATGCTGTTCCAATCTGAAAGAATTTGCTACAAGTCTTCTTACTGCTTCAGAGGAATTAGGCTGAGGGGTTTAGCAGAATGTATTCTGATGAATGAATGAGCTGGAAATGAGCTCCCCTTAGGAGGTACTTTTGTGTTGACTGGATTTAGGGTAACAGGGCATCTGGCATCATTGAACTGAGCCAGTGCTCGCGATAGGTCTAATGGAATAAAGCTTTTCTTGTTCCTGGGTATGCAATTCAGGAGATGGGTTTTTGGCTGAGCTTCATCTTGCATTTTCACCAAGTGAAATGCAGTAGAATTCACAATGAAATTTCCACTGACTTGCTCATGCCATTATTGCTTAACAGTGACACTGTTTGTAAGTAGTTTGTAGTATATCACATAGTTTATAAGAACATCAAAACCGGCACTTCCCCAGGGAGCATAAAGCTGTCCCCCTCAGTGAGGCTGAAACTTCATAAAACTAAGAGAACCTTCAAGATTTCTGTCAAGCGTAAGCCGACATTGCTGCCTTCCTGTAGTTCATAGTTAGCATACACTGCACGCTTATGTATAAAGCAACTGCCAGTTGTAACCACCATGAGAATGTTGAGACTGTCTTGGCAGCGTGGGCTCCAGAATAAATTAGAAGGGAAGAAAAAAAAAAAGGCTATTTTCTTAATTTTTCCTCCAGCTTTTTGTATGAAACTCAGTGCTTAGGAAAATATGGGAAACTCTGTGGCAGATTATGCACAGCTCTACCTGCCTTCTCAATAAAAACAAAGCCCAGCCTGCACGATGCAAGGGAGTAGCCGTTAGCTTCTCCCCCTGGACCTGCCTAGCATGTCTGTTACACGTGTTGGAGAATATCTTAAAATTTAGGATTAAAATCTGAGTGCAGATGGTACCCACACCCACAAATAAGCATTCGTAAAACTGTGCTGGTAGGAAGACAAGTAGGGAGAAATGAGCGGCTAGCCTGGGATTGGGATGCTATTTCTGCATTAGCACCCTCTACAAGACAAGAGTTTATCTGTGGAGTATCCTGCTGAAGGAGCCCTCTCCTCAGTATATCAGTATATTTGAGCTGTCCCTTCGCCTGGGCCCTCTTTTAGTCTGCGTGTGCAGTACAGACATGCCAAGATATGATTCTTGCTGTTTTCTTAGAAGGATGGAAGATTAAGAGTGTATGAATGTAGACTATTGAAATAGATACAACTCGTAAGATTAGTGCTAATGTTTTTTGGCAACTGCTCAGTCTTCTCCTTGCTAATTGGCTATTAACAATTCTAATTAGCTGAGGAACAGGGTTTCTGGCAGTTACTTTTCTGATAGTGTTCGCTGGAGCCTGAAGTATTAGCCATGTTGAATGGTTCCCTGAGATTGGAAAGCAGTCAGTTCTACACGAAATTTTGTTTCTTGGCTGCTGCAGCCGAAGTCTCTTCAGTAGCATTCAGTTCATCCAACTCTTTATAGTTTCTCTGAAGTCCTTTTCTCTCTCTCTCTCCCTCTCTCTCTCTCTCTCTCTTTCTTTTCTCTCTCTCGTTTCCTCTGTGTGTCTGTCTGTGCACAGTGTGTTTTTACTGTCACAAAGGCACATTTTCAGACCCCTCCTCCTGTGGTGACGGACACGTTGAAGGTCCCAGTGATGGGACTGGCCTTTTCACATCAAGTGAGTTGACAACAGAAAATGTTATTCCTGCGTAGCTAACACTGGCACGTCAGAACAAATACAGGAAAGCACAAGTTTAACAATGCAGAATGTTTGTTGTGCATCATAAAGAACTGGACTACCCCAGAGAGAACAGGCACATCACTGGATCTAGTTTGCAAAGCCACTGCTCTCTAAAACACACCTGCAGTTTTGGAGCTGAACACCAATCCTGCAGAAAGCAGCCTATAACATTTAGTGAGGATATGGAGAGGGAGTAATTTTCAGCAAGCTTTTAGAGTCTTCCAGTTAAAAGAATGCCCCAGACTGTGTCAGGCTGCCCAATGTTTGAGAAGGAGCTCAGCATTCCCCTCTGTTGAAATGAGAGCTCAGCCTACAGCTGTAACACTGCAGATGCCTAGAAGAATACAGCCTGCCATGGGCAAAGGAGGGCTGTATCCAACGTGCCAGGCAGAGGGAGAAGAGGGGACAGAAAACAAGAGTGGAAGGGCATAATGATGTTTTCTTATACCACTAACATCGGTGAATGTCAGCTGCTTTCTGTAGGGCCCAAGTCTAGCAAAGTTTTCAGTTGGATGCTTAAGTGCTTTTGCAAATACAGGTCTCCCAAGACGGGAAAAGCACATTTGAGCGAACATCAGCTGTTGGGAGTGTTAACTCTTGGTCAAGGACACAATAAAACAGCACATTGCTGAGTGTTTCCTCTTGGCAGAATCTATGCCCTAGAATCTCTGCAGTCAGTTAGACCTTTTCCAGGACTAAAACAGAGATATTGTTAATTTGAAGAAAATAAAAATCTCACGTCTGTCTTCATGGTTGCCAGTAACACTCTCGAGGACCTGATTTACTGTTCTTTGTTTACATCTCGCATGTTTGTCTGAAGTCATGTTTCTCGTACTTGTGTGAGCCTCAAAGCAGAGGCCAGAGAAGCACTTCATAAAGTAGGAACCCTTAGCTACTACAAAGCTGTGGGAGGATTTTCAAAGGCAGGTGGGGAATGAAGCAGTTTGAACTTAAGTTTTACATTTCTAATGCTAACAATGACTGCGAGACAAGACTTGAGACAGACACATCAAAGAACAGAGAAGCGTGATTGTATATGCTGAAGAGTTCTTTACAGAGATGATACTAGGCCATTTCAGTGAGCAACAGTCCCTAAAGTTTCTAAAGGGATTTTTACTGGAGGATGTGTGTAAAATAATCTCCAAAGCAATATTAATTCCTGCAAAAAAAGTCAAGTTGGCCAGATAGCCTCAGGAGCATAACATATAACAATTTCACTCTTGCCTTTCTCTGAGAGGAGTTTGTTCCATTCAGCTTAATGAGCCTCAGGCACAGGTGAGACTTTAGACCCCTCTAAGGGATAAATCCACTGCTGAGGTAGCACATGAAGGGTTCTGAGCGAGGGCTGCCTTTTGGGAATGAGGAGGCCAAAGCAGGAAAGAGTCCTACCAACTAGATTTCTACCTGAGGCATGCAGGGGACTTCTGCTGGGTTTCACAGCTTCCAGCATTTCATTCCTAAAGCCATTTCACAAGGGTTAGATTCCCATTTCTAACTGGCACATCTCCAGGACCCTATAATCTATTACTGAAGCTATTTGAGCTGGAGTTGAAGATCAGCTATTTCAATGTACAATGGAAATGAGTTCAAACAGCTGCTAATGCAGTTTAAATATATTTTAAAATATATTTAAATATTATCTCTTATATCTCGTAATATCTCTTTAATAGGTTGGTGATGGCATTCCTGCTTTTTTCTAGTATGTGAAACAGGCCTGCAAGAGCTTCCATGTGTTAGATGTTAGTCATACCTTGCACAGCCTCCTATGTGTGTGAAACCAGTCTCGTTTTCATGTAAAGACTAAAACTTAGTCCCCTGCAACTTTTTAAAATAATAATCTTCTTCATTGACTTGTAATGAAAATCTTGCATCTACTCTGCCAGTGTACACCGTGCTGTGCCTCCAGCTTCTCCTGTTTCTTCTCCAGTGACTGCTGATTTATTCAGACTATTGGCCATTCCCCTTCCCTTTCTTCTCTCCTCTCCCTTTGCCCTTCTTGGTTTTTTTTTTTTCTTTTTTGTTTTGTTTTGTTTTTTCCCCTCTCTTCTTTCTTAGCTTTCCAGCTCTCGTCTTTCCTATCAGCCTCCTGCCCTGGCAGTTGGATCGGCTGACATGGGGTATCCTGTACTCTTTGCTGGTGGCTTGACTGCTGCACATCCTCACCAGGTACTTGTAAAGGGTAGAACGACAAGCGTGGCTGGTATTGCAACCCCTACGTGGCACCCGTACGTCAGAGGGGGAGCTCCAACAAGTGCGTGCGCTGCTTTTCTGTCTGCTCGGGAATGCAAAGAGTCTAGGCTAAATAAAGAGCACTTGCAGAGGAGCTAGGAGTTGGCTTCTGAGCATCCTTAGCTTTACCTGGGTAGGGCAGGAGTAGCATGGCGAAACTTCATGAGAAGAACAGCTGCCAAACCTGTTTGCTTACCCCTGTTTGCATCACCTTTTGCAAAGCCTTGGCTCTGTTACAGAACTGCTGTCACTGTAGCTGTCCAAGCGCAGCACTCCAGCCTGGATGAAGGACACACTAACAGTCCATTTTGGCATATTTGCATCCATCCATAAGATAAAATAAGCCAAGAAATGTTTTTCTGCCCACTGCTTCCACAACAGAGCTTTGCTGACACAGTAGTGGTAGGAGAGTATGATGTTCTCCTGCACTGCCCCTTGAACGGCGGTAGGGCCCTGCAGCCTAAGCGGGGCCTGAAGCACTAGGCAGCAGGAAGGCAACATAAAGCATTTGTGCTGTAGAGGGCACCTTCTGCTTGACACCCCACAGGCTTTGTGGCTTCAGGGTGCCAGGTGCATGCCAAAGTCACAGCCTAGCCCCAAGGGGACAGGACTGCTCTATGTCGTACCGTGCTGTGGAATCCATGTAGAGATATCTAACTTGACTCTCTCTCTCTCTCTCTCTCTCTCTCTCAGTTGATTGGTCCAGGAAAAGAAGGCGGGGTGCCCCCAGTTCCTAGCCAGCCAGCACATGGCACCCAAGCTGACCAAGAAAGGATTTGCACCCCACTGGATGGGGCCCACTACTCAGCAGTTACTCCTTCTAGTAGGTAGGTCAGTCTTAGGTAGTCCACCACTTGTCTTAATCCATTTAAAAATCATACAAAACTGAAGCTTTGTTTTCTTTTTTAAGCTATTGTTTGTAGCACAGCTATTGTCTTCTGCCTCTCATTCCCTTAAAACAGCCAGCAGCTGTTTACACTTTCTAGTGTGGCTACTTACACCTAGTCATCTTAACATCTCTGGTATCTTCTGCTATCTCAGTTTGAGAGCAAAAATGCAAATTGTTACAGAAAATAGGCACAGATATATCTGCACAGATAATACAGATCTATTTATGTATTACATTAAAAAAAAACTTTAGGCACTAAGTTACTTGAAACAATGCAACCTCAAACTGTTTTAAAATCACCTCTCTGCTAATCGAGTCCTTCATTGTTATGGTACTACGTTCATTTCTTATTAAGTGTCTCTTGTCTTCACACATAATTCTGAGTTAATTTTTTTTTAAGCAGAGATTTTGCTATGGAGAGACCAAAAAGCACTCTAGTTGCATTAGTACCTTCTGAGCACCTTAGGTGGTAGTCCTCTTAACAGAGGACTCAACCAATTTTTGTGTTTTATAAAGTTAGGAAGATCTCTGGTAGGAAAAACAGGTCACAGAAATAGCTAATAGCTGTGCATTGTATTAACCTTGCAAAGCGTAAGACTTGTCTGTATTGTTTGTGCCATGAGTCACTACCTAGTCTCTCTTACTCCCTCAGTGAGGACACAGAAACAGTGTCAAACAGCAGCGAAGGGAAGTGTGGCTCCCCACATGACCTTCTGGAAACCATCTTTGTCCGGAAGGTGGGAGCTTTTGTCAACAAACCCATTAATCAGGTAATGGCAGTCGATCTCCTCACAGGGATCCATAATACCCTGCTTCTCTGGTCGGTTCTGCACAGAGGAAACCCAGTACCACAGTGCCAGGGCAATCCAGGAGAACGAGAGGACAAATTCCTGCCTGAAGTATTTGCCTGCAGGGTCTTGTCACAGGCATTTTTTTCATAAAATCCTCTTGATATGTGACAGTCATTAAATTTGCCCGGCCTTACCAACACCCTAGCTGGGTATGGAAGACTTAATTTGGAAATCATTCCTTTATACTTCATATGGAAGACTTTACCAGGCCCCACAGCAATCTGCCACCGCCACAGGTCCTTACACTGGGGAGATTGGCAGCAAGTCCCCGTTCCCTGGGGGAATGGGCTAGTTCATTACACTAAGTAACCACTCAGGAAGCTCAGCTAGGGCAGCTTTAAGCTTTCTTCTAGGCACTTTTGGATAGATGAAGGGGCATTGTTTAAATCTGTAGCAGTTTATTAATGCCTGTTTTGCATAGGATCTACATAACCCATCCCACCTCCACTAGGCACATATCTGTATTAGGTCAGTCAGTACAGTATCTCTATTTTATGCCTTTTAAATGAGGTTGTCAACCTCCTGCAAACTGCCAGTGTGATCTTAGGCAATTTTTGACAGACCTGACAAAGACTTCCAGTATCCTTTTCTTTTCTGGGGAAGCAGAGCATCTTAATGAAATTCTGTTTGCTAAATCTCCTCAGGTAACCATGGCCAACTTAGACATTCCTTTTGCCATGTTTGCTCCCAAGAATGTTGAGCTCGAAGATAACGACCCCATGGTAAGCCCCTTTCAGAGGTATAATCTGTGCCCTCTCAGCATCTCATGCAACAGCCATCCTGTTTCTTACCTTGTGCACACTTTTTTTTTTTTTTTTCTTCTTCTGAGCAAAGAACTAATTGCCTACACTTGTTTGATTTCAAGAAATTTCCCATATTGGGCCTTGGGCTCTGCAGTCAAGAAAGTACAATTACTGCCCCAGGTGTAGCGTGTGCTTATTGCCAGCCTCCTCACTGCCCCCGCACTCGCAATACGCAGACAAGCTCGATGGTAAGATCAGCACTCACAGTTTTTGATTTCTTGAGCAGGTGAATCCTCCTGACTCCCCAGACACTGAATCTCCTCTACAAGGCAGCTTACACTCGGAGGGCTCCAGTGGCAGCAGCACAGGGAACACCCACGATGACTTTGTTATGATTGACTTTGTAAGTGCCTCGTCAGTGCTCTCGCACACAACCCCTGCGCCTCAGGTGGGCTCCCGGTGCATCTCATTGCCAAGAGCTTTCCCTGGTGTAAAGACCTAGGATTCATCCTGGAACTGAGCTGAAGAGTCTCAAAACTGCAAAGGCAGTGATACTCTGAACTCAAAGTTACAAATGAAATAATCTTCCAGTTGCTACCAACACATGTGCTTGCTCTCCTCTTTTTGTTGCTTAAAGGAGCCAGATTCCAGGGAATCCCTTCCTTGGGCTCAGGCAAGCAGGTATCTTGGCCTAGGCAGGGGCTAAGGGCAATGTTTGAGGTTTTTTAATCTGAATTGCTGCAGCAATAGCTGTAATGCCAAGATGTTTACTGATAGCAGGTGTTGTCTTTACCTGAGACTGCAGTAGAAGGACAGCCAAGTCTCTGAACAGAAATTAACAACAGTATCTTTGATTCTAGAAACCAGCATTTTCAAAAGATGACATTCTTCCAATGGACCTGGGGACATTTTACCGTGAGTTTCAGAACCCACCTCAACTGAGCAGCCTCTCAATTGACATTGGAGCTCAGTCCATGGCAGAGGATTTGGTATGCAACCATGAGATTCCAGTCTGTGGAAATTACATGTTCTTTATATTCCTCTCCCCTTTTCTTCTCCTGACCAAGCTAGTATCCCCTCAGACCAGAGCCCCTGTTTCACGAGGTCCCTCATTTATAGGCTTCCACACAAATTGCACCCATCTGTGGCACACCTGAGCCCCTGAAGCAGGAGTGTTTAGCTTCAAGATGACAGCAGCTGCAGTCTGCTTGCTGTGGAGCAGGGAGTTGGCTGTTACACGTGTGCACACACACACATCTGGCAAGTGTGGTACTGACTTGCAGCCCTTGCAATGGGCTGTTGGGGAAAAATGAGTACCAAAGGCTGGGAGCTGCAAGCCACTAAGGCAGCAACATCAGCAGGTTGTTGTGCTGCAGCTGCTGGAGGGAATTGTACAAGACCAGGCCCCAGTGCACTCACTGCTTCTGCAGAGCAAACAAGCTCTGGGCAGAATGCCCTCCTCAAGGTCGCTTGCTAGATGCTGCCAGGGAATCCTGGATTTGTGCCTGTGTGGGAAAGGGAGCCCAAAGCAGTGAGTGGGACAGCATGCCTCAGAATGAGAATTTTAGCCTTATGGTGTGTGTTAGGGCATGCTTTTATCTGCTGTGAGTGAGTCCTGATCTGCGCCCTTTGCTTTACAGGACTCGTTACCAGAGAAGCTTGCAGTCCATGAGAAAAATGTCAAAGAGTTTGATGCCTTTGTAGAAACTTTGCAGTGAAGCTATTTTCCAAAGTTGCTGCAGTGGTTCTTCTTCCTGAAGGCATCCTGGAGAATGATGGCAACCAATATCTCTGGTTTTCACCCCCACTCTGCCTTTTGTCTCCTTTAACATTTTCCTTCCATTGATGAGCTTTGATCGCTGTCTTCAGCAGCAGATTCAGCTCATCTGCCAGTTTTCCTCAGCTACACCCCTGCATAGATCTGGACTGCTTTTCTTGTTCACATTCAGTTTTGAGTTTGTGAATTTAATGGGGACACAGGAAGTCAAACTCCAATGTATGAAACTCATTTTCCTTTCAGCCTCTTGTCTGTGTGGGGGGGTCTGTGAAAAGCTGCCATGTGGCTTCCTCCCAAGGTCCTGCAGTTTAATTTCTCCAGATAGAGCTTCTTGCTAACAGACTGTTTTTCCTACAGTCCTCAATCCTGTTAGAGCATAGAAAGCTTTGGCTTGTTTCCAAGGTCTGTGAGTTCAGCAGCTTCAACAGTTTTTAGTCTAGGCCATCTGTTCTGCAGAATGGGGCATTTCATCCTGCCTTCGGTGCGAGTGCCTGGAGCACAGCGAGACGCTGGCACGTGGGCAATACAAGTTACCTTTGGTCTTTGCTTGCAAGGAACTGGGTCTCTGTGTGGTCTTTTTCTGTGAGGCCTCCTGTTAATGTTTGTCAGATAAGCAGGAGGGAAACTACAGAAGCGCTTTCCATGTTTCCTCTCCACCCTTCCTGAGCGTGCGGACGCTGCCATGCTGAGTTCACCAGTGCTGACTCTGCTGACAGTTCTGTGAGTAGCAGCTGGGATGATGCTGAATTCATAGTCTCTGCTTTTGAAATGCAACTGTAAATATTAGGAATACTATTTCTTTAGGGTTATGTAATTAGGAGTCTTAGTCCAAGATTCTTTCCTCTAACCCTTGCAAACTTTGCTGCTTTATGGTTCATAGATGATCTTAAGAATTGAGAAATATTTATTGCTTTTAAAGAATCCTATATTTAAAAGATATTCTGTTTCATGTAGTAGTGCGGGTCATTCTGCCCTGGATCACTGCAGACAGCAAGTGTGCCATGGAATCCTGTCCAGTGAGAATGGTTTCCCTTTGCTGGAAAAAAGAATCCAGGATATTTATTTTCTGAGACAAACTTGATTACTCTAATATAATACTCTGTTTTGGGGGACTGTGTTTCCATAAAATTCAGTCAGGGCCCATTGCACACATCAGTGTAGTGCAGCGGCAGGGACTTAGCCAAAAGCTGTATTCTGATGGGCATGGATGAAGCTCCTCTTTCCTTCAGCCATTCAGAAGGCAGCTTCTTCACAGAAGCACATTTGGGCAGAGACTTATGGTACTTTTTAATCAGTTGGCTTTTGATTAACTGAAAGTTTATTTTTGTAATGAGCTGCCTATTAGCAATGGGAGTGGCTGGCAACGCCCTGTGGCTGCTTTGGCTGTTGTGAGGAGGGGAGGGGAAATAGTGACACTAAGAAACTTAGGTAAGGTGGGTCTTTTGTGGTTCTCCTCCCTCTTCGCACCTATAACTAGAATGAGCAACTGCAAGGCCCCTTTGCAGTCCAAAAACACTTTATTTTTTTTCTTTCGCCATAGAAGGGGTTGTGCTTCCTCTGTACTGAGGAACCATCTTAATTTCCTTGGACAGTGGAGTAATGAACCTTCTAGTTACTGAAACGTGGTCTCTCCCGTGTAGCTGAATTCCTTATTAAAAGAGACTGCCTGTACATGACGGTAGGTTGGGGAACCATCTCTGTGCTGCTCCATGCTGCTCCTACACCAGGGACTGCCATGAGGATGCAGCTTGCTGTGCAGCAGATCAGCAGAACACCTAGAGCCTTCCCAGCTTTCTTGTAGGAGGGTTGGTGGGAGGTTGTGCATGCTCTAAACCCCAGCAAGAGCTGTGCTGAAGGAGCATTATCCACCAGACCCTTTCTAGTTCAGCTAACGAATCCAACTTTTCAGCAGTGTCATATCCAGAAAGTCCTTACTCCTTGCAAAGCAGCACAGGCGTTCAAAAAGCCTTTCTAGATCAACAGCTTGCAAGAGGACTTTGGTTACATGGCGTTTAACAAATACGTGATCCTAGCAGCCAGTCACCTTGTTGTACAGGTGCAGAAAGTATCAAGAAGGGTCCAGGAACACCACCAATCAGTAGATCTCCTCTCTAGCTCTCCTCTGCTCAGGAGCTGGTGTCTACACCGTGTAGCAAGTAGGCTGCCACCTTTCCCCTAAGTGGCAGAGTGGGCTTGGGAAAGGGCTATAATCTAAGCTGCCAAGCAGCAGAGACTGAGTGCTGGGTCACACTGTCTTCACAGGGAAGACTGGCCTAGGCTGGGCTTCACCTAGCCGGCGCTGCTGCTGTCCTGTTGTTACAGAAAAGAGCTGTGCAGCTGGGAGGAGGCATTGCTGGCCAGAAGGGCCCCAGGTGGAGACAAACATTCGTGCTCAGTTGGTGTAGTTCCTTCTGTCACTTCAGCTCCCACATCTCAGAAGACAGAATTTCAGTGTTGCAGGGTTTCTTTTTTTTTCCTGCTTCAAAGGCTAGAAATTTGTCATAGAAGCTGTGAGGGCTGAGCTGGACGGTCACAGCAATAAAGAACTTCTCTAGGGCTGAGATATGTGCCTGTTTTCTGGATACTGCTCAACTTTTAACACCTAGATCCCATATCTAGGCTCCCAGATCTCTGATCACTGCATTAATGCTCTGATGGAGCTGCTGCTGTGGTCTGCCACAGGTTGCATTACGAGTACTGTTTAGTGTAGCAGCCCTCCTCCTTTCCACGTTTAGGACAGTACCTGCGTAGCTGCTGATTTACAGATGCTTTGGGTGAGGGGAAGGGTCCTAAATTGCATTGTTTTGGAAATAGTCTCCAATGTACTTTAAGTATTCAAAGAATTTCCAATAAAACTTTTACGTAAGCAACAGACTACCGCACTGCGCTGTTCTTCAGGCATTTCTCCTCCTACGGGTGTGGAAGATCTCGAACCTTTCAGTCTGTGAGTTACAGCAGGGAGCCCCTGCAAGGCCAGCACAGAGGTGGCTCTGGGGGCGGAGGTGGCATCAGCAAGGCCGAACCCTTCACCCCCAGGCACACCAGGGCTTTGCTGGCCAGTCAGTGTATCGGCCACGGGCGCCCTGTCCCAGCGCATCTCTGAAGGAGGCAGGGGTCCAGCAGCAGAGCTCTGGGAACGGGGAGCTCGGGGCAAGCGGAGCGCTTGCCCCCTCGTCACTGCAGCAGACGCTGATGTGAAAGGAGCAACCACAGCACAGCCTTGCCCAGCCTATGGCCGGCAGCGAAGAGCTAGACTGGCAGCACCACGTTCTTACCCTCAACCTGCTCCCAGCCTCGCCTTGAGGCTCCTGCAGACTGGGACTTCCTCCCACGTTCCTCAGCCAGGAGGAATGTCATTCTCGCTTCCCCTCCTCAGAGTGGCTGTGGTTGGCAGCACGGCCACCTGTTTCTTGCAGATGTGGCACGGATGTTGCCAGCGGATAGATAAACCTAGATCTAGGAGTAGGTGTTGATTTTTATTGAAATACAAAAAGTGCAAACTGTGAAATACAAGATTGGTGAAGATTAAAAAGGAAATAAACATGAATGTGAACTGATAACACTGTGGAAATCCTAGCCCGGCCCCTGATGTGCATCAGTAGAAAAGAAGGCAGGGGACACTAGCAAGAAAAGCGAAAGCCAGAAGTTTTGCACAAGGGCTCCACCTATAAAAGAGGAAACAAGGGCCAACCTGGTCCTCAGCCCTCCAGCAGACAAGCACACGCTGCTCCGAGGCATCCGCACGGCCGCATCCCAAGCTGCGACACCCCGTGGCTCTGCTGTCAGCAGAGCTCGGGCCAGGGAGACACACACTGGGGCCCTTAAGCCAGCGCCAGGCTTGGCAGAGTGGAATGGTCGAGGTGCTAAAGCGCAGAGGCTGCCAGTGGAATGAGTTCTCTGTCCCTTCACAGGCGAAGATGGACAAGAGCTAACCTAAAAAAAAAAGCTGAGGAAGAGAGCTCTGGAGAGCCTCACACTAAGGGGAAAAAAAAAAAGTGGTAAAGACCAGCTCCGTCATCAGCCCCTGGGGGGCCGCCCCCCCCCCCCCCACACACACTTTTACACAGAAGGAAAAAAACAGCCCAGGTGGAGCCCTGGGCCCAGCCACTGCCTGGAGCACCTGCCTAAAGGGGCCGAGCAGTGAGGAGGGAATTTCAGGCCGTGCACTCAGGAGCCGCCAGCCCCTGCGGCTGCCGCCCGGCCAAGGCTGCGGGCAGGCCCAGGCTGCCCCCTTCCCATTTCAGCAAAAGGCAGTCAGGAGAGCAGGCTGCGAAGCCAGAGCAGCCCCAGGACTGAGCCTGCTCCAGCACGAGGCGCAGCACAGCAAAGAGGATATTTACACTGGGATTTACAAACACTTTCCCATCGTGATCAGTAGGAGCTTCCTGAACACTCCAAATCTGCTCCCTGCAGGCACTAACGTGGAGCAGGCTCTATCCCTGCCCGCAGGGGAGACGCCAGGCTTCATTTTGCTAAAAAAAGGAAACATCACTTCAAGAGTTTCATTTAAAACTAAAAAAAAAAAGGAAAGACAGAACACAGATACTTGCTTCAGTCTTCGTGCCCTCTGCCACCCTCTGCCACCAGCAGGGCCAGGGCCTGGCGTGGTCCCTGGGAGCCCCTCGCCCGCAGCCTTTTCCTCCACGGGGAGGCGGCTGCGTTCCCTCCACTCCCCGGAGCGTGGAGTGAGGCTGGAGCCGGCTCCGGATGCAGCCGCGGTGGCACCATTCCCACCACGCCGCAGCCCCACGAGCTGGGCTGGGCGCTCGCAGGGCACCACAGAGCTGCTGCCCTGCTCCCTCAGCCCGGCCTCCTGCCAGGCTGCCAGCTCAGCGCCCGCTCCTAGAGCGACCACCCTCCCCACAGCCCTCTGCACCGTTCTCCCCACACCGCCTGCGCCAGCAAAGTGCTTCTCCCCAGCAATCCAGCCCTCTCCCCTCACTCCAGCAAAGACCCGGTGATTCGGGAGCAGAGCGTTGCCTCCAAACATTATTTAACTACTGCTACGAATTGTCCAGGTTGGAACCTTATATCCTGAAAATGTATAGCCTAATCAAACAGGGAAGATTCCTCCTCTTACAGGAGGGAGACCAAGTAGCCTGCTCGCCCCCATACGGCAAAGGCCCCCAGCCCCTTGGGATCAGAGCCAGCCCTGGAGCCTCTTGTGCTCCAGCTATCCCATGTGGGGCTCGTGGCTCCCCCTGCCCCACATGTGCCTGGGCAGGGGCTCCCGCGCGGGCACTGCCCGGACAGCAGCTGCCTCCAGCGCTGCCTGGGTTCATGCCCCACGATGGGTGCAGCAGCAAGAGCGACTTACACGGCCCCTGCTGTGAACGCGCAGCAGCACTGTAGCAATTACTTTGATTACAACCAAGGCACCAACCTTCAATAGGTGTTTAAAGGCAGGTTAAAATACTATAAAAAAGTAAATTCCATTTAGACTCCAATGACTTTTAAAAAATGAGCTCTGCTTGGTCCAACACATTTGTGCCTGCGGCCAGATGCAGCAAGGAGCAAGACTGATCCGTGCGTGCAAGGCCTGAGACAAAACACTGCTCGAGTAAGGCTAGGAGCTTCCCACTGGCACTTTCTCAGGCCTAGGCTAAGGAGAGGGATCTCTTTTAGCTCAAGTAAGGGGAATGCTGCAACCCAAAGGCAACAGCAAAGCACTGACCATGTTGCAGCTACTTTGGGAAGACCCTGGGCCCACCCTGCTCTGAGCCTGACCTGCAGACAGACTTCCCCAGCCATGCCCAGGGCACACAGCAGGCATCAGATCAGGCTTCCATGGTAGGACAGAAGGGAAGCATGAACCGAGCAGGACATAGGCATGGAAAAGCAGTTCCCCTAAGTTTTGGCACGGGAGTGTTCAGCACCTCGGCAGAAGCTTGAAAGCCAGGTCGGCTGTACTCCGAAGTAAGGGTTAGCCCCAGTCCCCAGACCTTCCTTGGAGGCCAGACTCTCCATTACATGGTGCTGGAGAAAGTTCTGCTCAAACTAAAGAGAAAAGGAATGCCCAAGGCAGTCTGCGCTGGTCAGCACAGATACACGTGCCTTGAAGGGTCAACAAGGCCTTGTGCTGTTGCAACAGGAAAGGCAGTGATCATCAAGAGTGTTCAGCAGTTCAGTGTCACTAGGGCGCTTGTGCCCTGCAGTTCCGATTCACTGTGAGTGACCCGAACCAGGCCCCACACGCAGTCAGTCTGGGCATAAACCTTCCCAGCAAGGCTGGAAATGCTGTGGGAGGGACATTAACACCTGAGCTGGTGACTATGGGAGGCACCTCACCAACCCCAGCAACGGCTAAAGAATATCTACAAAACTGATCTCCAAGCAGGGTGGGCTAAACTCAGCTCCCCCGCGTCAGAGCGTGGCAGGCCCACGCAGCCCAGGTCCCCAACTGAGCCTGTCCTTCACTTCCCTGCAAAAACACACAGGCTCTGGGGTGCTACCTAAAGCTGCTACCTAAAGCACAAGGGCTACCTGCTCCCTTCGCTGCTTTGGGCGCTTTTGGAGAAAGGCAGGATGCATGTTCAGGGCTGCGAAGATGGGACTCACAGCAAGAACATCCCTGCTCACCTCAAAACAAAACAAAACAAAACAAAAGCCTGCCCTGGCCTCAATAGCCCAGCTGAGGCAAGGAGGATGTGCTGGGACTCTGGGGAGTCTAAACAAATTGGGAACCAGGACGGCAGAAGAAACACAGGTGAGGAAGGAGGAAAGGAAAGAAGGAAGGAAGCTTATGTGGGAGCAGATTGGTGATGAGCCCTGGAGAAGCTGCACAGACTGGCAGGCTGGGACCCCACTCGCAGCAGGTGGGAGACCAGCTCCCCTCCCCAGCTGGAGCAGGACCCTCCTGCTCACTCGCTCACACACTTACTGCACCATCTCCACAGCCCTCACTCCGCTCATCACCCGGGAAATCAATGGTTCCTTCGCACTGGAGACCCTTCGTCACAGCTCCAAGACAAGGCGGGAAGGAAGGTGGAAAGGTGGGCACAGTGTACTCGTGTGGGCCAGCCTAGGCTCAGGCCTCCACGTCCTCAAACAGCTCCTTCTGGTGGTCCAGCAAGAACTTCGTAAAGGTGTTGATGGGGTTGATGGCTTTGAGGGTGATGGCTACATCTTTGGCCCACAGCAGATTTGGGCCAAAGACAACTGCTAGGTTGGTGTTTGTCATCTTGTTTTGGTCACTGTGAGCAGAGACCTGTGTGTGAAGGAAAAAGACCACTATGAACCCTACAGAACAGCAGAGCAGCTGCCCTCAACCCTCCCCAAAGCCACAGTTGCCAGACTGCTGAGTGCAAACGGGAGCAGAACAGCAGGTGGAGAAGCTGAAGGCAAGATGTGGGAGCCACTGCCAGAAGCTGGCTCGGGGGAACACCAGCATTCAGGAGACAGGGAGACACATCTTGCCACTTCCCACATCTTGCCTTCGTTCAACCCCAAGGACACATCATAACATCAGGACAGAGAGTGCTCTCAGCTAATATTTCTTTGGTCCTGATCACCACTCTAGCCAAAGTCACCTTCCTTCTGGCTAGCATGGCTTTGCAGTGGCTTCCCAGGAACAGAAGATCCTCTGGGGTGAGTTTGAGGCCCCTTTTCTAGTTCATTCTTCTGCTCAGATAATTTTCAGATGTATCTGAACCCCAGGGAGCTTTCAGCCTCCTCAGCAGACCACACTGACTTGATGCCTGCTTACACCTCTCAGCTTTATGAGAAGGGACTGCTTTAGGCTAGTTCCTCATGATCATTTCCAATCTCTGTATAAGAGGAACATACAGTAAAGGAAGGTGAATTCCTGGCCTGAGCCTCATTTTTTCTCAAAGGGAAGGAGAAAGTGGGCAGTCAAAAGCTGATGACAGCAATAGAGAGTTGACTGCCTACTTTGGAGCAGCTCACCTGCACCAGAAAGGCTGTCAAGAAACGAAGCACTTGGTAGTTTTCTTCTGGAAGAGTCTGGAGTATTTTGCGAACAACATCCACACGATTCACCTCCTCCACAGCTATAGAGGGAGAGACATGGGGCAAGGAGGACCATGAGAAACCCTCATCTCTCCAGGCATACGGGGAAGATCTCAGCACCCTCCCCCGCTGGAAACCCAATCTGCAGTCACAGGGCACCCTATGCAGGGCTGCCCCTTCTCCAATCAAAGGTGATCTGGAAGGTGTCTTTGCTCTTCCCAGTGCAATATTCAGGGGACAGCAGCACAATCTTGTTACAACTTACTTTGGAAGCTGACAACATGGCTGTAGAGATCAAAAGTGAGGAGGGGCTCAGGCAGCTCCCTCAAGAAGGTCTTGAGGATCACAGCAGGGAGGTGGATGTCTTCATACTGCTGGAAATCCACTGGCAAACCTGAAAAGTAGAGCAGAGATTCAGTGCTCACTGGCCAACCAAAGCACGATTTCTCCAAATAAAGTAGGTCTTGAGACTGAGAGCCTAGAACTGGGGAAGGAGAAAAATTTGCCCCAAAAGCACATGCAAAGCACTGCTGAATTTAGCACTGCACTTCTAGAAGTCATCAAACCAAGCAGATTGTTTCTTCCTGATCATCTTCTGTCCTCACTACGATGGGATACTCTGGGAAACAGGAAAAATTTCAGAAAGGTTTTCCACACAGCAGAAGCATTATCTGACATCTCTCCCTTGCAACTCAGATCATGCCCTGATAGCATAGCAAGGCCTCACCCTGAAGCCCACCAGAGCAGAGGAGCCACAACAGAGCAGCTCCACTACAGCCCTGTTTGGATGGCAAGAGTTAGGGAACAAGAAGGGCTCTGCTGAGCACATACCCATGTTGTATTTTTGCTGGACGTCCCTGACAACCTGTGTATTTGCTGATCTTCGGAAAACCCCCTCTGTTGCAAGAGCTGTAAAGTGAGAGCAAAAAGAAAGAAAAGTCACATGGGAATCTCTGCCAACACGAGTCCTAACAGTTGTAAATCCATGTTGCTAGATGCTGACACATCTCTTTTTTAGGGTACTGAAATTCTTCCTGACTACATGTAGTAGCAGGCACAGAATACAAGGAGCACTTCCTGTTCTTATCCAAGTGGGAGTATGGACAGCGGGAAGAAAGAGGTCTGCCAGGCCCTGATCCTGCACAACCTCTCTTGAAGGCTAATTCACTGGGCCCAGGTCTTTACACTTTATTTTGTGCTGCTATTCTGCTGTGTCTCACTACTCTCTGGATGGGAACTGGATGAGGGAGAGGCCGTTTATGTGGAAATAAGAGGGGCTGCAGCTTCCCTGATCACTCACCGTGCCCCTGCAAATGCGCAATGGTCTCCCTGACCACCAGAGGAACAGCCGACTGATCGGGGCTCTTCTCCCGCAGACTGTGGGAAGAGATGAAAGGTTTTTAAAGGTTTTTAGTTTTTTAACAGCTTTTCAGCTCTGCCCTGCACACAGCCCCCCACACAAGCACTTGCCCTTACAATCAGCAGCATCAACTGGCACACAGCATCCTGCTGGCCCCGTCTCCAGTTCACCCACCACTCCAGCCTTCTCTCCTCTCACCCACTATGCCAAGTGGAGCAAGTAAGGGCTCATTACCACACCACGGGAATATTTCTCTGCCTTCTATAAAAATCATGGCATGAAGATGCCAGGGTAAAGATGCTCCCAGAAGACAAGGCCGTTGTTAGTTATAACTTCCTGAAGAGGCCTTAACTTCCTTCCCACTGTAGGACAGGACAGAAAGCAACTGACACATGAGAGAAAGATGCACAGAATAAACTTGTCCTCTACACCGACGCCTACCCACTGTAATAGCAGACATACCAAATCCACTGTCAGGGAAGGTCTGGTGTTAACAAAATGTTAGCTGCCACCCTCACACATGACAGTCCACACCTCTTCAAAGCATGGACTCATTCACCCTCTCAGGCCACTAACAAGCTCAGGCAAGTAGCACCCCACGTTTTATATTTGGGAAAGTTCTGCTGAAGCTGGGGAATGTATTTTCAGATTGCTTCAGAGAGTCTCTCTGACCAGAGAGCCATCTGAGAACAATTCCTCACCTTCAACAGAACAATTCCATCCTAATTTACAGTGGGATGTAGCCTGAGAATCAGGAGGGTGGAACTGAACCAAGTTAGTCAGGATCTGGACATGAAAACAGTTTCTTGAAAGGATGACTCAAGTTTTCTGGCAAGTCCAAACTGCAAGAAATAGCTGTAAAAACAGCTATTTCTGCTGTACAGCTATTTCAGCTATATCAGCTGCCAGGGCAGGGCAAAAGCAACACAGTCCACAGATACTCACTGCTGGAGCGAGACTCCAAACTGCTGGTTTGGCAGCGGCGGGCGTGGAGGTATTGGCTTCTGTGGCACTTGTGAGGGCTTCTGCAGGGATCTCAGATATTCATCATATCTGTGGCAAAACACAGACCAGTAAAAAACCATTCCACATTTCAGGGAGAGCAGCACCCCAGTTCTACACATGACTCACTGCTGACCCATGGTCACAGCTCTTAGGAAGCTCCAGCCTAGCACAGTTGATTCCACCTGTACAAAAACAGGACATGCAGCTCGGGAGCCCAAGACAAACATTTGGTTTCCAGGAAAAAGCAGACAAAGGGAAAGATCTGTCTGGAGTCAGAAAACAGATTGGAGGAATCAGAGACAGTATGGGCAGGAGGCCAGGACAGTACTGCTCATGATGCAGCTGCTGCCTGTGTGACTGAAATGGAATCGGTCTGGTGGGGCCAGGACTGTGGTAACTTTGGGAAGCCCCAAAGACAAGTGAATTTGTGTTAAGTGACCAAAGCAGGTGCCCACACACAGCAGACAAGCAGGAGCTCCAGGACAGCATTAAAGTCACAGCCTGCGGAGAACCCCAAGTGGTAAGTGGCAGAAAGACAACAGGCACTGCACCAGAGAAGCACTTTTAATTTCAGCACAGACTCAGGCACAGGATCCAGATGCATCTGAAGGGTGACGGGCAGAAACAAAGGTCTCTGCAGCAGTTTGGCACCACTCCCCTGCTTGGGTGGAACAAACCCTTCCATCCTCCTTCAGCTCCCCGCCTTGCCATTTCCCCAGAAAGGTCCCGTATCATGGAGCCCTAAACAAACGGGAGGGCAGGCATCACTCTCACTTCAGCACTTGGCTTGGGATTCCCAATTGCTCCAGCTTCACGTATTCCTCCAGCTCACTAAGGAAGTTCACGTAAAAAATCTTTCGTCCAAACTTAAAGCTGAAAAACAGAGAAATCAGGAAATCTGGTATAAGAAGAATTGAGTTCCCAAAGGCAAGGAGAGCATGGCTCTTCGAGAGACATCAGCGGGGCAACAGGGCAGGTACAAGCAAGAAACAGAAACGTCTCCCACAAAGGTCTTCAATTTAAAATACTTTATTAGGAAATGCCAAGACTTTCCGAGTTCTGTTTGAAGCCACAGCAGAGCTACCAGAAGCCCTGGGCTTCTCTTTCCTAAGCTCAGCAGTAGGCTGCAGAAAACTTCCATTTTCATTTATTTTACAGCATGAAGACAGGAGGCTAAATCTTATCTGGACTGATGCTCTCCCTTCCTTTTTGATTAGCTGCAGAGTCAGCAACACGTTGCTTCTGCTTGGCTGCACAGCAAGAGAGCAGCACAGGGCTGCAAACTCGGCAGGCTCCCAAAACAGTTGTTCTATTGCCTACATATTTCTGAACTCAGAAATACGAGGAGACAACATAGGGTGTGAGATATCAGGGCATGCTCAGCAGCCTGTGCTCATGTTGTGCCCAACTGAGAAAGCCCCAGGATCCCCCTGCTGTGTGACAATGTAGATGAGCTTCCTACATTGCTTCCTACCTGATCAGGGGTTTGAAGAGAATCAGCAGCGTCTTGATGAACATAGTTGGGTGTACAATATACAATGCTTTGATGTTCTTCTTGTACCTGCCAAGAGAGGCTAAGTGAGGATAAACTATGCTTTAAGCAAAGGAATCAACCTTTCCACTAGGTTATAGCATCCGTAACTACTCCACCCCCTTTGCACTTTGCCTCACCATGGTTTGGCCTCCTTTTCCTATCTGTCTCAGGCAGTCTAGCAGCTTGAGGGCATGTTCTGCACTGACCAAAGATGCCCCAGGGGGCAGTGAGCAGCCTCATCAGGAAGTAAAAATTATACTATGGGGCTAACACATTTGTGCTGGTTCCTGGTATTGCTGCTTGCTTGTTGCCTGAAGGATGTGACTTCAGAGACTGAAGGATGTATCTAAGAGAGGCTGTGTTGCCCATGATTCAGCCTGCATTTAAATTACTCATCTCCCCAGACAGTAAATACAAGCAATAGTAGACTACATGGCAGGGCAGGAATAAGACTTCCTAGGGTAGACTAGAGGACAGCATCCCAGTGTCTTCCTTACTCACTTGCGATCGAATTCCCGGTAGGCATCGCGCAGCCAGCCCAGGGACGGCTTGTTCTCACTGGTCAGGCCATGGTGCAGGTACACCAGTGTGTAATCACTCTCCACATACTGATCCAGTGTGAACTTCAGGTACCTACAGAGATAGAGCATGAAGCAAGTTCAGCAATTGTGCCTTGGAGAGGCTCTTTTTCTCCCTTTGGGCTGCATTTTAGGGTGCAATAAGAGAGGACTGACGCTCCCAGTAACAGAGACAAGCAGTCTGCAAGGATGTATCTAGCTGAACCAGCCACCACATATGGAACTAGCCTCAAGAAGCGAAACACCTGGGAATTATGTGAGGCTAAGGAAGCTCAACAGCCACCACTTCAGACACTACTCACCCCAGCAGTTTCACATGATCAAGTTGATGACTTGGGGGCATTCGGCAGGCACTGAACAAAATGACTTTCCTTCCATACTTGTCATCACCTGCAGATGAAATACCAGAGATTACAGGGAGGCCCGGGACTACATTGCAGGCTTTGCAGCCAGGTGGAAATGGAGCACGGGAAACCTCAGTAGCAAGGCAGAGGTCTGGATTTCCACAGCTCCCAGCAAAGATAAACCTGATTTGCAGCAGTGGCCCTGGGTCCAGGGAGAAGCAGAAACCTGAACACCAAGGGTCTGGCAAGCTGGCAGTGCATATGGAGAACCGGATCCACACTCCAACCCTGAAAGAGGAGGAATGATTAGAGGCCAGGATGCCTTGAGGCACATAGTGATGGTGGCCAATAATACAGAGCAAAGAGTGTTTGCATCACTGCCCTTGGAAAAAATCTCTTGATGATGTATATACCAGGCACAGGGAAAACTGTCCCTCACCAACATGAGAATGCCTCCTCCCATCCTGCCCACAGAATAACTGCTTATAGGCTGGTGTGTTTGCTTCTTGCTTCACCCAAAGCTGCTCTGCATGCAGAACGAAGCCATTTCATGCCCTGCAAAGCAAGAAATTCACAGAAATAGGCAACGCCAGCCACATCCCAGGGAAGAGTAGCAAGCATCACCACATCCTCTTCTAGAGATGGATCAAGCAGGGCCACTGAATTCCCCAGGGAGGGGATTTACGATAAGCTGTTCACCACTTCCTAGATTTTCCATCCATGGTGATAATTTTCCAACTTGAGGAAACTCCAAGGAGCTTAAAAGTGCAACAGAACAAACTATTCTATGTCAAAAACCCAGCAGAGAACAATCCCCATCACATCGGATGCAAGTAACCCAGAAAGGAACCTCATCTTATGGGAGAGGGCCCCAGTCATCTCCTGAGGTTTCAGGGACAATAGGGCAAGTTCTCCCACAAGCAAGTCCCCAGACCTCAGCAGACCTCTGCCAGCAGAGGTCTTAGCCCCATGAACAAAACCCACACAAATGGGCACACAGTCGAAATTTTCCTAGTCAAAAACTTAGGGAAACTGAAAAATTCAGACCAGGAAGAACCAGGTAACAAATTTTTTGGATATACTAAGTTTAAGGGAAAGTCTGGTTCTCTCCCAAGCAGACACATCATCGCATCCATTACCATAAGGATGACTTGCTTTTTAGCATCAATGGAGATGAAATTTGTTCCTTTACTGTGAAGAGTTCAACTTTTTCCATCTTTCTAGCTACCCATGCTACTCAGACAGCTAAGTTTTCTTCCCACGTAGGAGTAGCACAGAGAGGAGGAAGGGGATTCTGAGGTTATACTTAAGTGAAACCTCCATCCTTCTATATAGCACAAACATCCCATCAAGACTGTAGCACAGCAAAGCCATGCTCTCTACTTTTGCAGGACAGTCCTACAGTCCCTCATGCCTCTCCAAAGATGCCCTTTGCTTCATGTTCATTTACAGTATTCACCACACGCAGTCTCTTTTTCACCCTTGCAGGGGCTCTGAGCCTTAGGCAGCTCTTGGCTAGACTTGCCTTGCAGCAACTGAAGTCTCAGATGAAACCACGTAACAGCAAACCTGAAGTTTGCAGGAACATTACCTGTCTGGGACACATGACCACCTGCTGCTGCAAATGGTAACCAGAGAACTCACGTGCACAAACCACAGCACCAAGAGGTCATCAATCCTCCCTTTTATCCCCATTATGGTCTGAAGAACAGATTCTCTAGTTGTTCACTTTCATATTCACTTGCCTTTTTTCTTTGAAGTCCTCTTTCCAACCACTCATCAGACAATACAAGAGACAAAATTTACTCATACACATAAGCCAGAACCTCTACAAAAGTTAAGGACACTGAGGCAGCACTAGGAATAGACTAGGAAGGGTCGCATAGGCCATCACGTTGACATACACATGCATAGGTATGGGGCAATTAGGGAGGACACATGACCCAGAATGCAGGACTAAGAGAGAGTGATGCAAGAATCATCTGGAACAACCAGATACAGTAGCAGCCAGGCCACAAGACCATCATCACATTGCATATCCCACGGTAGCCCATGCTCTGCCTAGCCCAGAGGTTCTTGGTAGCTTGCTCTGAATTTTAGGGCTGGGTCTAATGCACATAAACTGTCTGTGGAACAAAGGTGCAGGCTTCAAAGTCCTGAGCCAAAGGATGGGGCATCTCATGGCTCTTCCATTAAAGTCAAGTCTTTAATCACGTTTGTGTTTCCATCTGGAAAAAGAATCCTGCCTTCACAGAGCAGCAAGATGATGGCAGCATTTGGGAATCTCTCAAGTTTTAAGAGTAATAAGGATCTGTGAACGAGAATAATGAGACAGACATCTGCAAATTATAGCTCCTTTCTAAAGTCAGCGTAGGTGCTGCCTTCAGATCACTGAGAGGTGGAATTTCATGCCAAATTAGAAAGTCTGAGGGTCAGAAGCAGATCCCAGGCTTGATCGAGGCAGGCTTTGGTTGTGAACTGTAGCACAGCACTTTGTTCATGAAATGTTGTGGGTGACTGCACACTCATCTCAGGCTCCTGGGCACTGATCTCCAAAGTTCACAGAGTAGACGGCATGAACTAAATAGCTCAAACACCTTCCTCTGGAATGCCATGAAAGCCTATGGAATGGCCCATGCAGAACCTCCTTCCTTACACAGCTGAAAAGGTTGTTGATAAAGAAAGAATATGTGACTCACCTGAAGGGAAGATAGCATGTTTTCTCTGGATAATTTCCAGGGCCAAGTACACTAAAAGATAATCTATAGTCCCTTGGATCACTGAAAAAGGAGTGGCCCATTTTGCCTTCCAAACCAGAATGAATTTATGTATGAAAACTGCACAGGAAGCAGCAAACCGCTTACCAAGAGCTGAGTTTCACTCCGGTTTCATCACATCGAGTTCAGCCTGTCAGCATGGATACATTCAAAACAAGCAGCTGCCAATCCTGCTTCCACTTGACGTATCAGATTAGCCTGCTTCCTCCAGACAACGCAAAATTCAGCTCTTGAGCATCAGGTTTGAGCAATCCATTGCTCCAATCTATAAACAAGAACTTAAAACCCATTCCACACATTCTTGGCTGTCTGAGGAAACTGCCTCCAGGTGGCCTCTCTGCCTCAGACTGAGCAGATTGTTATCGCACTTGATCTTTCCCAGACGTTCCATCCCTTGTACTGTTTGCTCTCCTGTTTGCAATATTAATCTTATGTATCTACATTTTCACCCCTTGTTTGCAATTCCAAGCAATTAAAGTTTCCACTGAACATAACTACAGACCACGTACTAATTACTCAGCTCCTCAGGCTGTCTCTTATCTCTCTCCCAGGAAAGAAACGCTCAGCCACAGCTAACAATAAGCCAGTAAAAAAGCAATTACATATCGTCCACGTTCCCAAAGCATCCCAACAATATACATATCCTTGTGAATATATGCATATGTAAGAGAAATGCTTTCAATCTACACTGACATACAGCTACCTCCCTATAGGCTGGAATTTAGAAATTGCTCAACAACCAAGAGGGCAGCCAATATTGTACTAAATAAATCCACAAAGGTTACAGATAAAATATTTCCTTAATTTGCAAATCCTGCAAGGTATTTCAAGGTGTTTCTCCTGAAAATAAAAAAATCAGCCAGCCGTTATGTCATGACTTGAGGCTACCATATGACTTGGCTGGCAGCAAAACTACAGTCTGGAGGAGCCTTTTCATACTTAGTTTTGCCAGGCATCATCACCTAAGGATCCCACTTTGATGAAATATTTAAATGGGAATATCCTGGTACTTTGATACTGAGAGAATGGAGAGAGATAAAAGCTGTTACCAAAAGCTCATGTTACGGGTTAACCAGTGAAGCTACAGAGTTCAGGGACAAGGAGAGGGCACACTAGCGAGTTCTGGAACGCCTCTAAACAAGATTTACAGGGCTTAGGATGTTTATCAGAGCCACTGTCAGTAAAAATCTTCTCTAATGTAATTTCAGCTTCTGGCCAAGCTTATGACACAGCTGAGCACTGTTTACATGTGGCTGGTAGATTTTAGTTCTCTGTTGAATTCCGAAGTAGATTTAGCATCCGAGGAAAAAAGGAGGTCATACAAGCTATGAGCTCAAAGTTGAAGTACTCCAGCACATGACATCTTCCATTTAGATATTCCTAGTAAACAAACACTGCCAGAATTATAAGTCCTTCTCAAGCGACTACAGCTCTGCTCAGGTCATGGGTATCAGTGGTTTTCCCCATTGCAGATGGTTGGTGAAACAGGCAAGAGGCAGGGCAAAGCTAAGGTAGGAGTCTATGCATTGCCACCAAATCAATGATTCCAGGAGGAAGGATAAACATCACAACCCTTTAATGTCTTACTGGTGATTACAGTTTTAACATCATAAAAAAATCAGAAGGCCAGATGACAGAAGGCAAAATGGGAGGATACCTCAGAGCACAGCAGAACTGGGAGAATCACCAAGAAATGAGGTAGTAGAACCAGCTTTTCCACAGATCGTGCAAAGATCTTGGCGGGCTGATCAGGAACAGTAGAAAGCACTGCACACCAACAGGAAGCCTCAGCTGCACTGAGGCATAAGTGAGAACGCCCAGACAGTCTCGTTCTTAAGGACCGGGACCTGCACAAAAGTCCAGAGAAAGTGAACGAATGCTCACAAAGCCCAGAGCAGCTTAACACAGCTTGAGGTTGGAATGAGCAAGTTGCCAAAATACAGCATCTCCTCTACATGGAGAAGTTGACAGTAGTCGTTTTCATGATCGAGAATCCAGTGCAAGTGCCAGCTGCCCAGCAAATGACAGCAGATCATATGAAGGAATAGGAAGGAATTCTAGGATGAACTTCTGAAGCACACAGGACAAAATGATTTACCATTTGTATTCAAACTGAACTGGTCCGGAGAGGCCACCACCATGGCAGAGGAGGAAGAGAATTTACATTGAGACCCAAGAGCCCCAAAGTCCCCGAAGTAAAGTCCACAGGCCAAATTTGACTCAGATGATTCTGCTGCCCCTGAGGCAGAAGTGCAGCCCTCAGAGGTGGCAACTAAGTTCAACCTTTGGACTCCTGAAAAGCTGCTAGTGCAGCCCAAGGCTGAGCAAAGTTTGGGCTCCCCTGAGATAACCCAGCTACAGGCCATGGTCATGCTAAGGGAATATCATGATCTACAGCATCAAATGTTAGTGGCACAAAAAATCTACCTACCTGGTTGAGCCCCATCAAGTGCACCCTGGTCTGGAGGAACAGAAACAAAGTTAAACAAGCCAAGTTTCACATCCTTTCCCAAGAGATCATTGGGATGTATTCACTTGTTCTCAGCACTCAACTCTCTCAGCTTCATCTTTTACCCAAGTTGTTCCAAAGCAACAAATTGACAAATAGAGGTGATAACAGGAACTTACAATTCCCAAGTCTTTCTTGAATTTTCATCCAGTGCTGTGTAATCATAGTCATTTTCTGACTATGCTGTTATGCTTGTTGCATATGCAAAATGGCAGCTGCGGTACCACCCCTTTTAATTGGGTCAAGGGCACCTAATTTTGAATGTCAAGGGCCCTTGAACAACATTGGAAGTGTAGATAGGATGAAATCATACTGTATGAATAATATATTCCAAAGATTGCTTTGCAAGAAGCTACTTTTCACAGATAAGCAGAAAATGAGGACAATTTAGATTGCAGTGAGTCTGTGGCTTCCTAAAAATCTTTTTAACGGATTCTTAGGGAAGAAAAAAAAAAAAAACCCACTATTTCCTCTGCGTCGGGAGGAGTCTGAAGACATTTACTGCCATCCCCAAACACTTCCCATCACTTCTGCATTTATGTGCTTAACAGATCTGCACATGTCAACTACAACCTACTACAGGGGACTGCTGAGCACAGGGTTATTTTAAAAATTCTCAGTTCCCTTGATCACACATATCAAAAAATGGAGCACAAGCTGGACTTCTTTTGGGAGGGCATCAGAAGCAACTCAAAGCTTACCATGCCAATACTCTAAATTAAATAAATAAAATTACACTAAAGCCAGAAACAACACCCAAATGCAGCAGAAACGCACAAATCCTGTGTTAACAGAGCAAATAATAATGTACTATACTGGAGAGGGACACTGTTAAGGGAACAAAATTTTCACCAAAAATATACCCTACACACTTTCAATGGAAGTTTCACCTGCAGCTTTAGCCTTTGCTCTTTTTGTGAGAGAGCAGCTACCAGCACTGATATATTGATTCATCTTCTCATTTCAGTGATTAGTAGCAAGAGCAAATCATGAGCGCCAGTCACAAGGTTGTCACCAGCACCCTGTATGAGATCGCACCAACAACAGGTAGCTGTGATGCTTTTTAAAGCAAGTTTGGCACTAGACACCAAAAAAAAGGGAGTCACCAGCAAAATTACTGGAGTGAAATCAGTAACTGGATACTTCCAGCTCTCCACTCAGTCCCCAAGAAGATAGAAGTAGCACCTTTGCCATATAAAAAACAGCAGCAGGATATAGAAACACACCTACAGATGTTTGGGGTAGATCCTCGTAGCCTTCAGCCGCAAGCCTGGGTTTCCTCTAAATGCTATGTGATGTGAGCAAGTTAAAAAAACAAAAAACCCACACTGCAGAAATGGTGTGTACAATGAAATCAAACATCCTGTGTTCCAGCTTCTAGCCACACGTAACGACAAATTTGTGTACTACAATGCCCACAAGAAGAGGAACTCGGAGTCCAGGGCAGTGCTCAGGCAGAAACCTCTCCAGGGCCAATATAAAATAACCCAGGAACAGACACCTTAAGGCAAGTCAGAAAGTCCAGACAAAGATTAATATGTGCATTTTTGGAAGCACACTGAACCAAAAGGCAGCATTTCACACTAAAATATTCTTGGAACTGTGGGGTGGGGCTGTGGAAAGGAGAATCTGAGGGACTCGTGCCCTCACCTTCCCCCCACCCACTGCTGAGGGACAGCAGTGACACAGCTGCTCCTTTGTGCACAGTTTCACAAAGCAGGGCACCCTGGCCAGCACATGCCGTGCAGATCCAGCCCCGACATGAGAAATGGGCGCAGGGTGCAAAGAAGAGTCCCCACGAGGCCACTGCACTATTTTGAAGTGGAATACAGAACAAGATATCAATTTTCTGGAGAATTCTACAACGTATTTTTGAATAATTCTCTTCCTCTGACGGCCAGATAGCCAGGATATTCAAATCAACGTCTTGCGCTGAATCAGCTAGAAAATGTGTGTGAACTTTTTGCAATCATAATTGTTTTTTTAATTAGCTATTGTCTATTAGCACAGTGCACCCATCCCTCAAGAAACAATTACTATTCTGACTGCAAGATAACTCTGGGATCATGGAGCTCAGCCTGAGGGTGGGAACCAGCCCTCTGCTTCTGTCTCAAAATAGCATCAGCATCCCAGAATATATTTCAGGGAAGACAAAAACAGAATTAGCCATACACTTTCTGCCCTGAAATGCAGGGCAGGGAAGGACAGAGCAGTGAAAGCTCGTGCACAGCAGAATGGATAAAACTCTGCTCGGTCTGCGGCTATTACACATGGGCAGTAGCGAGGGGCCCCTCTTGCCGTCTCAGCGTGCTGCACCTCCTTGCCTCTAAAGTGGAACTTGTCAGTAGGCCAGGTCCAAACAGTTCAATTTTAATCACCCAGGCTACTTCTAATAGGATTTTTCCAGATTTTCACAGATTGTTCGCCTCCTATCACCGCCCAGGAAACGTCACCCTGTCTGATTTTCTGAACAGTTAACATGATTATTGTCCAGGAAAACTGACCAGCTTCAACTCAGAGCCAAAATTACGATTCAAGTCTCTTTGATCAACTTCATAAATCCTGTTTCCAGGAAAAGAGACTCCAGTAAGCCTCAAAACTATATGTAAGCATATCCACCATCTGGAGCTGTGCTGCTAGGCATTCCTTGCCCTAGAAAGACATGGCACCACCTTCTGGGGGGAAGACGTTCATAAGCTTTTACATAAACCAGTGAAAAACAGACAGCAGCAGCCAACAGCAGATGCTTCTATGAAAGGCTTTTACTTTATAAAGAGATGCATGAAAAGGATGAAGAACTTGCCAAAACCACAAATTTAAACCATGATGGGGAAGAAATTTCTCTCATAACACAGCCATACCTTCCAGTCAGCCATCATACCCCCTGGAATCCTTCCAGAAAGGTAGGGAACACTTCCCTTACTACCCTAGACGTCTGTGTCAAACTGCTGCTTTCCAGCAGCAACGCCAGCCTCATCCCAGGGACACACTGCTCAGAGAGCTTGCAAAAAAGCATTGTGTTAACTTGCAACATAAGTACCCCAGGAAGGCTGGTATTTACATCAGAAGGCAGCACACAAAGTGTATCCTTGGTTCAGGCAACATTTCAGTCTTATCAATAGCTCGGATCTAAGCTCTCTGCTAAGTGCTTAGGTTTTGTCTGAAGTCAAGAGAAGTATAATTTAACTCACTAGCCCCCAGAGTTTAGGAACAACGTTACCTCTGCCATTTGCATTCCAAATATTTTAGTTATCACCGACATATCAGAGTCCACATATCTGTCCCATTCAATTTCAGCAGCAGGGAGAATGCGATGTAGAGCCATAGCAAACCCAGTCCTGGGATTAGGGTTCCTGAAAGCTTCAGGTTACTAATAAATTTGTGAATCAAAGCACTAAAGAGAGAGCTTAAAAAAGCACAGCAGCCCAAAGGCTGAAAACTCACATGCCATCCTGAGCAGCCAAGGCACAGTGAGACAAAGAATGAAGTTTTGAATTCAACGTTACCATTTTATGTTCCTAAATAATGTAATACCAGAGGTCAAGAGAAAGAAACTTTGTTCTAGATGACAGCCAAGGAAAGAACAATGCAGAGAGGACAACTCTTACCAAGGTAACTGCCTGAGAAACTTCCCTCTCCAATCAAACCCCACTGCAGAACAACCTCTAATTAAAAGACTTCAGCTTATAACTCTGCTGCTCTTGAATTTCATGTGTTGGGCAGGGAGCAGGGTACATAAAAGAAAGGCAGAGGGAAGGGGAAGAGATAACAATAGACAATCAAAGAGGAAGTGTGAATCAAGTCACAATAGGTTAAAGAGGCTCTTTGTAGCAGGGAGTGCAGAACATATTGAAATTACCTTCTCTCAGCCTTATCACCGCAACTCAAAACTATTCCCAAAAGTCTTTCTTACAGAGCTCCTGGGAGCACCTTGCCAAAGGTTAGTGTAATTAAAATAATATTTACAAGACAGCCACAAGAAAGAAATCAGCATGGATGTGACCCATCACAGAACATCAGGATCTTCCTTACAGTGGGCCTTGTGCATACTGCCCACATTCCAGACTTCTCAAAACCACTGTTTAGAGGCAGGACAGCAAGCTCTGGTCATTCAGAAGTAATAGCTGCCAAGCCTACTGTGGATTACTCAGTCAGCTGAGGAGCTTGCAATGACACTGTGTAACTAGGCAATTTCTGTAGCATTATCACGCAGAATCCACATCATCTATTGAGGATACATCTAAAACATTTCTGCTAAAGCAACTGAACGCTACTAGTCATATAGTAATAGCAGTAGTAATATAGTACTAGTAATATGCCACTTGGCCCTGGCATAGAGCAGATACCTCCATAAATCCACTAAAAAGGCCCTTCCTCATCCCAGTTGCAAAAAAAAAAAAAAAAAAAAAAAAAAAAAAAAAAAAAAAAAATCTTGAGAGGAAACAGACAGAGAAGAGCCCCACCTGCAACTTCCACGATGTGGTGCCTGGCGATATCATAGTAGGGATCATCCCACCGCAGATGAGTGACAGGCTCAGGGGAGGCTTTGGAGTCCTCTGCACACAAGGAATAAACAGTCAGCAGAAAGGATCTAGGGCATCTTGGCAAGGGGCAGGGCAACAGAGAGGGCTGGAAGCAAATGGTTCCACAACACGGGGGAATTCATGCATGGACCCGGACACTCTGGAAACCTGTCTCCAAAAGTATAAATGCCAAGGGCACCATCGTGGCTTCTGACAGCAGGAGGACCTCAACATCCTCCCTGGACAGATAACTGTCCAACGCCTTGGGGTTAACTCTGCTGATCTCTTTGGGCAATGCAGTCCACAGAATAAGGTTTGGTTGGATTCCTACAGGATTTCACTACAACTACTCAGATCCCCAATCCCACTTCCCACAGAGAAGTCCAAGACCCTTCCAACAAGGAAGGCCAGGCTATCTTGCAAGACACCAGAGGACACTCAAGGACTTACAGCATGTCTGTACTGTCAGCATCAATGTGTAGCCAGCCCCAGACTGACAGGACTATATTAATATCAGCTAGTCTTGATTTTTTACACTTAGTTCTTTCAGTTGTTCAGTGGCAGGGCTAACTCACTCGGGTCTGGTATGAGCAAACTTCCCTATGGAGCTGGGACTCTCTGTACACAGTGTTGCAGGACAAATTAATCCTCTGTAGCCTAAACCCAGACCCCAAGCAAGCAGGAATACTCACCTGATTTTGGAAAAGCAGGGATTTCATCTGCTGGCCAGTCCTTATCATCAATGGAGGCCAGTTTGAGCTGGTTGAGAGACTGGTTGGTATCATCCAAATTCAGGTCATCCTGAAGCTCTGACAGTGGGTCTGCAGCCATGGTCCCAAATACTGCAGTTCGTTTTGCAGTGTCTAGAAGGAAAACTGTAGAGATTGCTGGGTCAGACACTGAGATCATGCTGCTTGCCTGTCTGAAGCTCTTCCTCTCTTCATTGATTTCTCCAAAAGCTTCCCATAACACACCTTTAACCATTCATATGTCACCCTTCCCCTGTGCTCAAGGCAGAAAGGCACAAATTCTCCCTCCACTAAAGCCTGAAGCACCAACACACATCACATTCTTTCCTACAGGCTCTATGAGGAGCCTGTACCAGCCCTTGGTGAGTTCTTGCACGGGCACAGCTGTGTCCACATCAGCTTCTCTCCTGACATGACAGCAGCGGTGAGATGCAGAGCGGGGTGACAGGTGGCACCAACCCTGGCCTGATGCACTCGCTGTAGCAGCTACATCCCCCTGCCACAAAGCCCATCTCTTTCCCCAGTGGCGCCCAGGAATCACCCCTGCCCACTCTGAGAGAGGACAAGGGCTCCCAGCAGCAGCAGAGTGGGCGCTTGACTGCTGGGAACACAGAAGGGAGGAACTCAGAGCTGCTTCAAACAAGACTTCAGCTGAGCAAGTAAGACGAGAGAACGATACACACACATCCCAGATCTCCTTTCAGAATCACCCAGCAATTTCTTTCTTCTGCACAGTGGTAAGCAGCACAGGAATCGTCACTTATATTAAAGCTATATTGCTCGAACAAGCACTTTCTGCCAAGTCAAACTGCTGAGGAGAGCAAGGACTTAGGAGGGTGGGGGAAACAATAGAGAGCTCATTGTGTTTGCTGCTGTTTGCCAACACTTCTCACTCTCCCTTGGAGTAGTGCATACGCCAAATCCAGAGTGAGTGAGCACAGCTTTTCCCCTAAAGACCCCGATTCTCAGGGAAGTCCCCTAGGAAAGAGCTGCTACCATCTAATGTCACTCTCCTGGGAATGAGAGCAAGGAGAGATGGGACAGGAAAAAACACACGTCTAGAGGGCTCACACAGTCCAAAGGACAGAAATTCAGCAGCCAGGAGGCCAGTAAGCTAATAGGAACTGCAACAAAACAACCAGAAGTGACACCTTACATCAGCAAGATGCTCTGCAGTGTTGCGTCTTGGGTTTGGGCAGGCCTGGGCTTGCTTTGCAGGTGATCTAAGGAGCCTCGGAACGCCCTTCTGTGGAAAGACTATACTTATAACAGAGTTATTTCCTTGGGCAGAATGGAGTGGGGCACTAACGTTTTGACCCCTCCATCCCTGGAGTATGAATACATGCATCCACCCAGCATATGATGATCAAACAGTTACACAGACATGAGCACAGAGAATGAAAACTCAGAGAAACTGAGTATGAGAAGGTGCCATGCCCATGCTCAGGGCAGCATTGAGCTTTGGTAAATTTTGAGAGGACAGGAAATTGGATATTCAGTGTTTGTCCCTCACCCCTGAAATCTCTCCAGGGTGTCCTGGAGAGACAGTTTACACCCAGTTTCTACTTCCTTGTGGCTCCCAAATGCCTGGAAGCTATTGCAAAACAAATGAAATGAGATCCCAAAATAGGAATGAGCAAGACATACAAGGGCAGCATAAGGCCAAGGCAGTTCAGCAAATACACAGGGGCTGACAGTTTCAGCCAGCCAGAGACGCAGGCGAAGTTAATATGCGGTCCCATGGGGTCTGGGGGAGCTGCTTGACCTCCTCTGTTCCCAGAGGGACAGGGAAGGAGAATTCGGGCTCCCTTTCCCCATGAGCTCATGCTGGAACCACGCAGCAGCAGAGCCAAGTGACAACCAACTCCCCATCCCTAGCAACAGATTCCATTTCTATGGTAACACCAGGCACCGATTCCTATGATTCAGCGGGCTTAAAGTATCCTCAGCCACAGCACAGCAGTCCCACGATCCAGCGCCACAGACACTTATTCGCACGAAGGAAGCGCCCGCATCCTCAACTGCTCCCAGCAGCACCCTCCTCTCAGGGATGGCCCTGAACACATGGGAAGAGAGGATCGACTTCCAACGGCTGCCTGGACGTGCCTTTTGCGCCCTGTTCTCAGGAATGCCCAGCAGCAGCGCCCCAAAGCAAGCTCCGAAGTGCACGGGGACCAAACCCAAGCCCTGCCCAGTGATAGCCCTGTCATAGGGCTGGCAAGACACCAAGTTTCCTTTCTATGAAGAGGATCACAGCTTGGCTTCAGAGCCAACATGCAGCACTCCACCTGAGGCGCACGTGCTGATTATCAGACAGCACCAAGGGACTGCCCCATAAGGTACTTCTGAGGTTAATCCCAGTATGGCATCATGTGGAAGAAGGAAGCAGGATCCTTATGCAGTCCAAAGAAATAAGCTTGCCCAAATTCTTCCTCTGGACAGGCAGAGGAGACTCCCTGGATATCCCCACACGTTTTCCGCAAGAAACTCTTCTTTGGCGCTAGGTCAGCATTTCACGACAGAAACAGTAATGGAAGAGGGATCCAGAGCAGAAAGCTCAGATTTGTTTGTTCTTCTTATGACCCTGCCTGCAGCTATCTGTGCACTCTTAAAAGGCTTTTCACAGAATTTGCCCCACTCCTTTCCCAATAGTGCAAAAGACAAAAGTTCAGAGTCTCACATCAGATAACCCTGGAGCATTTGACAGAAAGACTGTCTTCTAATTGCCTGGGGGAAAAAAAAAAACAGGCTCCGAGGAAGGAAAACTAGGATGGCAGATGTAAGAAACCAGAGGGATAACAGCACAAGGGAACTGCTCTATTTCCTGACAGAGCGCTGTCAATGGTTAAAGGAAGGTTAAAGGTAAAGAAGCCTCAGTCCTTTTTGCCACAGTTTGGGGCTGGAGACTCCTCCTTGTACAAGATCCCAACAGAAGCTACCCCGGGAGGTGGCTCATGTCTGCTGAGGAAGCTGTGGTGGCTGCAGCTCACAAAGCTGCACGGAGCTTACTTTTTGATTTTGCAATTCCATGTTTGCTACTCCTGCATTATCCGTTTCTCAGCTGGACCTACTCTGCAGTTTCCACTTCTTGTTCTCTTTCCGGACTTACTGTTAATTCAGAAACAGATCTATGCATTGCAACACATCCATCCATACGCTAGCATGCCTCGGACATATATTTACGTATGATAAAGAACTGCAAAAGCCACGTGACTTTTTCCTTCTTGATTTATTAACAAGCGACACTCAGACTCAAGAGGAATCCAGATTCTGGAGTTGTGGTGCTATCTTCCCAACGTTGCTGCCACGCACACCTCCTCTGGGCCGAGGTTACTCTGCCCACACGGCTGCTTCCTTCGCACACCAGGCCAAGTCCCTGCACTTTGCTGTGGTCCTAACATCAAGCACAGAACTAACCCACGTTCGCTTTGATAGCCCAGGGCTCTGCTCCCTCGGCTGTGCCCTTCCTCATCCTCCTCCTCCTCCTCGCCAGCGGAGCCCGAGCCTCCCCGGGTCCCTCCGCGCTCCCGCGGGGGCCAAACAGGAGCCCCCGAGCCGGGCCCGCTCCTCAGAGCTCAGCGGGGAGGCGAAGCCCCGCGGCGGGGAAGACACGGAGCTCCCTGCGCCGCCGCCTTCCCTCCGGGAAGCGCCGAGCCGCCCGGCGCCGCTCCCCGCGGGCCGCGCACGGAGCGCCG
>JAWLRI010000563.1:5937404-5969434 GCA_034781795.1 Crypturellus tataupa
CTGCGCCCGAGGCGAGCGCCGGGGAGCCTCGCTCCGCCCCGGGGAGGGTGTGAAGCGCGGGCGCGGCCGAAGGGCTGCGGCGGCAGCGGCCCCGCCGGCCTCCCCTTGGTGCCCGGGCTGGCTCTCGCCTTCGTTCAAATATTGACACAGCTGCAGGCCGTTCCCGGGGGCTCGCGAGCCGCGCTCCAGGCGCGTGCTCCCTGCCACGGCACCCAGGGGAGGAAAGGCGAAATCCAGGCCTTCCTGCTTGATCCGCTGACCTGTAGCTACCTGCTTTCCACTGAGATAAGAGAATAAATAGAACAGCTATGAAGCACCTGCTGTTGTGAGCCCGGCAGGAAGACTTTCAGTCCACCACGGAGTTAGCGATCCGTGTGCGAGTTGCCCTGAGCCAGCGCGGATCCCTGGCTGCAGGATAAACACAACGGGCAAATCACAGCGGAGAAGCTCCTGGCTGAGGCCTGCTGATGACCCCCTCGCCCTCAGCGTGTCCGTGTATCTGTCCTGCAGGCAGCGTGTGTCCCCACAAACATCCTTTCGCTCAGCTGTAGAAACTGTGGATAGCGGTGTTTATGTCTAAGAGCGCCCTATAAAACTGTAAAGACCACAGTGACATTGAATCTCACCACAAGGAGGTCTGTGCAGAACTAAAGGTTCACAGCCTCTTGAGGGATTTAAGGTTATATATGCTATGCTGTCTTTCTTTTTGCATATCTCCCATAAATGGTGTTTTAATTAATACCTGATGAAGTCTGAGTGCCTTTCTTATTGGGGTCCATTGCAGTCACGTGCAGCACTGCATAACATTTGGCAGGATCTCAGTAAGAAAGGAGGATCTCTCCTCTTTCTGGGGAGAGAATTGTGAGGAGACCAAACAGGTGCCCGGTGGGGCACAGGCACAGTCGTGGGGAAGAGTGACACAGTGTCTGGCCTGGGTGAATGCCCTAGGGAATTGGAAAAATGAAAGGATTTATCTGCATGTCCCATGCCGGCTGATGTACTGGCTTGCCCTCCAAATATGGGCTGGGAAAATAAGAGCTCAGCAAGATTAGCATTGTATTTCACTGTTACTAATGAGCTTGAAATGAGTGTGAGAATGCCTTGACCAGATGGAAGAGCTGCAAGAGATCAGGAACACATGGGAAGAGCTAACACAGGTACAAATTCTGGCGAAGGAGCCTGCTGCTTAGTGTGCCATCCGGGGGCGGCCTGTGGTTCGTGAGCAGCAGCTGAAGGGTGAGGGTCGGCACCCTGCAACTTGGGGCCCTTAACGGTGAGCAAAGCCAAGTCGTCCCCCTCCCCGCCCTGGGGGAACCTCATTATGCCACCTTGGTGCGAGGTTACACACAGGGACAGTGGCAGACCCTGAAAAACAAGCAAACAAAAAAACCCACCACCACCACAAGGATGAGAGTGAGTCTGTGAAATATGTAGGTAAAAACTCTAAACTTATGAACTGTGTGTGGGGGGCTCTACCAGGAGAGCAAGTGTGTCAGTGTGCAGCTTTATAGCGCTGATAACCATTAAATTTTGGGGCAACATGGATGGATGGATCAGCTGAGTTGACAGTTGTGTCAGTCTTCCTGTAATGATCCTTCTGTGCCCGGCATTCATATCCACGGGGCTTTGTTCAGTCATGCCTGATGGAAGCAGTCCTGAGGTGGCTTGTCCCACCTGCAGTGTGAGCTGAAAACCAGTCACATGAAAAATAAGGAGACTGTCCTTGCTCCTGTCTTTTGCACCCTCATCAGCTGAGTAAGGCCCTCCAGCTGCTAGTGGGGCCACGAGACGTGCAGGACCTCCCACACTGAGAAGAGAGGGTGACATCTACATGGGACACGGGATGGCAGAGGCCCTGATTTCATTGCTCTTTGGAAAACTGTTTGTGCACGGATGCCTCCTTCCTGCCCCAGCCTTGCAGCAGTGCCTGCCCTTCCATAGAGCCTCTTCCTTCTTGCAAGGTAAAACAGGGTGTTCCTAGGCTTGCAGTTAAACCAGCACAAACATGCCCCTCCACCTAGGTCATCTTGGCCATTCCTAAAAATTTCTCTCTGAAGTCTGTGTGGGGGAGGAGGAAAGCAGGGAACACTCTTAGACAAGGCAGGGAGTCTGGTGCAAGTGCTCTTTGTCCCAGTGGCCAGAGTCATTCCTCAGCTTCCCCAGTGCTAATATTTGCACATCTACTATGGAGATAAACATTACAGATGTATTTGCTGCACAGAGGCACAGCACAAAACATGCTCCCTGCTGACAGAAAGTACTTTTGTGCTGTGTGGCAGCAGGGGCTGTGCACACCTTGCCCTGGTTTCTTCTATTTTCTCACAGTGAGAAAACAGCCCCATTTTTTTGCCTGTTGTAGGAAACACAAGAGCTTTCCCCAGTCTAGCAGCCCAGTTCGTGGCTTATTCATTAGCTGGTATCACAACGCTAAAACTAGTTGCCTTGTTTTCCTGACTGTTTGGGGTTTGCAAGTTCCCTGCTTTGCAGAGCTTGTTTTCCCCTTTGGATTCATTTTGGTGTGTTCCCCTAGTGTGGGAATCAAAGCCGTAGCCCAAACTTCACTCTGCCGCACCTTCCTCCTGGGAATCTTATCCAGTGGGAAGTACGAACAGAGAAGAGCCTTCGCAACCTAGGCAGGGAGAGCATTTCTATTCCACGAGGGCTGTGGCAGGCACTCCTCCTCCTTGACACGGCTGAGGGGGCAGAAGGGAGAGGCAGGCCGGCTCTTCCAGACTATTCTAGTGCTGAAACAGCTGTGGTTTTGAGCGCGCTGATAAAAGACAACTGACTCTGAAGGGGAAGGGTGGGCTTGCAGCTTCAGAGTATTGGGATTGGCTAAGCTCTCCCCGTCTTGCTAAGCATGAGGCCACTAGAGCCCAGCCTCTGAGGAGATTCGGCCGCAGGGAACCAAGCCAGCATGGTGGGGAGGCAGCGATCCTGCCAAGAGCCACAGGACAAGCGGGGCGAGCGGCTCTGTCGGGGTCACCGTGAGCTGGCAGAGACCTCTGCAACCCCAGTTCTCCCTGCACCCTGTGACAAGCTCGTCTCTTGCTCTTCATTCCCTCTTCTCTGCTATGAAATGGGATACCAGCCCTAGTCCCATGGCAGGAGTAGGGAGGTTTTCCAGAGATTTTTTTTGTGTTATGGTGTAATTTTTGAAAATGAAGATGCGCTGGCGGAAAGAAGCCAAGAGAGGAGGGTAAGAGGAGCTCAGCACCACTGTCCCTGACACACCACGACCTCTGGAGTCCTGTTTCTTCATTCTGGTTCAATATTAACCCAGCAGGGCTGTGACTCCACTTATTCTGTTCCCCTCACGCTGCCCCTGCAGCCGGGGCCGGGCAGCATGGCGCACGACAGAGCCGGCCTACTGAGGGGCCTGCTCTTCTCCAGCCTTCTGCACCTCACGCTGAGCCACGATGGAGGTAGGATTCAGGAGAGGTTACTTCTCCTGAAAGAGAGCTACTTCTCCTCAAGGGTAAAGCCTGTGGGAGGTTCACTAGCTTCCAAAGCTTGAAGTTGGGGGTTAAACAATGCAGACAGAGGCAGAGCTCGCCTGAGGAGGGGGTGCCGCAGCCTCAGCTGCTGCCAGGAGAGCTCAGCGAATTTTGTGGTCTGCAGGGAAGAGGGGAGGGACAAGCCTAGGTCCAGTATCTTGCGTGGCGCAACTGTGGGCCTTCTTGGGCTAGAGTTAATGAGCCTGGGTGGCTCTCCATTTCCTCCTCTGCTGCCCTAGTCTTCACTTTTGTTCATCCTTGATATGCAGCTTTCCTGTGCTTGCTGCTCTGTATCTTCTGCTGCATTCTCCACTTCATCTTTCTTTTCTTAAACTAAGCCCATCACTGTGTTTGGGAGGACCTGCTTAGAGGTCTGAGAGCAGGGAGCATGGAGACAGAGCCAAACTTTGCCTCTTACAGCAGTCTGAGGTTGGTGAGACAGAAGGCAGGGAGGGGTTGGCACAGAGTGAGAGCAAGAGCAAGCTCAGGCCCCAAGCCGCTCTCTAACTGCCAAGCTGCTTTGCCAGGGACAGTGAGGGGTTCCCATCGCTTCTGGCTCTTGCGTGAAGGCAGCCCTCGCAGGAAGACTGTGCTGAGCAATTGGGATGGGCTTGGGGGCTGCTCACAGGGCTTCTCCACTGCGTGGTGTAAGGGGGCTGGTACTATCCCACCAGCCGAGTGTGGAATTCGGTAACTACAGAGAGAGACGGGGGGCCCTGTCACTGCGAGCATCCCTTTGATTGGCACCGTTCTGACTTGCTAGTTTTCCTGGGCAAGGGGCAGGCCCTGTCGCTGCTCACGCGCTCACGACGTGCCAACAAGGGATTTCTGGAAGAGATGCTTAAAGGCAGCCTGGAGCGAGAGTGCCTGGAGGAGACGTGTAGTTATGAGGAGGCTTTTGAAGCCCTTGAATCCACTGATCGCACGGTACGTACAGGGCACGTGCGTGCTCCTAAGAAGCAGTCTCTCAAGCAGTATATAAAAGTCGCAGCCCCGACCTGGGGGGCTGGAAGACACAACTCTGCGGTACAAAGATGAGGCTGAGGTGCGTGTGCCCCAGGGGAGGGGCAACTTCCCTAGGGAGTCTCTCCAAGGGAGAGGAGCCACTCCAGGGCATGCCCCTCAAAGCCTGGATTCTTTGCCCTCCCTCTTTATTTTAAGCTCAAGTCAAATGGGTAAGAGCCCTCCCTTAGCCATGGTCAAGAGCTGTGCTTTCCACTTGAGCGTGCTGCCACACACTGCCACAGCTCCCGGCCACCCCCAGGGCACTCGCAGGGCTGCTGGCTTAGCAAGCAAACACTGCCTGCAGGTGCCTCAAGCCCCTCCGAGCTCAAACTTTGGCTTGTGGCTTTTAGACTTGCTCCCTGCAAAATTTGTTTGGAACTTTTTGGGAAATGCTCCTAGCCCCAGGAGCAATATTAGTGCTCATTTCCACATTTCAGAAAATACAGAAGATGATGAACATTTAAGAGTTCAGCAAGATACAAGCTCCACAGAGTATTTCTAATGCAGTCACTCTCAGCCATGAGATATCTGACAAATATAGATTTAAGAGCCGAGCAATACCTGTGTATGATCTGTAGCCTCTCTTTCCTCACTGCTGCGTCCTGTGCCTTTTACTACCCTTTATAAGTTCTAGATCTATTTCCTTGGACTCCGTAGAGTAGCAAAGGCTGTGTCTCCCCTGCACATTGATGAGAGAACAGTAACCTGTTAGTCTGCTGAGACTCAAATCCATTCAAAGCTATCAAAGTCTCTCCTTAGATCATCCATTGCTGGATTAGCAGCCTACATGGATAGCAAATGTTCCCACATTTCTAACTGATCTTTTGTTGCACTAAGCTTGCATCTCTGCATTTGTTAGGTGTTAAGATTTTCCCTTGGCACATCTAGGGCAGTAAAGAGGCTACGAAGTGAAGGCTCAGGACAAATTAACTACCAAATGTCTTGTACAGAATGGTGTCGATAGTTGCAGACATTAGGTTAATTGATCACAGGGGTACTGCTGTATTATGGTACTGCTTCTTACCAGCTTACGGCATAAAGCAAAACATATTATATTGTGCTAGGATAAAAACCTGTAGTTTGAGAGACCTAAGGTTATGAACAGAAAGCAGCTAACCAGAATTGGCTGTTGTAGTATTCCTGCACAGAGCTGTTTGATGCTCACTCACCTAGGGACGGGGGCTTTCAGCTGAGGTGGTTTCCAGGCTTCAGGCTGTTTAATCTGAGAGAGATCCGAGGTCTGCATATTGCAGTGGTGCAGAAATGGAGAGATCTAAAATTCTGCCTGTTTGGGGAAGAGCTGTGACAGACTCTTTGATTCCTTAGTCTGATGAGAAGGAATATGGCTTTACTGCATTTTTTTCCTTTTTTTTTTTTTTTTCTCTCCTCTGTGTGTTGTTGGGCCCTATAGAACTTAGTATCAGAACACCATAGGTTAGTCTGCCTCATTTGCTAAGACGGGGTATTCTCCTATGGGTTTGAATTGCAGCAACTAAGAAAGATTTTATGTTATGTGTCTCTATGCTTAAATATTTGCATTTGTTTTTCAGGTGGAGTTTTGGTCAAAATATCAAGGTAAGTCACTTCCAGTCCTGCAGGTGTTCTGCTATCCCTCAGGCTGTATGGATGCATCCCAAAGAGATAGCTCCCTAGGCTATTAGAAGGGTCCACTCTCCAGGGTAAAGCATTTATATTTGTCCCTGGTAAAGTGGTTCAAACTGTGATGCCTGTTTATATTCCTTTCATATAATGGCTTGCTTTCTTCTTGTTCTGCTAGCTTGTCAGGGCATAATGAAGTCCAGGGCAGCACTGGATGCTTGTCTAGAAGGTAAGAAAGTCATATTCCCCTTATGAGCAACCAGATACAGGGAGTATCAGAAACTTGCTTCCTAAAGAATACAGAGGAAGAAAAAAAAAAAAAATCAAAAGTTGGTGATGTCCTCCACTTAGAAAAAAAAATAGCTGGAGGGGAGTTTCCATGTCCTTTCTTCTTCTTCACTTACCCTTTGAGCATTTCACAAACAGTCTAACTCCTCCTATGTAATAGCATAGGGTAGATACCCTCTCCCTATGACATAATACCAAGTCCAGCTCCAGAAAAAAATAGCCCATCAGAACTGCTACCATCTGCACTGAGGTAAGGAGCCTCAGGGTAAGCTCCCTCTAATGAGGGAGAGGTTAAGTTGTGTGCTCTTTCCATCCCATGAAAACATCCTTGTTTGTACACACAGATTGTAAAAATTAAAGGGTAGAGGGGGCACATCTGATCTTGAAGAGTGTAACCTCCACGTCCCTCGGCTCCAGCTTATCCTGTGTTGGGATTTTGACAGGTAACTGCTCCATTGGTCTGGGCCAGAACTATGTGGGGACAGTTAGTCACACCAAATCAGGGATTGAATGTCAAATGTGGACAAGCAAATATCCACATATACCCAAGTAAGTTCTTCTCCCTCATACCCCTAAAGGGTTCTCCAGACTGTCCTGCATTCAGGCTAACCAGCCTTTTCTTATAGGTTTAACACCACCATTCACCCCAACCTCCTTGAGAACTACTGCAGGAATCCGGATAACAACACAGCAGGACCATGGTGCTACACCAAAGACCCAACGGTGCGACGGGAGGAATGTCCCATTCCTGTGTGTGGTATGCTCAGCAGGCCCTTGCACACACAATGAACACCTTGCACTAAGACTAACAGTAAAAATGTGTGAAGGAAGGGGAGAAGTTAGGAGGAAGGGATCTTACAGGAATATAGGTCCTGAAGAGTAAAGGACCTGTATTGTAAAGGGTAAAGGGGCAGAGAAGAAACCCTCACAGAGTTGCCTATTTCTCCACCTTGCCTGGCTCCTAATGGGCTGTTTTCTCTAGACCAAGCTAAACTAAATCTAGATCACATCTGGCATCAGCAGTGCCTGTGTGGTTTTGCCAATCTGCAGCACTCCAAAATTCTACTTCAGTTGCCTCTAAATCATGATACAAAGTAGCAAGTCATACTGTATTTTTTGTCAGAACTTCCACTTCTAGGACAAAACCACTTCAGTTTATATATGCACATCTACCTCAAATGCTCACTCATAGAGAAGATCACTTTTCATTACATCCATCTTCTGCCAAGGAGAGTGGGTGCCTCTGTCTTGGCAGGACAGAAAACTATCCTCATGCACCTATTTGTACCTCCCAATTCCTTTTCAGCACCACAGAGCTGCCTCCTGTGGGGCTTGGCCTTTGCTTCGTAAGAAATTATAGAAAGCAGAAAGCCTTCTTGCTGCAGCTTCACTTCTAAAAGCCTAGGCAACAGCTGGTTCAAAGGGATCAGTGATCATTTCAACAGAGGGGTGTTCTGAAGGAAAGCCTCCTAACATGATCCCTGCCTGCCGTGTGGCAAATCAAGGGAGAAATACTGCTCTGCCCTGGGATGATCGGTTATCTAAGCCCATCTCTATTCACTAGATGGTTTCTGACCTACAGTAGAGTAACCTACTGTTACAGTTATGCATATACATACCTGACAGGACTAGAAAACCCTTGTTTTCTTACATGCTACAATCATGTTGGCATAAATCAACCTCACAACCAGCCTCCCCAGTTAAGCTGCTTGCTAGAGGCTGCTACACTGCAGAACAGCAGTCACAGGCTTTCTCTTCACATGGAAATTCCCATTGTGCTCAATGTGGTGGCAGCTTGAGGTCAAGCAGCTACTGCAGAACAGGCCATCTAGTGCTCACTCATCCAGGAAATTCCAGTGGGAGCTTATGGGCAGTGGTAGACTAGCAGAAAGAAATGCGTAACGGCTGACAGAAATACTTTTATCTCACTATTTGTGGAAGAAACATCTTGAGAGAACTTCAGTGGGGGATTTTAGTAACATTGCACTGCAAAGGCTCCTGAAACAGCCTACTCACACATCTGAAAAGGCAGATGCCCAAAATCCCCATCTTATGAGATGGGGAAAAAGAGATGCCCAAGAAAGGAATAAAGGATTAGGCCTCTCTGGGGCACTCAGCTGTCAGACAACAGGAAATATCAGCCTCTACTTAGTTCCCATTTAAAGAGGCACCTGAGAGTCCAACGGTGCAAGGGTGCAAGGGCTCATGCTGGAAGTGGGAAAGCCTGGAGGAGCAGAGGAGCTCTCAAACATGAAGGGATTCCTCACACAGCTTCAGTCTTTAGCAAAAAGGGTCTCATCCAGGTATCAACATCAGTATTTTGTAGTGCAAAACAATGGTTTAGGTCACAGCTTTCTACCTTTGCAGGTGAAGAGAGGACCACAGTTGAGTTCACTCCACGGGTCAAACCTCCAGCCTCAAGCCAGCCATGTGAACAAGAAAAAGGCCTGCTTTACACTGGAACCCTCGCGGTCACCATCTCTGGAGCCAAGTGCCTGCCCTGGAACTCCGAGAAGGCCAAAGAGGTGCTCCAAGGAAAGAACATCATCACGGAGGTGAAGCTGGTGGAAAATTATTGTAGGAATCCTGATGCAGATGATGAAGGTGTCTGGTGTGTCACAGCTGAACCACCCAACTTTGAGTACTGTGACCTGCAGTACTGCGGTAAGAAGCCTGCAGTGGTTTGGGTATGCACAACTGCAAGGCAGGGGCAAGCAAGAAAATTAAATCAATAAATCTGCCTGTGAAGATGGGCCTTGCTTAGGGGAGGAGGGCATACAGTAGGAAGTGTGTGTGTGTGTGTGGGGGAAATGTGCCTGCAAAAGTCCTTTGTGTCTAAATATTATACATACTAACCTGTCCTACATGCTCCTGGCAGTTGTTTTTCCCTCACTGAGCTCTTCCTTAAGAAAAAAATGTGCTTATTTATTATATAATAAGCATTTTAAAACAGTAGCTTTGAAACAAAATTCCTTTATCAGTCCCCTGGATGCAAAAAAGGGAGAGTTACACTGCTGAGAAAAAGGGAAGCTGCAGTTAGGCCTTTCACCATTTTTGTATTTCTGTCTTTCTCAGAAAGCTCCTTGGAGGAAGAGGATGAACAATCGGACAGAATAACAGGGCGGACTGACCACCTGCAAGAGTACAAAACCTTCTTTGATGAAAAAACATTTGGTTCAGGTGAAGCAGGTGAGCATGAACTTTGGGCACAGCATCCCCATTTGTAGAAAGGTTGCAGCTTCTTCACGCAGAGGCTCTTCTTTAGAAACAAGGGCTTGCCAGTTACACATCAGGGAGGCAGAAGCTCCTTCCTCAGTTATTCCAGTTGAGCATGCTCCTTACAGGCAGAACTTGTCCTCTATGAATCAGGTACAGTAACAAAGCCAGATGAACTGTTTTTCAGACTGTGGTATTCGTCCTCTGTTTGAGAAGAAAAAGATGGTGGATGGTACTGAGAAGGAGCTGATGGAGGCCAACAGAGACAGCAGAATTGTAAAGGGGGAAGACGCAGAGGTTGGCAGCTCCCCCTGGTAAGTAATATATCCTTATAGCCATTCCTAGTTGCTGTAGCTCCCTTCCAGTAAAGCAGGGGGGAAATAAGAGAAGTGTGCAGTCAGCATCACTTCGATGCTGACAATCTCAATCTCACAGCCTCTCCCCCAAAAAGACAAGGCAGGACTAAAATGCTGGAAAGGAAGTCCTCCTCTCCTCTTGAGCTAAGTGCAAGCTGCTAAGGAGAGAGATGCTGATGTGTTTTAACTTCATCTTTTCCATCCTTCTAGCCTAACTGAAGGGAAAGATGGAGAGAAAATTCTACAGGTGAAGGAAACATAGTAAATTGCTTAGTACTTAGTACAGTGAACATACATTCAGCTTTGGGGCTCAAAGCCTAGAAAGCTTTTGCTGGAGAGCCACCTCTGCAATTCTTTGCATCAATACAGCACAAAGTTCTTCCTGCTTACTACAAGTTCTGCTTCAGCCTTTAGGCCTGGTAAGACATAGGCCACTAACTTGAGCAACCTACCCATAGTTGTGCAACAGCTTGATGTCCCCATTTTAGACCAAGATACCAGCATTGCATCCATCCACCAAGGTCAAAAATTGCCGGTAAGTTTCCTCCTTCCTTGTCTCTTAGGCAGGTGATGCTCTACAAAAAGAGGCCTCAAGAGCTGCTGTGTGGTGCTAGCCTCATCAGTGACAGCTGGGTCTTGACTGCTGCTCATTGCCTTTTTTATCCACCTTGGGACAAGAACTTAACTACAAATGACATCTTGGTGCGGATTGGCAAGCACTTTAGGGCAAAGTAAGAGCCTGGAAGAAGCAACAATGAATTAGCCTTCCTCTTGGAGTAAGGAAAGAAGGTTGGGATGTCATTCAGCATACAAAGAAAAGATACATATATGCAGTATGTCTCAAAAATGGGATCTAATGGAGCTCTAGCTGATGCTTGAGTTTGAAATGAAAGGGAGGGCAGAGACCTGGAAGGTCTAAAGGGGAAATCCTTGGTTGCTGAGAGTATTTTTTCAGACAGTACAAAGCACCTGAGAGCCTCTTCATCCCCCATGGCTCTCACTTGCTGTTGTAGTCAGTTCTTTCCTAAAAATTTCAGATATGAAAATCACAAAGAGAAAATTGTTCTATTGGATAAAATCATCATTCATCCCAAGTACAACTGGAAAGAGAACATGGACCGAGATATTGCACTCATGCACCTGAAGAGACCTGTCATCCTCAGTGACTACATCCATCCTGTCTGCTTGCCTACCAAAGAGCTTGTGCAGAGGTAAGGAGGTAGCATCACATTTCTCAAATGACAGGCTACAAAAGCCTACTTGCAGCAAGGAGAACAGACAGGAGAATATTATTGCAATAAGTCTGATTATAACCATGCTTCCTTCCACAGGCTGATGCTAGCAGGTTACAAAGGGCGAGTAACTGGTTGGGGAAACCTGAAAGAAACATGGGCTACTAGCCCAAGCAACCTGCCCACAGTTTTGCAACAACTCAACATCCCCATCGTAGAACATGCTATTTGCAAAGCATCCACCAAGGTCAAAGTGACTGACAACATGTTTTGTGCAGGTAAGTAGCACTCAAGGCACAAAGCTAACAGCACCATCAACATGGGGGATTGAAGCTCTTTATGAGGCTCACGCAGCCAGGTTGCTTTCTAATAAGCTTAACACTAACCTCCTAAAGAATAACTTTCCCATGATAAAATTCAATTTGTCAGTTCCGAGACATGAAAAAGGCTGGGGCAGGGGAGGAGAACAAAAACAAACAAACAAACCAAACAACAACAACAACAACAACAAAACAAAATACCCCCCTCCCCCCACCTATGAATAAAATATTATGCCAGCTTAACCAGCCTAGTAGGACCACACTGCTATATAAAACAGCTACTGCTGATAAAAAACTGAGCACATGTAAATTGATCTTTTCACCAGTATATGAAGTGGTTTGGTACTTCCTTAAAGGCCAAAGAATCCAGTTACTGCATTCAGAAACCCATTCTCTAAATTGTCTCAGGCCTTCAGAACCTATTCATGCTTAAGCCTACAGCTGCTGTGGCCACAGGCTGCACAGAGAGATTTTGGCTTGTGGGAAAAGGGTAATTCCTCACAATCTACCAAGTTTTCTGTGTAACAAAACTAGAGATTCACATCTGTACTTATTGCTTCAGAAACAGTAATTCCTTTTTTCCATAACATATACCATTTCATAGATCTCTCAAAACTTGCTATCATTTCACTTCTAAGCTAAGAAATGATTTAATTTTTCCTAACCTACAAAACACTTCCATACCTCTACTTCTCCTTTGTTGCATCTTCCTCAATCTCTTTATTACTACATCTGTCTTTAAAGGATACAGAAGCAAAACCAGAATTTAAGACATAAACACATCATGAATTTATGTTCTGGTGTAATACTTTCTGCAGTATTCTTTATTCTCACAGCCTTAATCAGGTCCTGCAAGCATTTAAACAAAGCATCTAAATGCCAGCAATTGCTGGAGTTAGAATAGAAATCTTTTTCATGGCAGAACATGTTGACAGTACAGTGTTATTTCTTTTTCTAGATAATATTATTCAAAAATAGCTGAAATGCAGTCATACAGGAACACAGGGAAGCCACAAGTAATGTTAAAAGAACGGTATTAGTTCAAGTGAAATGTCCTCTTACTGTGAAAACGCAGAAAGCTGTACAGTCAGCTGAAAGAAGAAAATGGCAGAGCCTGCAGAATGAAAGGAAAAAAAAAATGGAGGAGGACAATCTGACACAAGAGTAAATAGAGAAAATGTGTGGGATCCTAAACATAAAAAAGGTGGTAAACCAAGAAAAAGCAGAGTATCTCAACCTACTGCTGCAAACAAGATGGCAGCTGACACAAAGTGAATCCTGATGAAAAAAGAAAACAGGAATGAGCATGCTGTAGGTAGCGAAGCAATCAGCCATGTACCAAGACAAAAGCAGAGTTAGCTGCTTTATGTGTAATTTTAAAAAGTTTCCTAAAAGTAACATCAAGAAAAAAGATGGCCATTAGAAAAGAGCAGTTATTCCTCCTCTACAATCAAACACCTGAATTTCTTCTTCTGGCCTTCAGGGTATAGTAGTGGAGACTCAAAGAGAGGAGATGCCTGCGAAGGAGACAGTGGAGGCCCATTTGTAATGAAGGTATGTTCAAGAAGTACAAGGCTTCCAACCAATGGAGCTAGGCTTGTGTGGAGCTGAACTTCTGCAACAGGCTAAGGAACAGCAAACTGATGAGTGACGGGCGGGGGAGGGGTGAGGGGGAAAATAAGTAGTTCAAGCCAAGCAGGCAGGAAGATGCATCCTGCCATTATCCAGCTACTGAACCCTCAGCATATTCAACAACCAGCTGCAGAATTTAAGAGTGATGGCTGTTTCCAATGTAGATATTTAAGAATGGAAATTATGCAGGCAAGCTTGGCTGCTATCCCACAGATGGTTACCTGTCAGTCTGAATTCCAAAGCAGTATCCATCACTAAGCAGATTCGGGTGCTTACAAGGTTCAGATCTGAAAAACTTGCTCCTTGTGTCAGCCCTACTTTTCTCTCTTTTAGAGCCCAGATGACAATCGGTGGTATCAGGTGGGAATAGTTTCATGGGGAGAAGGCTGTGACCGAGATGACAAATATGGATTTTACACCCACGTATTCCGCCTGAAAAAGTGGATACGAAAATCCATTGAAAGATATGCGTGACACATGAAGCGCTTCCCTTGCTTGCTCTCAGTTTTGCTGCAGTGCTCCACTTCTCAGATTCATGAGCACAGAAGATCTGAAGTAAAATGGTTATAGGAATTTAACTTGACAAAGGAAATTTTCTCTCAAAAATAAAATTCTCAACAAATCGGTCTTTCTCCTGTGTTAATGCTGAGTTTAGTTAAACTTGAACCTACAGCAAAGCAGTTATGAGATAACTAGCTGTATTACTAAGCACTTTCTGTATTCGGAACACATTCTTCTCCTTTCCATCAGTCATAAGCAACAACAGATTTTAAATATCTAGTTGTGAACTTAGGTAAAGCACTAAACAAGATTGGGGTCTAGGACACTCTCTCTTTCTGTCTGAAGGTCTGTTCACCTTCTAGTTTAGAAACTGAACTGAGAATGTCCTGGCCATGATTACCTTCAAGCAGTTATATATTAACATTTTGAATAATGCCATATCTAAAACGCAGTACCTCCAACCCCCTTTGGCAAGCAAGCTATTTCTCAGCTATGACTGCAGACAGCAAATGTCAGCATCACTGCAACATTAGTGCCTTAAACAAGTACCAAATGTTTACAACTCATTCTATAGAGAAATACAGGCTTGAACAGATTAAGCAGCATTTCCATCATTGCATGGCAATAGCTTTCTAGAAGACGGCTCTTCTAATGGTTAAGTGCTCAGCCTTCACCCTTTAAGTACTACCCCAACATCTATGAAAAATTGTATTCCTTAAGACAGAAATCAAGAACATACAGCTTCTGGAGAAATTCACTCTTAGTACTGACTCATTACAAAGAAATACAGAGGAAACATTTTTGAAATTCAGTTTAATGTTATTTAAATATTTTCTGGGCTAAGGATAAGGCTTTATTAATTTATGTGCACAAGTTTTAGCTTAGCACTCCCAGGATATCGAGTCCAACCAAACACTACAGAGATACAGGGCAAAAACTCATCCATAATGAACAGCTTTGTCTTTTGCTCTTCCATTACTCCTGTGCTCCACTTCCCATGGAGTTTTGAACTTAAACCAGCTACATGCAAGTTCGTAGGCATTGCTATTTCATTATCCTGAGCTAAGTGTAGAATAGCTAACAAAAAGACTATCTCTTCAGAATATGTTAGACATGGTACAGTAAAGGAACATAAGGTTTTACTTGGATGGCAGCAAGTTTCAAAAACAAGTTGGTAATTGAGAGGTAGCAGCATTATCTCCAATACTAGCCAACACAAGCACCCCCACTTCACATGCACGAAACCTCAGCACTTGTACACTGTCTAAAACTTCTCCTTGTCACATAGCTCCTTCCCTTGTCATATAGCTTTGTTCCACAAGAAGGGGCATGATCATCTCAGCTTAGAGGAAAAGACTGCTATTGCTAAACCAGAGTGGTGGGGCAATGAATTGCAACACATCAGTCAACACAAGATGCAGAACGTTTGCAAGTCACCTGCTATCACAGCATACAAACTCACCGCAGGCACTGAGCAGTATTACACATCAACTGCAACTCCGGCCTGTAAAAAGAGAAAAGATCCTGTAAAAGGAGGGAGAAAAAACAAAACAAAACAAAAAAAAACCCAGACATTTGCAGAAGCTCTGGTACAGATTTGTTGTACAAAGGTACCAATTTTAAAGCCATATTTTTTACTCTAATCGGGCAAGACTGATTTAGCAACAGCCCTAACACAGAAGCTGCTTGTCCACAGAACAAACAAAAGCAGCAGTTACAAGAAATAAAGATTAAAATCTAGAGCAGAAGTTTGCTACTTTAAGCTGCCTCTCCAAGACTTCAGTACTCCTGGTCTAGGAATGGAATTCACTTCACATAGAAGCCAGGCAGCTAAATGAAAATATAATCTCCCCAGAAATAAAAGGTCCAGAAGGCTAGAGCGTAAGCCTTACACTTTCACACTTGTTGCTTCTGAAAAAGGCTGAACAGAAGACACTCTTACAAACAAACAAACAAAAAAAAGACTATGGTTGTCACAGGTGTTTCCTAGGACAGTTTGCCAATAGTGAATGTTTAAGTGCAACCAAGTGAGGTATGATCAACTTGCACTTGAAAACTGAATGAAGGCTGCTTAAGCAGATTAGTTCAGGATAAGCAAATCCACTGACAGGACATCACTCCTAATCTATTCCATATCAATGCTGCTATTCCCTCAGGGAGAATGAATTTATACATATTCGTTGGGGCTATGCATAATCCAAGTGAACACATTAAAAGGACTAGGTAAATTTAAAAAAGCATTTCAGTAAACTAAAAATTTTTAACTCTCAATTTACAAAACAAAAAGCAAAACAAACAAAAAAAAAGGAACTGTATGAAAAACATACTACTGCTCATAAAAATAAAAGTGCAAGATCTCAGTACTGCATTCTCCAGAGAGATAATATAATAGGGAAGATGAGTGAATATACTAAACCCAGGGTTCATATTAGGAATCGCTTAATCCAGTTCCTGAATACCAGTTACAGCATTCAGGAGTACAGAGCAGCTTCTATTCTTATCAACAGTCACTGCTGTTCCTACAGAGACTGGTATAGTTAATGCAAACTTTATTTACAAAAGACACTTAAATTAGTTACTTCATGCCATGTGTCCATACAGAATCAACAGTTCAAGGATTACATGGAGAAGAATTCACAAAATTAAAAGTGAAGTCACTAAAGGTCTAAGAGTTAAGAACTAGGAAAAAGATCTTAAAGACAATTTTACAGATAAAAAAAACAAGTTATGAGAAACTAGTCTGAGCAAGAGGATGCTTGTTTACAGGTCTGTACACTAAAACTAATACACAGACAGCCTTCTATTGTCAAGAGATGCTCACTGAGAAGCAGAGTATGTACAAATACTTGTGCCACAATGACTCAATCCCCCAAAATCCACTGTATTTTACATAAACCAGTTTGTATACACTAGGCCTAAACGAGGCCGCTTAACTATGAAGACTTCTAGTTTAGTAAACTAAAGCTGAAGACAGCCTAAGTAACAGTGATGCTGTCTCTCACAGCTTTACTTGCGACTGCTTTTTATTCTCTCCAGTCTTTTTTTCAAGTCATCAATATTAGCTGCTGTAGAAGAGGGAGAAGCTGTGGTAGTTCCAATGCCAGAGGAATGAGTCTGATTGGAGTCCAGGTCCAGGTGTTGGTACTGTTCCCGTGACTCACGCAGCTGGGAGAGCTTGCTGTGAAGCATATCTGTAGAGGAGGCAACTGTAGGGACTGCTGGTTTAGACAGCAAAGACGTCAGAGGCGGTCTGTCTTCCTGCTAGCGTGGGAGAGAAAGAGTGTTAAGAGAGGTGATGGCAAAAGCCACTGAGAAGCACACACAATAACCAATGGCTTCAGGAAACACTGAACACAGAAGAAAGGGAAGGAACACTGGCAAACTAGAGCAAGAAAGTCTGTTAGCATAACAGACGACTCGCACAATAACCAGCTCCTAGAACTTCTAATTTAGTGTCAGCAGTGCAACTACTTCCAATAAACAGAAGTCACATTATATGCCTAACTTTTTTAGCACTCAGAGTCTTTCAGTCTCAGAACCTTGTATTGGTTGCATTCCCTTTAACTCTGTTCTTAACTCCAGGCAGAAAACACATTTTCTTGTTTGGATTGAAGAAAAAATATATTTTACTGGAAACAAGCTACACAACTGGGTATACTAGCACTATCTGCATCAACTTCTATTTATAAATACTTGTATTTATACATATATGAATAGAAATACATGGATGTAGGCTGTATTCTGGAGAATAAGCAGCTACAATAAAGATGAAAAATTAACATCAAATTTGTGTTGAAATGGTCTGGTTCAATCTTGCATAGGCTACATTCTAATAGAAGAGGATCTATTCCTAGGTGCAATATCTACATTCAGTGGCTTTCTGGAGTGAATGGAAAGAACAAGTTTGGATTGACTGCCAAAAATTTGTCTCTGCCAAAAAGGTCAAGCCACTGCTCTTTCATCAATGTGAGACTTTCATTTGGTTAAATTACTTTGTCACCAGCATGTAGGAAACATGTTTTTTCCTCTCCCCAGAGCTGTAAGCTGATGTACAAGTCTTTATTAAAAGGTAAAAAAAAAGTAATGTGCTTTCAGTCTTATGATTACTCCTAGAGCAAGTGGTACTTCTCATGTGACTTGAGGATGCAAACTCTTCCATAAATACACATAAACAAAATAGAGCATTTAAAACCCCTATTCAACTCTTTCGGATGTTCCAGAATGGAAGGATAGAGAATTTCCACATCATTTGCCTCAAGGAGAAATCAATATACATTAGCCTATCCAGCACAGTCAGGTTGTTCAGATCTTTGAAAAGCTCTATTACCTGGCAAGAAAAGTTAGTAAACTTCAGGGCTATTAAGAACAAGTTGCATCTACATCATGCAGCAAAGTGAATCAAAACATAAGTCTGCCTGGCAAAGTAACAAGGGTAAAGCCATTTACAGCAGAACGAGCGACAAGTAACAAATAGTTAGAACACATAATATAATGAAGGATGACCAATTCTGATTACAATCCCTTTCTGGCAATGGAAAGAGCTATTTGAATTCAGATTTCAAAAAAAAATGAAAATGCTGTCAAATACAATACCTTTGCATTGTCAAGGCCACAACGCTGCCTGAGGATTTTTAACCTTTCCAAATAGACTGAAGGCCCCACTTCCTCCCCATTTGTGTTTCCTATAGATGAAGATACAGTGTTGGTAGAAGCAGGGACACACGTTCCTTCCATCTGAGGAGAAATTCCTGGGGGAGGGAAGGGGGAATAAAAAAAATAACTGAATAAGATCAAGACTCTTGGTCAGATCACTTGAAATATAAAATGGATGAAGACTCAATCAGCCTATAAAATATCAACAGTTATTTGTATTTGCTAGCACAGGCATATTAGCCTTTTCATGTCCGTGATCATTTCTTTTAAAAATGACCACCAAAAGAAAAGACATTATGACAGAAATGTCAGCAGCAGAAGAATGTCTCTGAAAGAAGCACTGAGGCTGACAGGTTGGGGGCGGGGGAGGAAGATGATGCCAATACCAGTGAGAGGTAACCATGAAATTCAACAGAGAACTTGAAAAGTTGCAGGACAAAATATATTTTAAGTTTACTGCACTCAGGAGTATTCTACATAGACTACACCATGTCTTTTAAACTTCTTGTTCAGTTAACTAAAAGTTATTGCTGCTTCTAATTCTATCTATAAAACTGTGATGTCTAGAAGGCACATAGCAAGATGACCAAAGACTCTACCAAAAGACTAGGAAATAACTTTATAAGAAAAGCTTTTTATCGTAAAAAAATAGCAAGATCTAAGACTCAATGAGGAAAGGGATTTGTTTTCACTAGTTCATTACAAGGATCTTTCAAACATAAGAGAGATAATCTTTAATGCTCTGATCTAAATAGAGCATTTTGAAAGGTAAAGGAATATCCTTTACTATATGAAACTAATACAGAGGGTATGAGGGACAAGACTCAGGCACATGATTTCAGTTCGGAAGTCAATATGGTTGAACTAAAATCTCTAGCCGTACAGAGCTTTATGACACACGGTAAGATATTGTCCTACATAGTCAGAAGCATTTAGGAATTTGTGAAAGAACCTCCTTATATCTTCCCAAAGTGATTTACAATATAGTAATAGAAGAAGGAGAGAAGAGAAAAAAAAAAAAAAAAAAAAGATTCCTGGGACACAGTTACATACCTGAAGAAACAAACGCTAAAGGTAGTTAGGTAGTTTTGCCAGACTACACATCAGCTTTTACTGTTAGCTAATCATCTGTCACATGCCCTCCTTAATACATTATAATACTGATTTAGGCTCATCCCTAACAAAGAGACTCACTAGTGAATTTAAAGCTTGCTTTACTGCAACTGATGAAATAAAAGTTGATTAGATGGAAAAAGACCATCACACATTGCTGCAGAACAGTTTGGGCTATTTAAATAAACCTTCAGATTCCATAGCAAACCATACTTTATCAAAAGATGGACACATCATTTTAGTAGCCCCAAGGTAAAAGAAGAACCTGACAGTTGCTGCTGATATAAGCCAGCTGTACGCTTTGCAGAAACAATTCTCGAGACCAGAGATATACAACTTAACGTTAAATTCATTCCAAGCTACAGATACAAATCAGAATATACTTGAAGTGGTTCTACACTTTACAAGAGTTCTAACATTCTACTTGCAAACAAAGAACAGTATTTCTCCAAAGGGTACCAAATGTTGCATCATGAAACAATACAAGTGCAACAGCACAGGCAAATTCCTCTGGAAGTCTGTAACTGTTTCCAAATACTAGCGTCTCCTGGGGCACATGCAATTGCTCCCCTTGTACGTCTGTTTCTCCTAATTCACCCACGTTGCTATAACATGTACCTGTAGAAGGAGGAATACGTCCCTTCCCCTCACGTTCCGTTTCAATCAGCCGGAGGCCCCTTTCCACATAGCTCTGGAAGAACTGAGATGAGTTTTTCAAGAAGGGCTCAATGTCTGCATCAGAATATTTCTTTTTGTATTCATAGAGTTCTGCCAAACCCTGTGAAGGAAGAGTTCCTTCGCATTATCACAACTGCTGCATACACCGTTCTAATGCATCACATTCTGCTCCTTGCAGGAAGCACTTACTTCTTTAGTGTTTTCCTTGGAGCCAATCTTCTTAAATATCTCTGCCAAAATATCATTAACTTTGGCCTTTGAAGACTTCTCCTCCTAAATAAAAAAAGACTTTTTCAAAAGAGAGTAATATAAATCTTCACTAAAAATGAGAGATTAGACAAACTTGTTAATAAACACATAGACCTGTTGGCTAGGCACAGAACTTCAAGAACAAAAAAAAAAAAAAAAAAAAAAAACTTAAGGCAGCTGGGTTTTATGGTTAAACAGAGTTAAATTAAGGATGCCAACAAGTTGCAAGCCTTCTCGCAGAAGAATTTAAATCCTATTTTGGTTATAGTTGATTTTGAGTATACTGAAACACAGTAACTGTCAAGAAAAAGCCTATGCTGTATAGCTGAATAAGTTATGGAGCATCTTATCCTGGAATATGCACAGAATGTTTCAGGTAAGAAGAGAAACACACTGCAAGCTCCCAAAATATTTATGAACAACCTCAAAATTTTAAGGCATTTTCACATGGAGATGTACTTCATTTTCAACAACTGCTAAATAAGGCTGATTACTTGAATAAATTGCCTTAACATCTTTTCTTTCTAACAACATATTTATACCACTTACTATGCGAGAAGCCCCTTTCTCCGTTTCCTTATCAGTCTTGCTTCCAGTTTGGTCCATGGAGTGTTTCATTACTCTACGTAGGTGAGCCTCCAGCTCAGATTCATTTTTGTTGTCTATCATTGTTAGGTGATCTAGGATCTAAAAGAAAGAGGCAAAGCTTTAGAAACCATATGACCGTCCAATGTAAAAATACATGACTAGAGACTGCTCTAACCTTAGGCCCTTTCAGCTTGCACAGTGTGTGAAGCAGCGTCTTCAGCGTCCTTATAGGGAACTCACTCTTACATTGCTTCAGCTTCTCTTTGGGAAAGACCTTCATGAAAATGTGGATATCCAGCAGAATACGATCCAGATTGATGCTGTTAATGGTCTCAGGGAGAAGTCGCACCATTCTCCACAGACACTGAAAAGAGAGTTTTACTTAAGGTAACTTAATCGGTATCTGAAATGCTTCTTCATGCATCAGAGGCAGATTATGTATCTTGAGATGTTTCACTCTGCTAAAACAGAGTACCATAAACAGTTAGTACATACTATTTCAAATGTTATGACTATCTTTCATATAAAATATATAGCTATAGTGTATCCCAGATCCCTCTTTGGAGCCAATGCATAAAAGAATGGAGTAGTACTCAGTTCACTATCAATGACAGGACACTGAGCACCTTGTGTGGAAAGTGTTGACAGACAACACAAACACACTGTATGTATCTTCACACATGCGGCACCAACCACCAGGTTCCACCTCATTAAGAATACCTAACTTGTTTCTAAAAAGTCAGTTATGAAAGGTGATATATGATAATAGAAAAATAAAGTTACAGCATCTAGGCTGTTGCTTCAGACAAACAAGATATTTCACAGTTCAAAATCCTACTACAGGCTCACCTTCATGACAAGTTCTGAGAACTTAGGTGAGCTGGCTGTTGCTAGCAGACTGTCTTGAAGCAGAACAAGCAGAGCACTAGAAGGTATAAATTTATAACAGAATTACACAGGGAAGCTGTATGTATAATAAAGATGCCAACTGTCCACAGACTATCACGTCACAGACTGGGGTTTGCCAAGCAGTTTAAAGTCATGCTGTGCAACAGTTCTTTACCTCTACTACTTCACATCAGAGTTTATAAAGCAAAGCACTGAACTACAACGCACACAAAATAACATGAGCCTGGTTGGCTTAGCCCATCTCCAACTGTATAGATTGTGTGGGCAAGTTCTGGTCACAATTAATACTCACACAATTTTTTATTCATTAGCTCAACTATTCTACAGACAAAATGATGAATGAATAAAACAGCCAGCAAAGAAAAGGTTTTAAACGCAAGAACGGGTGAAGAGAAGCAGTTAGACGTCATTTTCTTTATATACCTCAAGATGTTGGTCTGGTCAGACTTTTCCAGAACTTTCACTACCAAGAGATTGACTGATCGGATGACCTGCTCACCCTCCTCGAGATCCTCAACCCGGGAATCCAGCATTAATGTAATGAGACCATGCATTAGGTCCTTCAGCACACCAGTGGAGGCCTCTCGAGCCAGACTCTCTATCTGAAAGAGCTACCAATTGAAGTCAATATTAGAAAGTTTTACTGCAAAACACTTCAATGGAGTTCTCTAGACTACATTGCCATTTTTTTTTGGCATCTAAAAAAGCAAAACAAAAAATCACCATGTGATACTCCGCCCCCCCCCCCCCCAAAAAAAACCACACCCACATTTAACTGAACAGAGCTCATCATCACAACCATCCCCAACACATTAAATCTTAAAGCACACTTGAAAAAAGGTTATATTTTCATAGGTATCTCGATAGATATTTAGATCACCAGTTAAGCATTCAAAGATATTAGGAACATTAAAATGGCACTTAAAAAAATGCTAGTGCGGCTGTATTTTAGAGAAGCAGCAAGCAGATCTTCCCCAACTTCTCAATGCCCACTCCCTCCCAAAAGGTGCACTAATGAGCAGATAAGCTAGTAAACAACCCTCAAATAAAACACAGTATTAAACTAATCTAGACACACGCCACTGGTAGAAGAGCCCTTTGTTCTTTTGTAATTTCTGCACTTGCTTTCTTTTCACCTTAATTCAAACGTCTTACCGAGATCATGCTCCCAATTATACAGCTGTAAAGTTTGACTATCTCATCTTTGTCCAGTTTCTCATCTGCCATGTGCGTATTGTAGATTAGCCGAAGCTGCATAAATGTAGCTATTAGAAACTGGTCAATGTGGCCAGACATAGCTTCTGCTTTGTCTTCTTGTCTAAGAACCTCATCAATCTAAGCAGGGGAAAAAAAAAAAAAAAAAAAAAAAAAAAAGGCAGGGGGGAAGGAAGAGGGAAGAAGACACATACAATAAGGTCAAGTCTTGCTGTTACCAATCCATTTGTCAAGGCAACAGATTTTTAAGCCTTCACCCAGAAATTAGTGACCACAGACTCCTGTGGCTAATCCCAATATAACCAATGAGTGATCTTTCCTACACCATACACATCTGAACAGAAACTGCTTCACTATGAATTCTAGAATTAACTGCTTGGTGTGAACTTCTCGATAAACTGCTAAGTAGTGAGAATCACCTCAGAAGGAGGCAAAAAAAGGCAAAACACAAGCAAAGTGCATATATTTATGGACTTGCTTACTGCTTTATGGTAAGAGTCTATGCTGTACTATTTAGGTGGAATTTCTATTGTTAAAGCGAGTCAGATGGCCCCTGTGCACTTAATTTTGTCATCAGGGATATTCTGAGCAGAGCCCACATCACCCGACATGGATGCTCCACCAGAGTGCAACTCATCACCCTCGCAGACATGGCTTAAGTACAGTGTGAACAATTGCTACCTATTAATTCTCTTACCTGTGCCAGAGCCTGAATGCTTGTATTTATATCACCGCTGGCTACTTGGGAGATGACAAAATTGATGGTAGAAGCTGTATTACTGTGCATATCATCGAAGTGCGGGGATACAGCACGGATCCTAAATAGTTGAAGAAAACAGGACTCGTGACTCTCTGGAGAAAGAGTTCTGAGCACACTTCTCTGCTATTTTCCTGGCACAGCTTATAGTCAAGAGACAAGCATTTCTTCCTCACAGTGGAGGCTCAAGGAAGGAATTGTTCCCATTAGTGCATCTATTCCACTACCTATATAAAGACACTGATGATGCATTTACAAACTCAATATCCTCTTACTTAAAAATGCATAAGCAGAACTATTTTTCCTTTTCCATTAGAAATAACTCCTATCCAGATTTCAGAATACTTCCAGATGGCCTCTCTAACACTGTTTTTTCAACTAACTGAAGCTTTACACCTTATTAAGTAAAGAAGTCTGAACACAGAAACCAGCATTGCCAATTCACTTTCTCAAAAGGGCTGTAAATCAACCCTAAATGACTCACTTAGGTGGCTGAAGCTCTAATTAGACTCACTTGGGCTCAGGAATCAGGACTGGCTCAAAGATGTCATCTAGTTTGTGCTGTACAAGTGCTGGCATCTCACACCTGACAGTACCATTGTCATTTTCAATTTCATCAAGATCCAGCTGAAATTCCCGTGGAACTGAATGTGCTGTCTCAGAGTGGCCACCCATGTTGCGATTTTGGCTACAGAAACCAGGAAAGAGGTGTTTATTACAGATGAAAGACATAGAAGTACTAGCATTAGCATCCTCTGGTAGCCCTAAAGCTGTAACAGCATAGCATAGGTTTCGCAGATCTGATTTTATCCAGGTCCCTTAACAATAGCCCCCCTTTGGCATTCTCCTCTGTTAGTACAAGAAGTGTTCAGAGCCCAGAAGAGCAGCTACTAGCTACTTGCCTTCCCCATTTCTCCCCAAATCCACCATAAGACCCACTGAGAGAAATATGGACAGACTTGTTAGAAGAGATATCCAGCATAGTTTAAAGTAGCATTAGCAGAATATTTTATTTCAGTTCATGTGTGGTTCTTTTTGTTATTTGCTTGTTTGGCTTTTGATAATACAAATACAGTGCAGTTATGCACAGTAACTTAGTAAGTTAATCTCAAACTAAGACTCCTAATATCCCACATTATTTGCAGGTCAAAGTGCTGCACATTTTTTAACAAAAATCCATTACTGTTAAGAAGGACTTTTCCTCCAAGATAGTGAGGAGATATTAAGTTTTGTTGCTAGTACTGTTGTCTCAAGGCTGATTTACACACGCTTGTCCATTCTATGCTGTATGTTTACTGTAACAAGTTAAAAGCAGGGTGCGATCAATACTAAGTTTAATGCAGCATATAGGAACACATTCTCCTAGTATTACCAGCTGCTGCTTAACATGGGAGTGCCATGTATGTCCTGCAGTGTGATTTGTAGTTGCCTTGGTAGAGTTCCTCTATTCTTGGTTTCTTTGTCTGCAAATAACCTAGAACTGGCCACAGTAAACTCGTCACCCTCAAGAAGGGATGACCAGAGTAAAAACTGAAAGATACAAGAGCCTTTCTACCAAGGAGTTAGGGCAGTACTTACATCCTATAAGTGCGATACATAATTCTGTCCATGGAGAAGCAGTGAAAAAAGGCACAAGACCATTTAGAAAGATTTCAAGACAGACAAGACAAAAGAAAAAAAAAAGTTTCAAACATTTTGTTTTGTATTATTTGGCCTGTTTTCACAACATGCACGGATGATGGTATAAGAACAGAAATAACATTGCCAAAATGATATTAGCACACACATCACGTAAGCAAAAAAAAAAAAAAAAAAAAAATTCACTTGTCATGACATACTTGAGTTTAGAGGACATGTCCTCAGGTGGTCCCTTCCGTAGCATGCTAGCATTAGCACTGATGTTCTGAGTGCGCTGAGGTTTCTCCTCTGTCTGCCTCACTGGAGCAGCAGCTGGTCTCTTAGCTGACCGCTTTATTCTCTCCTCCAGCATGCTCATGTCTTTTTCTGAGAGCTACAACACACAAATGTAGTATTAAAACTTTTATTCTTTTTATGTGGCAGTGCTAAAAATGATTACTAGAGACTACAAAACCAGCAATGCAAAGCAACATGGTACTGACAGATCTTAAGCCCCTGTGTGGAATAAAATAAAACAAAAACCACTTAGCACACTTCAACTATTAATCCCCTCTCCCCACATACACCTTGATGAAGGCTCTTGACAGCCTTTTTTGGCCAACTATTTTATCCAAATCTCAGTTTTATAAAGCACATTGCCATAATAGATTTGCTGATTCTTTAAATTGAAGAAACTTAAAAGTCTTCAAAATTCATTATAATCCAAGTTATAAATCCCATAATCAGCAATCGACCAGTAAACTTTTCAAGTATCTATGTTGTAGAAGGTTATTTCCAACAGTACAGCAAGATCTTGACTCCAATAACAAAAGGTTTCATGACCAACCACTAGCAAAACAGCGAGAATACCATATACAATTGTGTCAGGATTACAAAAGAAAACAAAACAAACAAAAAACAACACACCAACAACCCTCCATACATTATTTCTACTTTCACTCACATTTCCAATCAGCTTGAATACTTGGTCACCATGAACATTATAGACAGTAACAATAGTGTTCAGTGCTGCATTGCGCACAGCATTATCTCTGTCACCAATATGAGTTGCCATCTCTTTCAAGGCCTTCCCTGGAGTTGGCTGGCATACGTTCATGCCATAGGATTCAACCAGACATCCAAGCTCTTCCAAGCACTCTAAAGACAGAAAACAACACATGAGGAACATTACAATTTAAAATTGTGGGGAAGAAAGACTTCTGATCTTTGTGCTTCCTATACAACTTGAATATACACTGTAGAAATGTGATGATGAATTGTGATGCTGAACTGGTAACAGAAAGGTAGCTCTCTTCCTCTTTTTAAAAATATTCAGAGTGATTTAGGGGATGAGTTGTAAGCTAAAAGTTCAAATTATTTCAACCAATAGCATTTGAAAGTTGCCAGCCATTCTTGCACCCTTCTCCTAGCTATCTCCCAATGCAATACACAAGCAATGTTACAGCTATTTCACATTTAAGTTATCTAGAAAGTTATGAGCTTGCAATACTGTACCATACATAGACTTTAACTTACTGGTTATACCCAGATGAGCTATTCTCAAGGTTACTAGGAAGCCGTTTGAACTATATCTTTATTTCAGAAATTTGTGGTATCATGTTTGAAGCAGACATACAATAGAGACAATTCTTCACAAAGCCTTGACCAAATTATTACTCAATTCCCTTAGCCACTTGGGCAATAAATACTATTACCAAAATTCTCCGAAGTACTAATTTCCCTAGTGTCACTAGGGTAATGAATCTCCTTATAAGGCAGGCTTATAATCTAAATGTTGATATGCAGTTTAATAAAATTTCTCTCTTTACTTCTTTGAAAGGTGCAACAAATAATACAAAGCAGCTTGCTAATTTTCCCTTACAATCTGAACAACTGTTATGCACCTGCATAAAGTGCTACATACAGGTAAATCTCCAGTTTCAGCAGATGTTATGCTGGCTTTTCCAAGTTAAAAACAAAACAACTTCAAAGTGCTTCTGACAGCTATATATCCTTATTTGAGGTTTGCCCAACTCATAGTTTCCTACCTGCTCGTTGTTTTGAGTTTTTAGATTTTGTCCCCTCCATGATGAACGTGAACATCTTGCTGGCTGGATATGAGAGACACATCCTGTTCAAGATGGCCCGCACATCCTTCCGGATAACATCTTTCGGTTCTCCTACCTAGGAAGCAGTGGAAAGAACCCACACAAGTGAAATAAGAGAAATACAGAAAGTTATAAATAGTTTCCTGATCTTAGTGATTAATCTTAATAACATTAGAGAAGCCTGGGTCATTCTCAAGGGAAAAAATCATCATGATAAATATCTTTTAAAGGCAACATATTATAAATGAACCAATTCCTACAGTTAAAAAGCATCCTGCTATATTCCTCATGAAAAATAAAGTTAGTTTATGAAAAAGATGTAGAGTACCTTTAGGATAAGATATGGGATAAAAGAGGATGCTTCATTTTCAGTAAGGTGATATTCTTCTTGACTCAGCATATTGAAAAGTAATTTAAGGTATTCAAGTGTCTTCATTAAAACACTTGTATTGGTATCGAAAAAACGCAGTGTAAGCCACTTGAGGATCAGATCCAGACAGCTGATGACACCATCTTTTTCACTCTCCAAATGCTTGAGGTAAAAGGGAAAGAAGGAGAAAAAAATATTGTGCAAAGTTAAACACAAACAAACAAACAAACAAAAAAAACACTGCTCAAGAGCAAGAACAGAAAAAAGGAAGAGTTATGTCTGATGCGACTGTCTGTTACTTATAGGTTAGAGTCAAAGTACTAATACCTTAACTCAAATTTCCGAAATTCTACAGTTAAGTCTTCAGGGAATAAGCGAATTTCCCCTTCTTGCAGAAGGCAACAATAATTTTATCATTCCCCTGAAAAATATTTCTGTATTTCTTAAGACTTAACCTCACAGCACAATGACCCTGACTTTTCAGAAATTATCTAGTTGATTTTGACTGAAGAGGGGTCTTTCATAGCAGAGAATGATTCTATGTATTGTCATCTACTACGACAATCCAAACTCACCTCAATCATAACTGCTAGTGCTTTGTTGTGGTGCTGGAAGTCTGCATGAAACATCTCATCCTGTAGCCATTTGGCCACACAGCTGGACATCTGTGTTTTTAACTGCTCAATATATTCGTCACGGGGAGTAGTGAAATTCCACTTCAGCACCTACAGAAGGCAATATGAGACTCAAAGCAAGCAATACACTTTCTTCATGAAAGAGTCTACATATCATAAACCCGTTTAATTCTGTTTTAGTATTTGCTTTCAAAATCATCTTATCATCTACAAGTAAAGGACTGCATTAGAAAAATGGAAGCAGCGGTGCTTACTCATCTTTGTTTACACCCAAAACACTGTTGAATGGTTATCTTGAGGCCCTTACCTCAATTACTACTAATTATTTAAAGTGGTTGTTTTTAAGTTAGACATAAACCTAGCAAGCAAGCAATAAAGTGCATATTTTAAGTGAGAGTATTTCACTTGATAGAGTGCTGCTCAAAAGAAGTATATGAAAGTACTTAATTTCATTATTTGGGGATCCAATGTAAGTCAACACCACAGTAGATGCCAGTTGTGAGAGAATCTGTTATCAATCTATCTACGGGATGGATAGAAACTAACATTTTAAAGTCAGAGCTTTTAAAATTCTCAATTCCAAAAATCAAAGTACTCATTAATACTATGTAAACATTAATAAGTGAACATATTCAGAGTTCTCTCACCTTCAGGCCTTTCTCATCTTTCATTCTCTGTTCTTTCCCATTTGGGACTAGGATAAAGATAGGACCTGATTTATCATCGTCTTCCTTCAGACTAGGTTTAGTTGGTACTTTCTTCCCTTGCACACCCTGAAAAAGGTAAGATATTAGTAGACAACACAAAACATGCCTCAGTCCAAGCAATCACAAACAGCAGATACCACCCCACCTCATGCTACTGAAGTGTACAAGAGCCAGGCAGAAGCTGGAAGAATAATATTGATTAGAACTTCAGAAGTTTGTGCTCTGCTGCTGTGGAAGCAAAACCTACAATGTGTGCAACAGCACCCTGTGAAATATAACACCTTGCTCAATTAGTGTGCACCAGTTACCCACACAAATCCCTGAGACCCAACATGATACCTGTTTGATAGATTTGCTCTTTGTCAGACTGGTATTGCCTTTGCTGAGGCTTGTATTAGCTTTGGACAGGCTGGAATTACCCTTGGACATACTGCTATTAACATCAGATTGCTGTAAATAGGCCACAGAAAAGGCTTTGTGGTTAGACAAATAACATTTACTCCTAAGTTACCATTCCATGTTCATGATGTGTTCAGCAGAGGCATTAACTCTGTCATCAGATCTTTAATAGAAGACTACATTAGCTTAAGCAAAGCTACAAATCCTTCAAGGTTTGTCCTGTTCATCTCTGATATGAATTTAGGTCCCTACTAATTGCTCTAATGCCTCAGTGGTGGCAACAGGACTAGAGAATAATGTATGCTTGCGTATAATTATACTCACAGGTCAAATTTAAGTTCATAGAGAGGAAAAAAAATTATTATAACAGAACCTAACCACAATGTGAATGTAATCAGCTGAGGCTACTACTGCATATAATGAACTTCTTTGCCTTCTTGAATCTTGTGCTACAGAGCCTTTTACCCTTCATACTATAAAGATCATAATTTCTTTGATATATAGGCTCAAAATTACTGCAGCAAGGGTAGCATTAGAACTGCAAAGGTAAGACTTAAATCTCAGGCACATCCAATCAAGGAAATCCAGAAGACTCAGAGCATGAAATAAACAGCTTATGAACCTGCATTTAGAACAACAGAGACTTTTAGAACTAAGTAGGCAATAATAAAAAATAGTGATTTAGAACATGATATAAGAACACTTCTCATTTAAGTGTTCAGACCACCATACCGATTCTAGGTAAAAGCAGTCTGTAGCAAGGTCTTCTACCCATAATAGACTACTAAGCCACAACTATGCATTTTGTAAGACTGATTTAATAGGGAATCAACATACCTTAGCTTTAGAAGATGCTCCTCCTGCTTTGGCTTTTTTGGGATCTGGCTTAGATTCCATGGAATTGGACCCTGAATCTTCAGCAGGGCCTGGAGAAACAACAGATCCTTTTAAAAACTAGTAACAAGCTCATTTTAGCTCAGCACAGCTTTTCTAGTCAAAACACTGAAAATTGTTCATCGATACAATAATACTTTTATGATGAGACAAGAGTAAAAGGATTTTAGAAGTTTAAAAAAAAGGGAAGTTCTTTAAGCTGTACAGTAGCATACAAAATTTTTCAGAATTAATATAATAGTTAAGACTATGAATTAATATCATCCCCATCAAGCAAGCTGAACCAGTGCTCAGAGAGTGACAGAGCCAGACTGCTTCTAATAAGCCCTGTTTCCTGACCCTGCTATTCCCCCTCTTGTATTAGCAAAAGCATTCTGGTCCCATATGAACTATGTTAGGAAAATGATGCAATTAAAATTAACTTGGCAAATTAAGTTTGTTATGCTTAAGTCAGATTAGCATTACTAAGAGAACTCAAGTCAAGTCTTCTAGTCTCATTTCACGCAGACATCCTCAGAGAGAAGTTGATCAACAAACATATGGAAAGCAAGACAAGCTATTCCACAATAACATACAAAGTTACTGTCGTTCATATATATTTAGAAATGTTCCTGCACATAATCAACTTACTATTTTGATAAAATCTAATACTACAATTTGAACCTAATCCACTAACTTCAATATTCTGTACCTGCAAATAAAATCCCATCTAAGTATCAGTTTTTCAGAGCTCATGCTCTCAAGAAAACATAACTGACCACTAAAGTATTATTTTATTAACATATCTTCTTTAGAGAAAACAGTTTCCTTCTCAGAGTTTCCCAGAATTTGAAGAGGTTACCTGATGTAGGTTGGAATTTGGCTGTAGTTGCTCCCCCTCCCATTCTGGAAGAAGCTTTAGCAAGGGGAGCTGGTTTGGCTGGCATGTTGGCTTTGGCTTTCTCAAGCATGGCCAGTACCTGGTCTTTGGATGTGGGCTAGAAAGATAAATATGGCGAGACCATCACACTAATTCATACCACATACAGACAAAACAACAGTACTTTGCAACAAGCTATGCTCTAATTAACATCTTCCAGGATACTCATCTAAAAATATCTATCTTCAGATATTTTATCCTGAAATAAGAGACCTTTCCATTAGTTTCTCTGACCAAACCTATCAGGACTATCAGGTGAACCAGCAATTTGTATTAGGTAATTCTCCACTAGCTTCATTATGACTAAGCGATGCAGCACTCAAGAACCTGTAACACACACTCAAGTGCCAGAAGCAATCATAAAGATGTGGTCAGAGGCAGAGTGCTAATCAATAACTCAGAGAGAAGCTATCTACAGGCAGATTTCCCTCCCTGCCACCACCACCAAAGAAAAAGCAGAGTGAATAAATATCAAGCACCTGAACTGATAAACTTGCAATGGCAACAGCCTTTGAGGTTAAAAAAAAAAAAAAAAAAAAAAAAAAAAAAAAAAAAAAAAAAAAAAAAAAAAAA
>JAWLRI010000563.1:5969534-6005880 GCA_034781795.1 Crypturellus tataupa
CAAACCCATCCAGCAACTGCTTATATTAATCTACTTCAGCTGTGTTTCCACTTGAACTTCAGAAGAACTAAGTCAGACGGCCTACACTTCCTCTGCACTGTCAGCCTAAGATGCTTCCCACTGCCTTGCCTAGAGGGTTCCAATACTCCTTCCCGCTCTTCTGTGAGGATGGGACATACCAATACACACTGCACCCGGTCACTGGAGAAAACAATTCACAGCACAGGCTCTTGTTGACACAGCAATACTAGATCATTAGTTTTTCTTTTTAATTGGACTTACATTTTATATTTGTGAAACCGTTTTCTACCTCCCTCGCAACAAAGGGATTTCTTACACATTCTTCAGTATAACCTCTCCATAACCGAGTTGGTAACTACTGATTTTATTAGCATGGTTGGACTTCAGACAGAAATGAAGTGTTAGTCCTAAGGAAACATGTGCAACATGCAAACTTGTGCAATAAGCTGATATAGTTTTGGTAAACATACATTGCTTATGCTTCCATAGGTATACTTCAATTTTATCTGAGTTGATTTAGTGATTATATCTCTATTCTACCTTCCATCTATTCTACATTTCCAGAGAAAAATTGAGAAGCTGCTATCTAAAAAGTATTTTATTAGTTACTAACACACATCACTGCCACATGACAACACAATTTCATTTTCTGCAAGTAACTTCAGCTGAAATGATAAAGAAACAAAACCAAGAAACACTCAACAGCACCTTCATAAAAAGTATCTCCAGGAACCACAAATCTGCAGCTCGTACAAAGAGAAAACGTTTGATCACAGGTACAGTCCAAATGGAAAATATCTTGTCTCTCTATATACTTATGAGCTGGTAAACCATGACACAGGCGTCAATCACACTTCTCTATCCCAAAGACATTACCAATTTTAAGTCTCCCCTAGTCCCATTTCTTTTATGTTCTACAAGTTAAGCTCTTCTGAAAAAAACAACGCAAAGCACCACAACTGTTTCTATCGGTCTAGTCAACTGAAAACAGTAGTATGATTTTTTTTTTTTTAATATTATATAGCCAAGAATGGAACTACAACAGTCACCTCCATCAATTTTTAAGTATTATCTGACATATTTCTTCATATGGTAGAATAATTTGTGAAAGACATGTAACGAAATACCAGTTCAGAGGTTTATACTTTCCTGATTAAAAAAACAGTGCAAACTACTGTTAATAGTATTCAGCTATTAATTGAGCTTTGTTGAAATAAGATGCATTTCTCCAACAACAACAAAATGCTGAATCCCAAATCCTCAGAACAATTCCTCTTTTCTAACGCTAATGGAGTGATTTATAAGCTTTGTAATATGCACTAGCCTAGCAGTCAAGTATCAGCAATTAAATTACGCACATAAAAGTAATGAAGATCTACTACTACTCCCCATGCTTTTACACATTCAGCATTTAAACTTCCAGAAACTGGCAAGGCACCATAACACATCACGAGAATGCAGCAAGAGAAACGAACAGACTGTACTGAAAATTACCCGAGTAAATTTATGATTAACTGCTTGGTGCTTTCTTCCCTTCTTCCCATACCAGAGCCGAGACATTTCCCTTCTAAAAATAAAATAAAATCAAGAAAAGGCATTCCAGGCTGATTCAAAGCATTCTCTCTACCTGCTGTCAATGGGAGGCGCGGGCAGAGCCCCACGGCGCGACGGGAGCATTTGCTGGATGCGCTCGTTTGAGTGACACGGCGAGCAACAAATGAACAAGCGCGCAGGAAGGGGGACGCTGCCCGCGCGATGACGGTGCCAGAGCAGAGAGGCTCCCCGGGCTCAAGGGTGGTTGCGGAAAATCAGTTTGGTGAAGCGGCTGGAGCATTTAAAGACACAGCAGATTGAATATTGCATAAAAAAAGGACAAATAGTACAGGCATCCAAAGTACTCGCAATATGATCCTGTGCTCACCGTTTCTATACTATTTCCACTGATAAGTGTGTATAAATCAAATCAGTTATTTCTTAAGAGTCCGGATTTTAAATTCTGGTGACCAGTAAAACATTTCTTTAGATTTTAAAATATTCAGTAGCTCTTAAGCTGACAGTGTTTTTACTTTTGTAAGCTACAGAATAAGTCATTTTGTCTATATGCTAAGTTTGCTGTATAGTTAAGTGCTATTCCCAGCAGTAATAGAATACTGGAATTGTGATTCCAACTTTCCACCCGTAAACAGGGCTGCATATTTAAAAAGGGTTCAACATACACAACATCCCTTAGGAAAAGCTTGCCAGCAATGCTGTGAAATCCTCAAAATAGGAAATCACATCTCAAAGTAGTTAAGGAGAAACACATATCCAATCATCGGATCACTGCTGCTGCTGCAATATTTAGCAGCACACCAAGAGTGATCCACACCAAGATCCTTGACAAGAACTTCTGTTTTCTGTTAATACTAAAAAAAAAAAAAAAAAAAAAAAGGCAGTTGCAAGCAGCATTATAATACGATTAAAATCACTGATTACTCATACTGCTGCACCTTGATCAAAAAAACAAGACTCCTAAAGTCTTGCTTGCATATACACCATCCCGTGCACTGGAGTGCCTCATCTTGCAGTAATTAACTAACTCAACGCAAAGTAACGAACTGGTAAAAACATTCTTTTCCAGCAAAGACTTTCTCAGGAGTTGCTAACTATACAAAAAACGAAAATATTAATAATAATGTAAAGATTTGTTCCAACTTGTGTGACTAAGAACTCCTAAAAACGCCCATGAGAGCTTTTAGCACCAGCACAGTGCAACATTGAGTGAATTTGAGAAAATGGGACCGTAACACATTATGTGCATAGTCAAGTGACGCAAGATTCAAACAGTAGATCATATAATCAGTTTTGCCCCCAAAATCAGATGTTGGGACTGAGCACGCTAATGAGATAAGCGACCAAAACACCAGACAAGTGTCATCAAAATTGTTTCAGATGAGACAATTTTATGAAATCAATATTATAACAAATTGTTGTAAGGAAAAGGAATAGAGAATACGAAGGAAAACTAGTTCTAATGATCTGCAGAGATGCAGCTTTTAAGCCAAAAAGAACTGGTCACAGAGCTAACTCCTCCTCAGCCTATTCTAGCACTCTTTTCAAGAGAAAGAAAAAACAGCAATGCTCATTAACACCGTCCAACACTGCTGCTCCAAAACCGGGGGAGGAAGAAAGGAATCTGGATGATCACAGAATTTATTCCAGAACACAGAACACTACTAATTTTTTTCATCTCAAACAATTCAAACAACTTCCTTGGATGTTTTAGTCTCTGAAGATCAAAATGGATCTTGGCAAAGTTTCTCAAAAGTTTTTTTTTTTTTTTAATTTCTCCTTAAAATCTTTGCTAAGATCTGACAGCTAACTTTCCAGATAACTGTAACTGCAGGAGTTCAGGGTTAGGAGAGGCACTAGCAGCCTTCCCAACCAGCCCTCCCGCCTGGTGTCGAGCGGAGCCGGCTGCTCCGCACAGGGAGCGCGGCAGGTCCGGAGCGCCGAGCGGCATTGGGCTGCATAGCTGCAGGGGCCACCTCATTCGTCCTCCCCCACCGCTCCGGTTGCCCAACCTGCCTTCTCTCAGGCTGCCGGGAACAGCTTTTCAATCATTCAGAGGGAAAAAGCGAACACAAAATCCCTGAGTCCAGGCACATCTTGTTAAACAAATTGACCTCTTATTCCGTATGCATGTGGGGATTTTCATATTGAGGTGCTGAGCTGCATTATAGCCTCACACCTTGTTGTGTTAACACACGTGGCCTTGCTGTAAGTGTCTGGTGCGTATCGGCTCTGAGCCAGGACACACATAGTAGCTATAACCTTCTAAACGTCTAAATAGAAGAAAACACACACTGGAACATTTTGTTACTTCCTTAGCTTAATATTGACTGAAGAGAGACATTTAAGGTTGATTTATATAGTCCTCCTTTAGGTAATTATTCATGATTTATTTCCCTCTTCTCCCCAATAACCTAATCTGTCCAAAAAAAAAAAAAAAAAAGTTATATGAACACGTAGAAGAAAGGAGAGTACTAGCCAACACATAACACATAGTACGACACAAGAATAGCTGATTTCCACTCCAAATCAATTCTTAGTTATATCCCTGCCATTCCATATTCAGCTATCAGTTTAGCTGATCACAGCTGGGAAGACAACAAGCCTGCTGGCTGGCTCTTCAGAGATTTTGCAGGAAAAACAGAACTCTGGAGCAAAACACTCGCAGGGTGCAGAGCTGCATTATTCTGTTGCTTTGGCTAGAAGCTCCTGCAATATTCCAGGGACAGGAAAGTTGGGATGTTGAATTCTCCCACACCTGTTAACAGCAGTGGGGTTTTTGGTTGTTTGTTTTTAAATCAATAGTATGTTAGGAAAAGGAGATTATTTCCCTTATCTTTCCTTCTTAAGGAAGGGAAGTTAGACACACACTAAGGAAAACAACAACAGAAACACACATTCCTCCTCACAACTTATTTAGAACTTACTGCTGGTTTCACAGCAAAGGGCTGGGCAGGTGACCAAATTCTGTGATAATGAAAACCAATCCATGTGGTACACTGAGGACAGCTACCCTGAGCACTTTCTGAGAGGAGTATGTGAGGTATAGGTATAAAGTAAGATTACTGCTCCCAGGATTTAATACTGCAATTTCAGAAGCTGTTCTGAAAATTGAGCAAAGCACGTAAATCAAATGCAGCAGACTGTGACTCCGAGCGCCTCAGGGCAGCTGGTAAGTTCATCTGCATTTCTGACTGACAAGAGAAAGGCTTGTTCTCATGCTCCTGCACTGGTCTGTCCGGGAACGAACAAAAACAAATCAATGAGCAGTGACATTAGTTTCACTTTCAGCAGCTTCCTTACTTAGGCCATTTTAAGAGATGAAATTGCTATCTAACCACATTAATAGACATATTTCATATTATAACATGAGCTTCCAATATTAAGGAGAGCCAAAGCAAAAGCAAAACAAAAAACAAAACACATCAATGCACCCCATGCTGCTTCAGGTAGCATTACAACTAGTGTGTAGTTTTGAAATACATTTTGTACAATGAAGTGAGAAGACAAGTACTATAGCCAGATTTATAAACGCAGCAGAATGCAAGCACTTATTTCAGTACTATACTTCATATTAGAATAAATACTTTTTAATTAAATATCCTTGCTTTTCACATCTTCACATTCCAGCAAATTCGAAGTTAGCACCAACAACAGAACCAAGCCTACAATATCAGAGCCCATTCTAGGAAAAAACAGAATAACCGAAAACTAAGATTGAGCAGCACAACAGAACTACACCACAGAAAAAGTGCATTTTTTAAATTAAAAAAATCCTCAAAAATCTCCAAGAATACTGAATAATAATGCATATGAAGCAGCACTTTTGCTTCTGTAGTTTTTCCTGAAGTTACTCTAAGATCAAATATGGTACAAAAGTTGCCCTCTGCTTTAATTATTTTTTACGTATGCATAAAGGAATAAATATGGATATACTACAGAAAACATCAATACCACACCTTTTTCTGGAAAAGAATCCATTATGCACCCAAAATAGTAATAGTTAAATGAAATAGTTAATAAAATTAATAGTTGTTTCATAAAGAGATTACAGGAAACAGCCACATTACTTGGAAGCTCAAGTTTAACCCAGGCTTTGAAGTCTCTTGTGGAGTTTATGCAGTTTATCGTCACACATCTTTAGCTTCTTTGAGCACCAGAGATCAGCGCGGTAGTGGTGCCTGAGAACACAGCCCAGCTTTTAGATACTGCTATTGCATTCTTTTATCAACACCCAGTTATATACTGCTTAATGCTTTCAACTTATGGTACTAATTGGCACCAAAGAAGAGCACATAATTCAATTAATATATGGTAGCATGCATCTTAATGTTACTTCATAAATTCCTGTACATGCTGCTCAGTCTAAGGAGGAAACTTAATTAAAACATACAGTGATCGTAGCCACACTTGAGGTCCTGCTCAGAAGCAGCAGGCACTCAGCTCGCTGTCAAACCTGGCCCTGTTTAGAGAAGCACAGAATGTTTTGCAGCCAGCCTCTGTTTATCAACATAGGGGTTGCTACACCCTAACATGCAGAAAGCCATTAACATCTGAATTCATACACTAATTAAAAAAAAAAAGCTACAAAAATACACCTCTACTCCCCCAAGGCTTAGTATGGATAGCAGAAAAAGATCTCTTCCCTGATGAATGTGCACATTTATTTAAACACAGGGCACTGAAATAGAGACTTGAGAAAAGTGAATGGAGATAAACCCTGGGAGCCTAGCAGCTGAGTTTTGTTCAAGTAATATAAACTCTTTTATTCATCTCTAGCAGCTGTGAGAGAAGTGCTCAGCCGACTTGATTTTAAATGAAAAGCTTTTTGTTGTTGTTGGGGGCAGATCTTTGCCAACGGGATAGCTGGTATCTCAAGCTGGCAGATATGGAGGAACAACTAAACAGAGGAAGACCTCGATATAGTTATTTTAAACAAAGTAACCGACTACTCTGGTACTAGGTTTCAGTCACCTTCACATAGCAGAAGTAGGCATGGAGTAGTAGAAGTAGGCATGAATATACTTCCGTTTTACTTAACTGTGTAGTAGATAACACAGCAAACCCAGTGAAAGCCCCTTTCCCTCCCGCCCTCAGATTCCTCCTCCTTGCAATGTTTCAAACAATGCAGTATTTCTCATAAAACCAGTGCTGCTGGATCTAAAAGTAAGGAGTCCCAACAGCTCTGCCATTAGATTAGTCAAGATCACTTCTATTAGTTTTCTTGAGGGAAAAGACTGACAAGAAATAAACTCTGTATACAGGAAAAAAGGAAGAGCAGATGAAAAACTGTTTGGAACCGATTCAGCGTAACAGCTCTGTCCCGTTCACTGATCCACTCAACGAACTTCTAAACCAACCCTTGCAACTTATTTATTTGTGGTGTTTATTTTGCAGTGTTGTTTCTTCTACTTCTTTTAGTTCTGTATATATGCGTATATATTAAAAAAAAAAAAGTGCAAGCGCAGAGCTTCCTTAAAGTCTCTTGATAAAAAGCTAGAGGTGAACACGTTAACATAATACTAAGCAAATAGAGATGCAAAACTGACAGCCTCCAACCACCACACCTAGGTTATACATTTACACATGTATGTCTCCCTAGATTTTTGGGACACAGAACACAAATAGAACAACCTTACGGAAAGAAAACTCACTGGCTTTGCCTTTTGGCAATTCAAGAGATATATGATATGTTTGTACATCGGGATTCTGTTTTCAGTTTCCCACCCAGAGTTTTTCAGCACTATCTTCAGAAGAACATGGACTGTTTTCACCACAACATCCATACAAAAGTTTGAGATACATCTGGAACAACTATCAAGAATTTACAAAGCAGCAGCTGATTGTATTATAAGACAGGAGTATACTGAATAGAAGCGATGAAATCCCATGGGAATAATGAGTATGACAACAGCAGTTACAATATCCTGTATTGAGACTTTCTGGCACATATTGTAGCTATAATGGAGCTATGCATAATGACAGGTAGAAGAATCTGATGCTGTTAGAAGATAAACATTTTTATTTTTTATTTGAAGAGTAGTTTTCCACAGCTTTCTCAGATCTGTGCCAGAATTAAGTTTATGTAAGATAATGAGAAGTCATATTACTCAGCAATTTCAATACACAGAAGATTACACTAGCATTTTTGGATATTTGCATGACATGTTTATGTTTCGAAGTTATCTGTCTTGAATCATACCAACTCCTACATTAAATAGTTTTCTGGATTGCATTTAGAGAACCACCTTTGAGAGAGTTTTTGCATAACAGATTTCAATTATATTTAAGTTGATGTTTTCAAATTCTACAATACTGTTTTCTGAAAAGATCTAAATAAAGGCTCACTGTATGAGCTCATTCTGTAGTAAAACTAATATGCTGATACCTGTAAGGGGACTGCCTTCAGTACCTTCAGAAATAACTCAAAAAACGAATTAGCATTTAATCCTCATGAGTTTTGCACCATGAAACATTTTCTGTGGAAATGGTTCTCTATCTACACTAAAGTTACTGAACACCTTATTCAAAGATACTCTGTGCCTTAGCCATAATAGAGATCACACACTAGTCTGTCCTGCATTCCAAAAGGCAAATTTTTGAAAGATCAGATACTTATGAAAAGTTTTGAATAAGAGTTATTAGCAAGATATATGGTTGATAACCAGGTTGAAACAGGCATACTGAGAACTGGAATACGAAGAGTTGGAGACATAATATGCATAATGATACTAACTTCAATATCTTAAAGCAAAATTCCAAGCCAAACTATTTAGTTTCATAGCCTTAGTGTTCTGTTATCCATAGCCTAATCTTTTTACTAAGGGAGAAGTCTGAAGTCAGAATGCTACTGGGATTCTAACTTTTAGGGATATCAAATGTTATTGTTCATGGTTAGGCTGTTGCAATTTAAGATTTTAGACCCTAGATAAAGCAGAGGTAAAACTGACTTCTACACACTCAAAAAAAAGCTGGGCTTACAGTCAGATTACAGTTGCTATCCTGAGACTGGAGTTAAACAATGCTGGTGGATACTTCTACACCATATGCAACAGGACCAACAAACTTGAATGCACAGAACTACAAGTGCTTTAATTGAACATACACTAGAAAACCAAACCATGTAGACATGTAAAGATGTGTCCATATAAACACAGTGGACACAGATTCACATGGGAAAGTGTTTGTTACAAAAAGAAATTGGAAAAATAATTTCAGTGACAGAATATTAATTACTAAAATATAGCCATCGTCATTTTACATATTTATGTATGAAGTTAATTACCAAATTACTAGAAAACGTTTTCATTAATATATTACTTCCTTGTTTGTGGTCTTTTTTTGAGACATATCAACACATAACACTCCGTAAAGACATAAAAATGTATAGTTTTCAGTCAAGTACTGACAGGCAAGTCTGCTTTATCAAAATTACCAGTTCAGTTTTAAGCTACAAATTCTTTCAGTACGGAGCAAGTTGCAATTGTGAAATGTTGCCTGAACTGATATTAGAGCAAAGCATTAGCAAATCATAATTGTTTAACTGTGCCAATCATATACAGGCTAATAAGAATTTTATTTAAATACTCATAAAAATAGTTAAGTAGTATCAAGTATTTTCAAGTACATATTAAAAAAAAAAGCCATCATTGACAGCATTCTTCCTTACCTCCCACTCTTTAGCAGCTTCTTCAGGAGTAGATTCTTCAGTAGTTTCAGCCTCCTCATTCTTTTTTATCACTATAAATCCAGGTTCCCGAGTAGATTCCCCAGTATCCTCTGCATATATCTCAGGACTCCACTGGATAAAGAAGACATACAAGTGGTCTGTCCTAGAGAAGCCAAATAATGATACACAGAAGGTAAGTTGTCGCTCTTTCAGACCCCATCTAACAATTGTGAAATTTGAAGTTAAAATAATACTTTAACTAGATTATTAAGGATATACTCAAAAAATGGTCATTATACTCTTTGTTCATTTTTTAGGTAAGCTTTGCTTTTCCTGCAGTGTCTTAGTTGACTAGTTGTCTCTTCACAGACTCACATGTTCAACCCTTCCACTGTTACGTGTCCTATAGAAAACCTTCTGTTTACAACCAAAATGACCTCCTCTAAAATCAATAGAAAGTGTTCAGTTATTTCATTTAAAAAGATTTCTGCAGAAGATAAACAAAATTGGATTTAAGTGTTTATATGTTCTTATTTCCTCTACGCTGAAAAACACCTAAACAATTCCAAGACATGTAACAAAGTTACAAAGACTGAGGATTATTACAGGAGAAACAACACTGGAAGCGTGCGTATACACAAACTAATCAAACTATAAATTACCCTAATTGTAATACTACAGTACATACTAATGTTCAGTTTACCTTCTTTTAAATGATCTCCAGAAATGGCTCGGTTCTCCCATTTGGGGGAAATCCAATTCCCGTAAGAAAGCTGTTTACAACAAGTCTGACAGGTATTTGGCTGTACTGGTTAAGCACTCTGTGTACATGGGCAGGCAGTACTTTTAGAAAAAGGATGCCCAGTAAATCAGCTAGTATCTCTTAATCGAAAAGACACTTCAGAACTATAGGCTAATAAGAACAATATTTGGACTTTCTTCATCTTTTTATTAAACCCCTGGAAGACCAAACACTGAGAGAACAGTAGTACAGAGCAGCAAAAACTCAAAAATTCTGCTATTATTTGCCTCTGTCTACAAAGATTAACTACACTGGTATGTATCAAATCCTCTGAAGTGGGTCATTCAAAGACAAGGCTCTTAAAAATGAAAGCTTCAAGATGGTATTCACTAAAGAAAATAGGAAGAAAAAAAACCATGCATTTTTCTATAATAGTAAGAGGAGAAAACTCTTTAGATGTATAGGTCTAAATTTTATCAGAGTTAGAGAAAGAAGTATTACAAGAAGCAAGAGAAGAAAAAGAAATGCCTATAAGTTTATATATAGTTGTAGCAGTTTAAAACAAGTATATAAAATATCCATGCTGCAAGTTCCTTATGAAGGAACTTCTAAAGCCAGTTCCTTTGGAATTAGAACACTGGAAGGCAGTAAAATTGACAGATATCTACACTTCTCTGTCTTTGCTAGCTAGTGGTAAGCAAATGTGCTGACATTAAGTATATTTGACTTAACAGAGCAAAACTCGGCAAGTTACTGAAGTAAGAAAACAAATAGGAAAAGTCCCACCATGTGGGATCTGATCTTTTCGGTTTAAAGAACCACCTGGATCCGTGTTGGGTGAATACAGACTCTAACTAATTTCCAAGCAGATAGAGCCACACACCATTCATAGATACAGCCAAGACCAGAGAGATCAGATATAGGCTGATAAGCCACAAATCCTTCCTTTTAAATTAGGTGACACCATAACTTCTGCTTTATGTTGAGGATAACACTTGTGCTGCTATAGCAGTTAATAAACCGAAGAGACGTTAACCCTTTTTAATCAAGTGATTCAGATGTTTTTGTTACAGAAGAAACTTTTGGTTGTCTTCAAATACAAAGGAACAAGATAAATTGAGTGGAACAGAACAAAAAGTCACCTGGCCCAGACAAGATTATCTTTATCAAAACCAGTCTGATGGGAATTTGCATCAAGAAACTGCAAGATCTTCACCATTTGGAGGCTTTTAAAGTAGGTAAGTAATAAGCTAGCATGGACTCCATTCTTGCTGTTGGAAGACTCATATTTTGATATCATTTCAGTCCATCACTTATCTCCATTTGCAGTGGACAGAAAATAATACTATTTTTCTTTGTTGAAGGCAATTTAAGTACATCATGACTTTTCTATTTGCCATTGTTTTTTTCCCACTTTTATATTAAAGAACCCCATTCACTTTAATTTTCCTTCTACGTCACACTTTCTAGGCATAAGTTAGTCTCGATGCTTTTCTTTGGACTTCCTCCAATTCATCTACATCTCTGCTCAACTGCAGTGTCCCAACTGGCCAATCAGCTCAACAGGAAAGATGACAGGGACATGATCATAGTGTTCAGATGTTTTATACAAGATGATGTCTGACAGTCGTTTGTTTGTTTTTAAGATATGCTGATAAGGGCCTAAGGTCTAATGCCTAGAAATCCCTATTCAACTTGAAAGTTTTTGTTGCTCTCCCCCTCCCCAACCAGGAAATGGTGACTTATGACATTTAACATCTTTCCACAAGACAAAGGTGGCTATTCCACTTCTTAGACTCAATGAAAATTACATATTTTTCCAGTAAGAATACCTTTAATTCACTTCCTGGTAAAGTTATATGTTCCATTTATAAAGATGTAAAGACTAGGCAACCCTATCTACCTCTCCTGAACTCTGACTCAAGAAGCTACAATACAATTCTCATTAAAGCTTCCAAATCATGGTAGGCAGGATATTGACTGAACCTGCAAAGAGCCAGGAAATCTTTGGTACGGTAAGAAGTATTCAGCTGTTAAATACAAGTCAGACCTCAACATCTTCGGTTAGCGACCCTTATCTAAGGAGGTAGGATTGAAAGGAGGTTCCTCATGAACTTCTCGCCTGACATGTGCGTACACATACACACACACACACACTCACTCTCTCTCTCATTCTGTTCTGCATGCACAGAATTCCCTCATACACATGGGGGAAAAGGCAGTATGCCACAATCTTCTAAAATCACTATTTAAAATGAAGTTCTCCCCTCATGTTTTACATTGGATCACTGAAAAAAATCAACTTAGATCAGTGAAGAAAAAAAGCATCTGACAAAAGACACCTGTCTTTTGTTGATTTTTTACAGTCCATCTCATTACCTTTCCTGTGGAACAGCAAACCAGTACTCATGTTTTTTATCTCGCTGTGCATACTGTTGCATTGATGCACTCGCTTGGGAAACAAATGTTTTTCTCATAGGCTTTCCAACTTTGAGACGCAGGAACTTGTGTGATCGATGTCTTCGCTTTTCTTTCATTATACCAGAACCTATTAGCAAAGAAAAAACAAATTATCTGTTGTGTGCGCAACAGAGCTAAACAAAACTATTAGTCCATTCTGCATTAGGGGATATGCATATGTAGGTCATATACATGTGCCTGTACTAGTGCATACCAGTATATACGTTGCATTGGTTTCATAACAAACGGAAGAGTGCTTGTAAGTTATACCAACACTATATTATAACTCCCACTATATTAGTCTTTCACCCATACTTCTGAAATATTTTGAAAGGTATCCTCAGTATAACCCTGAGCATAACTGAACATTCTTCCCACTCTTAAAAAACCACCACCACCAAACACACACCACCCACACTACTGGAGAATTAGGACAAAGTTTAATTTGTTAGCTATTTCAAACATTTCAAAGGTATAAATAAATCATGGTGAAGTAAGTACAATGGATAACACTGTATGGGATTCTCTCTCCAACTGCATATTTAATGGAACTAAATAGAATACTCCAATTATAGTCAAGATCTGGATTGCCAGCATTTGCTTGAAGTAGTCTTTCCAATCCTATTGCCTTGCCAAAGAGCCTGTTCAAGTGCCACACCCCTGAACTCCACAAAAAAAGCCACAAGAGACTTTTTAAAGGATAGAAGGGGAGGAAAAAAAAAATAAAGTCTCAAGACCTCTGATGTTCAACCAAGACCATAAAGAGTTAACCTGTCTCAAGTCACATATACAGGTCTTCCAGTTTTCCAGGGTACACAAGAGTTTTTACAGTTTAAATTTGCTTTCAGTCACCATGTAGACTACCGATATTAGCTCATCACTTTCACAACCACACATCTATACACATGTATCGTCTTGTACAAACTCTTTGCAGTGGTTAAAAAAAGGAATCAAAACAACTGGATATTAGGATTTTGGCTCATCAGGTGAAAGAGTTTAGAAAGTTTTCTAAGTTAAGAGCTCAGAGAAGCTGGATTTGCACTGAGAGAGAATTAAAGATACAGATTAACCCTGAAGACAAAATTAAACAAGCAACTTCTGGCTTCAAGTGCAGTACTTAAGTTTCTCAATTTTTTGTGTATACTGGTTTTGGTATATTTGATACAGAATTCTACAGAAAAATAAAATTAGTGGCTATTGTTTCTCTAATACATTTTTCTTTTAATTTGCACTAATATCCAACCAGCTCGTAGTAAAGCACTCTGATGTTATTCTTATATGCAAAATACATAGAAGATGAAGTCTCACTTAAATATAGCGTGCACACACACACACACACACACACAGCAGCACACCGCTACAACTCTTCACGAGTTCCAACTACATGCAGCTTTTGCTTCAATGTTTTTGGTTTACCTAAGATTCTATAAAAACAGAAGAGAATCAGAGAGTCCAGGGGGTGCGGGAATAACAGCAGAAGATAAGAATTGAAGGAGGCCTCCTCAGCAATTCTGGACTACTAATGCTGTTAAGGTTGTTTCACATCACTTTTTGAAAAAAATAAAGTAACAGTCATTCCAAATTCCAAGTCGTTTGACCTCAGTAAAGATTAGCAAACACGGGTTCTCAAAAACCTATGTGCTCAAAATGCCACCAGAAGAGCGAAAATTCAAGTCCTTCTTGCATACAGAACATGAAAAGCCTGCCTAGATAAACAGTGGAACAAAACCAGCACGACTACTGCAGAGAGCTAGGCCTATAGACAGCGACCTAAAATTGTTCAGTGTCTCAGCATTCATAACAGGCAAACTGCTGACAGACCCGTCTTGGTCATGTTTAGGCTCTGGTATGTGAATGACCTATGCCTTCAGGCTGGCTCTACTTGCACGTCCCTGTACACACAGCTCGTAGAAGCTTCACCAGATCTAATGAGATGGAGAAAACACTCATAATTTGCTGTTCTCTTTGCTAATTCTGCTAATACAATATGCAAGCTAAGCAGAAAACACATAATAATTTCAAAACAAGCCAGTGTCGCGAACTTCCCTCTCCCCCCCTCCCCCCCCCAATTTTTTTTTTTCTCCTCCTCCTCCTTCCTCTCTCCCTTTCTGTTTTATCCCTACAACCTGCACTGTGGTTGTTACATCAGCTGTACAATGTACAGCATCATTCAATGTAATAGATTTTCAGAAAAATCAACAAATTTATCAGTGTCTAGTATATTATCTAAATTATGCATAACAATTCTAAGAGTAGTAGCACTAGTAGCAGAGAATACTAGTGCTAACATTGTTAGACGTCCCAACCAGCAACTACTGATAGGTAATGTTTTTAGAAGAGGATTTCCTCTAGTGGTTTAATGATGTAAAAGCCAAATCATCACAGAATGATGCAACTATGAGTGACTTGAAATTTCAAAATTCAGTTCCTTCAACTGCAAAGGAAGAAAGTGGTATTTTTTTTTTTTTAAATGGGCAGAAAATAATCTTCACTTGTATGCAATATCATGTCAGCTATTAGTTATAAATAGAAGTTGACTTGAACCTGCAGATACACTTCAAGTAACTCCATTTGCAATGGATACTGTTATGACTTCTTTACAGCCCACAAACACTGTACAATTAAAATGATTAGCTCACCTCCAATAATGAGATTTAAAAAAATCCTTAGGCTACTTTCTGATGTCTTTTAAAGGCAGAATAAAATATATTCAGGAATATCATCTTAACTTGCTTTAAAGACTAAACACATCTAAAAGTCTTGTAGTTTCAATAGATTTTTCAAGATATTTACCAGATAATACCACTTGAGCCTGACTCTTACAGAGCAATAACGGTAGTCAAGGAAGTAAAAGTCTACATGTTTCCCACATTCACTGCTTATTATTAGCATCTTTTTTAACTAGCTCTTACTTATACTAAGAAATGCTTTACATACATTTCACTTTGTTCTAGTCAGCAAGAAAGAATGACAAGATGGAAGTAAAACAAATTTAAAAAAATCAATTTAAGTCTCAAAAGTTTCGTGTTAAGCCTTAAGTGTCTATTCCAAGACGTTAACTCATTCAGTGATATACATTCATGTACACATACTTTGTGATCAAGATTTAATTCAGTTAGCTGACTGCCAAGAAATATTCTTAATAGAGCTATACAGTGACCAATGCCTCATGAGTCTGGTTTATTTAAAACTTCATTAAATTGATATTGACATAACATGACAAACATCATTTCAATAAGGAAAAAGTGTCAGGAATAGAAGTATCTATGTTTTCAATTTCTTAACAATTTTCAAAATTATTAAAAAGCATACTTTATTGCTGAAGCCAAGGACAAATATAAGCAAACATATAATCTACATATGTAATGAGTAAAAGCAAAGGAAGGGAAAATTATAAGGAATCAGAGGCCAATATTACACATTTTTTTCCTAAAAATACTCACTCCCTTACCTTCTAACTGCCCCTCTCCCACAGCCATGGTTTTCTGATTTGCCTCCTTCCGTGAATCATGCTGCAAATGCTCTCTCTGTTGCCTGGCTTGTTGCATAGTGTGGGTCTTCCAGAGTTTACGAAGTTCTTCAACTTCTGTTTCTGAGTCTTGAGTTGGCTCTTGCACCGTTTTTTCTTTGTCAATTGTCTCTTTCTTTTCAGAGTCTGTGGTACCTTCACTAGGGGAACATTCCTCTCCTGCCTTCCTCTCCTTCTCTGGGTCATTTCCTAGCGTGGAATCTTGGTCTTCTGCCCGAGTCTCCTGCTCTTCACCATGATGTGATTCTTGCGAAGACTGCTGAACTATAACAGTTTCATCAGATTCTTGTTCTTCCTTTAGAGACATTTTAGCAGTTTCTGAACAGAGACTGGGAGTACTAAACTGTTTAACACTTACAGTCAGTTCAGCACTGGATTTTAAGTCACCAGGAGCTTCACTTGAGTCTGAAATGACAGTTAAACATTCTGCACTAGTCTGGTTTATTGTTTGGACAGATTCTGATGATGCCCCAGAAGATTTATCTTGTCGAAGCTCATCTGAGGAGACGAGTTCCTCACGTATTGGAGAGAGTTCCGATTCTGTGAACACATCTTCGGAGAGGGACTCTTCTGTGCTCCTGGGGGCAGTACTAGCACTGTCATTGCCTGTGTCCCGAATCCTGGACTCCATTTCATCTGTATTGCTCCTTGCAGCTTTCTTGGCATGGCAAAGTTCCCTTACAGACTGATGTTCTACATCCCTGTTAAGCAAATAAGAACGTTAAGTAAAAGGTACTTTGTATTATAACTCTTTATTAAGCATCATTTAATGCTGAAAACAGTTTATAAAAATGCCCTCCTCTCTTAAATAACTTAATCCAGAATAAGAAACAAGCATAAACTAAATTCTTACAAAGACAAGTCTGTGGCAGACTTTTTTTTGCCCAGGTGATCCAGGTGACTTCCCAACACTACTTTACCAGACGTTCTCCAACAAAACCCACTAACCTGTTTGAGAGGCTTAAAGTGTAAAAATATAACAAACAAACCTAGAGAACTCTAATCTTTAAGGGCAGAAGCTCTCCATTGTCTTTTAAGATATGTCTACCAAAGAGACCAGTAGAGCAGATGTACATCCCGTTCTACAACAAAGCTGACACCTAGCTCACTGGTAAGAGGTGAAGGGTGGAAGTCTTGTGTGTCCTTAGCTACTTAAGATATTTGTTGCAGGTCACCTTGTTCTAGTCAGCAAGAAAGAATGACAAGATGGAAGTGGGAACCAGAGTAGATCTCACCACCCATTACAAAAAGCTCTTTCTGCATCATTTAGTAACTACAATGAAAAATGGTGCTTTTGAACAAGCACAATCTAAGGTTCACGAAGTTGGTAAAATTCTTTATTTTTAAATATATTTTTGTACGTAAGAGGAAAGTGGTACACAAAGATTTAAAACAAACTGTTTAGGTTTCCATTTGGCAAACCAGTTTTTAAATTGACATAAAGAGACAAATGGATCCATTAGCAATTTCATAGTGGGCAAGGGAGAGAGAAAGTGCTCTAGTATCTCTTGCCACAAGTAACATAGACAGATTTTGAGGAGACATTATTGGAGCATACTGGAAATCCATGTACATGGAAGATATTCTGTACAGTATATAGAATGTAAGATCTTAAGATAATGCAAATTCCCATGGGCCTCTCCAGGCCAATCTTGGATGTTCTTCTTTAAAAAGGAAAAAAAAAAAAAGTGTTTGTTCTAGTTTCACATTATTACCAATAGGGCTTCAGTTACTATTTACTCAAAGCTTCATAAACACTGTTCTGTCTTACATGGTTAATGAATCCTTAATTTTGCTGTCCACAATTTCCTTATACAGAGCAGCTGACATCACTTCTTCCATTGGACACATGATGCCATAGTCTTCACAGCCATTCTCTTGGACCAGAGGATCCATTTTATGAGGATCAAACATTATATTATTTGGCGTCACTAGCAGCACACCATTGACTGTTCCCTAAAATGAGAGGGAAAATAATTGGTAAGTTTTCTCTGTAGTGTTTCAGGTTTCCTTTTTTTTTTTTTTTTTAAACACTTAAAGAATCTACATTTCAATATCTATTTCAGCAGCTTTTACTAGTCATCAACCACAATTTCTCATGCTTTGTCACCATCTAAAACATGTAGTTTTTCTGTAGAGGCTGATCAGTACTATCTGCCTCTCCAAGAGTAGAACTCTGTTCTGGACAGCTACTTAGTAATTGTTTTGAGTAAAATAAAGTTACTTGAACACTTAAAGGATATGCTAAGCAGCTGCCCAAAATTATATTCTTCCTAGATAAATTTTATTAGAGCCTTCCTCTAACGCTTTAATTCCAAAAATTGAAATATCAGAGTCATATGCCTCATTTTCTTTACACAAGACCAAGAAGAGTAACCAACTCAGATCATTCTGACTTAATAGATCTATTGCTCACTTAGACAAGTTTATAGAACAAAATTAGTTTAAAAATATTAAAGATTTTTCATGACAAACAGCAATGCAGTTTTGGAGGAATTTAATCATAATGATATTGCTGTAGCATACATATAAGTGTATATTTTAAACTTTTAATGTTGAAAAAGTGTAAAGAAATGTGATATTCATAATATAAGCAGTTCTTATAGTTGTTAAGTGGTCTTATGTAACAGATGTCAAGCTAATTCATTATACATTTAACTCTTGAGCAGTTAGAAAGCACAGTATTAGTCAGTTGCCCATTAAAAGAAGTTTACCGTCAGTTGCCCATTAAAAGAAGTTTACCATCTTGCCCATTGAAAAAGTGACCTTTACAGAAATTTAAAATTAATCACAGGAAAAAAAAATCAATTTTTATTAGGATTATAGTGAACCTTCAGTTCTTTAAGTTATGCTACATATTTCTGAGATGTACTAAATAAGGACCTCCTCAGTATTACAAAAATCAAAAGCTTATCCACCCAAGACTCTTTATTGTTTGAAGACAAGCTGCTGTTTGCGCAACAGCACACAAGTACTACTTCATAGCTACTTAGGCGAAAAGGATGAAAGCATCCAAAACCCTATGGAAATAACACCACAATCAAAATTCAGGACCAAAGCTATCCACCTGCCGCTGCCCACATGTCACATTATCATCTTCAAAAGAGGCAGGCTGGAGAGCAGGAAAAGGGTGGGAGCAGAAAAGTAAAGGTGCATGACCACTTTAGCTTAAGGATTTTGAAGACCACCACCAGCATCTAAAATTATGTATTCCTTGGTAGCAGCAATCATTGATCAAGTTCCGTAGAGAAGTCTTCTTTTCTAAGATATTTGTCTTCATTTGTTCACTTAATTTTGAAATAAAGGTTTTATTTAGGCCCCAATTTTAACTACTCCTTTCTCAGACATGCCATGTCTCTAATAGTTTCTGCTGCTTCTCTATAAAACAGAGAACTTCTGTCTTTATTGTCAATTTTTTTTTTTTTTTTTTTTTTTTGGAAGAGAAAAGCTTGTTTACAACCTGTGATATCTGTATTACTCAGACTGAGTTGCAGGCATGGACAGCAAACCAGGTGCTATTGATCTAATGAGAAAAAATGGGTAACATCTGAACAATGCATGGTCAGGGGAACATAGATATATCTAGCAAACTGTCAGTCAACAACTGCTTATTAGCCTTTCCTGGATGACAAAGCTTAAAGAGTTCCTGTCTTTAGCAGTGTGTACCACAGCTTTGTATTAATGAAGATAAAACTGAAATGGTCATAGAAGAATTACTAAAGCTTTATTTCTTTTTCAGCTTGCCATTACAGACCAGACAAACTTCCCTATCACCATTCCTACAGTACAAGTAATTCACTATTGTCTCAGTGAGCCAGTGATGAACTCCTAGCACTCCAGCACCACAAATTCATTTTAAGTTCTGAATAGGTTTATCTTGCTACTCATGCACAGCAGTGCACTGTGAAAGAAGATGCCTCAGCTGTTCTACAAGTTCCCAGAAGTGTGACAGTGCTGAGGTCCAGGATAAAACTGGCAGCCTACTACCTTTTCCCTTCCTTTCTTTACTAGTCTAGCCTTTCCTCTTACCTTTGAGGCACTAAGGACAACAGCCTAAATTCGATTTTGGAATTTAGGAAACAGACCACCTTAGGATATTCTTTTGCTTTCCAGTGAACAGTACAGAGAACTGGGAACTGGTGGAGGAAGCTTTTTTTCCCTTGCAGAGGAATACTGAAAATCCGTAGAGGCTCACATTTAGATGAAGCAAGAACTATGGCTGCCAGAAAGGGCCTGCTACAGCAAGTTACTGTGCTGTACGATCATAACATGGCACCTTCGCACCAGCCCATGTCTAACTGGACACAACAGCCTGTATCAGTGGCCAGCACTAGAAGTCTCCGGACAAATACAACAAAGCCAGAGCTCCCGCACTGCAACTAGTATACGGGAAATCCCCAAGATAAGATTACACAGGAATCAAGTGTGACTAAGAACAACTTTAAGTATATATAGAAAAATCAGTCTTTGAAAGTATGCAAATGGAAAGTTTTACCTTAACCAGAGCCTTTTCTTATATTGCACTTTAACATATTGAAAGGAGCTTTTCAGTAGATTTTTATTTAGGAAGTCTCTGACTGGGACTTCAAATATGTCCTCTAAATCCATAAAATATTGTTTTATAGTACCTATAAAACTTAAAAGCTTTCCTCCGCTTTTTGAAGGGCATAATCAGCAGCATTTATACATGTAGACTCAAACTTCATGTGAAGAATAAATTAAGTAAATGCGTTTGTGTGCATTCACTTAGCTTGAATGAAGGTATGATTTTTCAAGATTGAAGTGTCTAGTAAAAAGGCATGTTTTGGCAGGGTGAGAGAGCACGATACCCAATTTTCCTTTGAATTTTGAATCTCTAAAATCCATATGACTTGTGCAGTTATGAGCTGAAATTAAGTTAATCAAATACCATTTGGCTAAATTCCCTAGGCATTTGTGTAAAGGCACCACCAAGAGAACTGCCATTAGAATAGAATTCTACCACACTACACTTCATAGGGAAGTTCAGAGGGTAATTCTATTCTTTAGAGGGTAACTCTATTCTATGCTCTGCTTTAGAAAAACAGAAGTAAAACTACCCACCTAATTATTTCCTCAGTGTTCAAGGCATGTGCTTATCCACTACTAGTGAAAGGAATTACTGATAAGAAATACTAAGATATGGCACCAAGCAGACTTCCTGACCTCAGCACCTAAAATTTGCCTTTACTTCAGGGATGTCCATTTCTAGGGAATTGCGTATTTATTATAACTAACAGACAAAACCCCTGAGAATCCAAAGAAAACAGAGGGGTGAGAAATGCATATAGCCTGATCCAATTTGGTCTACCTACCTATCTGTCACTAGGTCTTGTTCTATGTTTTTATTTTAAGGGTGCTGTATTTTTCCATTTAATACAGTAAGACAGTTCAGGGTGGTGAAACATGAGTGAAGTACCTTGCCATTAGTGATGTACTTGCAATTAATTTTGAGAAATTTTTCTGTAAACGCTTCCTCCTCTTCAGAGGTGGATGATACCACTCTTGTAGGACGAACACATGAAAGTGCTGGTGAAGCAGCTGACTCTTTTTGTTGGACTCCATCTGGATCCTAGAAGAGAACATAAAGAACTTATCAGCCTGCCCTTGTCAATATGAACTTTAAGAGATCGTCATGTACTTTTTGTTCTTACTTCGACATGAAAGCAATTGCAAAAAAGATTTCCAAATTCACTGCACTTTAAAGGACTGCTTTCATCTGACAGCGCGAACAGTTAACGTAACTGATGAAACACAGCTTGACAAGTCCAGAATAACAAATGCAAGTGGGCAGTGATACTCAGAATTTACCTTGGAACAAACAACAAAACAATAATCATGATTCACAAAAGCTATCTGAAATACTCTGACAGGAAAAATTTGAGTGACAGGTATATAGCAGAAAAGATGATTTTTCAGCTTTAATAAACAAAATGCTTCAGTGCTGTTACTCGTTCATAATACCTACTACTACTTCAGGTTAGAAGAGTCCTCTGAAGGGCTTCCAGTCCAACCTCTTGTTCAAAGCAGGCCAAGGCCTGGAATAGATCAGGTTGCACATGGTCTTCCCAGCTGAGTTTTGAAGTCTTCAAGGATAGAGATATGCCACACTAAGAAACCTGTTAATGCTGAAATGCTGAAGTATCCTCATTATGAAAAAGCATTTCCCAACATCCTAACCAGGACTCCTTGCAAAACTACTAGTAACTGTCACCACCCACATGCTTCTGCTGGGTACCTCTAAGAAGGTCTCGACTCTTATCTCTATAAACCACCTCTAACAGGAGGATCCTCCCACTATCTGGATCACTGTTTTTTTTAAAAAAAAAAAAAAAAAAAAAAAAAAAAAAAAAAAAAAAAAAACACTTCAACTTGCAGCCTCCTGTCACTAATTAACAGCTCCTCTTCTTGTCCTGCTAACAATATATATAGACTTACTTGAATCAAGATAACGGGACACAAGACTGACTTGTTAATGTCTACTTATTTGGGCTCACACTGTAGTCTTAGTGACAGCAATACCTTCAGCTTGCCAGTGGCTTTTGCCATTTTCTCAAAGCCAAGGTGCATCATAAAGGATGGGAGGGCATCCTGGGCCTTCTTACGCACATCCCCATTTCGATCTTCAAGGCAGGAATACAGGTGAGGCACACACAAAAGCAGGTCAGAAGGAACAGAACGGAGGGTAGGCAGCTTCTCAGCCAGCCAACCAAGAAGCTGAAATAAAATTCAGGTAAAATTTGTTCACCAAGAAGTATTTGGATATTTAGCAAAAAAATCACAAGAGCCTGAATAGTACTCCTTAACAGAGGCAAGGGCCTCCTCTCCCTGTTCTACCACGCTCTCAAAGAACAACAAAATCGTGACATTTGTTTGGCCATTAACACCAACTTCAATTTTGAGGGGTAAGGAAAAGATGGGGAGTTTTTAGGGGGTGTAAGTACAAAGTGTCATTACACAGCTACTTCTAATTTTGAAACCTGGCCTGGTAAGACTTTCCAGGCTCTCTCTCCTTTTTGAAAGTAAGATCAAAATTACACAGTTGTTACGTCACACCTTATGATCTCAAATATATTAATGTCGCCAATTCAGTTCTGTTATTCATCATGTGGCTAATATGAGGGGAAGCATACGTACTTTGAGCAGCTCCTAAAATGCTGCTCAAAATAGGTTTAAATTTTTATTTGGGCAGCACTGAAACTTGAATTAGTTACCATGCTGAAAGACAGCTTGGTTAACCTTGTGAGGCTTAATAATTTTATGCCTGTATGAACACTGAGTTACTCATTGATTACTCATGTAATGATAGCTTTATATAATTTCAATTTGCTTAGATAAATATAGCCTATAGCAAATATGGTTATTTTGATTAAATGAACATAAGGAGAAGTTTACATAACAGACGCCTTTACCTCTTGTCTTAGGAAAGGATTTTCTTTTTTGAGCTCCTCGGAGAGATCCTCGCCTTCCAACCACTCTTTCATGCCAGTTTGTTCAGCCCAGGCATTCACGGTTGCTAGTGCAGCAGCACGAACATTATTCTGTAGCAAGAACAAGATTTAGAAAGAATAATCTTCAAGATGAATCAGAAGAGGTACTGGATTCATCCTTTCAATTAAACAAAAAAACCTTTCCTTATCACTATACTTCAGAAATTCTATTTTTGTTCGCCGTTTGAAGAGATGTAGGTTGTGAAAGAAATTAAATTTTAATGATACAATTAGATTAAAAAAAAAAAAGTCACAGAATTGGTGAATATCTGCTTATCTACCATCATTTTTTAAGAATCTAGAGTCATCTTTAAAAGCACTTTTTATCTACTGCCATTCACTGATAAGGATTTGAGTGTTTAACTCACAAGAAAATCGAATAAGGTTAATATCTTTCATATTGGTTAAAATAGATGTATATTCATAAGCAAGGCAAGTGGGTTACGGAATCAGCTGTCAGCTTCAGGGCACTCTTATTTAGGTCACACGTGAAAAAAAAGTAATCTCAGGAATAGAGGAGTCCCCTACTCTCACCCAGTTTCAGTCTCCACCTTTTTTCAAAACAGACTCTAGAAGAGCTGCTTTCTTTGAAGCAGCTACTGTACAGCTAGGAGATGTCAACTGAAACATTGGCGTTCTTCATAATGCTGACAGTACAGACATGACTGCACAAACCAGACCAGATTCCTACGTAGGCTGAATTTTTGAAGGAAGCTGATGATATGACAGAGCTTTAGTAAGTTTCTTTTGCATTTAGAACTGCTCAATTCAGGCATGTGCCTAAACAAGCAATCAGCATTCTTGTCAATATGTTGTCCCATCTTTAGAGTCGTTTGAGGAAACAAAACAAAAACAAATAAACAAAAGACCCAAAATCACGTACCAGAGGGCAAATGTGTGCTTAGCAGGCTCTCCAAAAGGCCTGGTTCCTATCACCCCCATTTTGTCTGTCTTGATTCACACTATTGATTGTAGGGGCTCCCTTAACTATACCATAAATCCTGGATCAGTATATGCAAAAGGAGGGCTCAAATAAGAGCCTTCCTCTTCATCTTCGGTAACTCTAGCAACCAGGTAAACCTTGCAGTACTATAGGAGAAGCTACTATGGTAACAAGGCTCAAATGAGAGTATACAGTCCTCTGCAGGCACTACAGTGAGTACAAGAAATACTGGAATTATGTATTTCTATAATAGGTCAACATAATTACAGTTAGTCTCATCCTTAAACCATGTATTTACAACTGAAGTGAATTTGCTGTTTCTTCACATGATTAGACTGAGAATAAAACAGGTAACTGAATGATGTACAATCTCAGCTCTTGAAGACTCCTAATTAGGAAACAATCTGAATTAAGATGATTTTTATCTATGATCACTCCTGGTCTTCCCACAGTTTTGGGACAGGTAAATCAGTATTTGTAGTCTTCTTAGAAATGACAAATGCTGCCTATTCTACAGCTAGTAAACATCCTCACTTCTGTAATAGAATTGAAACTGTAGACTACTATTTACATGTGTACTCCTTTAGTTTCATTAGCCAGCTTCAAAAAGAGGCAACAGAAGTTCCCAAGCTCAAGTGGGGGCTCTGTTCCATTCCAAGCTTCATTAAGTTTCCCTCACACTATGTACTCCTGTGAAATCAAACATCTGTAACTCTTGACCTTGTGACTTCTTGTTTAAAAAGAGGCTCTTGAATGAAGGATCCTAGAAGAGAAGAACTAAATGATACAATAACAAGTCCTCTCCTATCAATGATCAAGAAGGTGTTTTCCAATAGAAGGGACTGCTAAAATTTTGTGCGCTGTTCAAATACCCGTTCAAGTTGATTGGTGTCAGCACAGAGGGCAGCAAATCTTGGCAATCGTGACTTATCACCACACTATCATAGGCAAACAACCCTGAGGAGGTTTCTTTACAAGAAAACATACATCGATCGGAATCTACACTTAGGCAGACATTCACATTCAGGTTACAGAATCTAAGAAAGAACTTTTCCAGCAAGTTTTGTAAGCTTCCAAAGAAGTTTTAATTTACTATGCACCCCTCAAAACAATCCCAAGTAGTACTAGTTATCCTCAGGCACAGCTCAGACAGCAAACTATGTAAAGGAACCTACCTTACTATCCCCAAGGACTGTGATGATGGGGATACCCAGATTTTTCACATGCTGTTTGATATTTGGGCCCATTGCTGTTGCTAGCTGCTGGAGAATGCTCAGTGTTTGCTGCACCTACACATAAATAAAGTAAGTTTTGAATAAACTACTGTTAAAAACAAGATGCTTAAAGCTCCAAGTCAAATGGGAAGAACACCACTATGTTTAGGTTTTTACTTTATAATGCCCACTCAATTATGCCTATTCCAGACATTTATTTCATCACACAAGCAAACTTAATGTTAAAAATGAATTCAAATTAAAGTCAAGTAAAAATATTTTCTAAAAAGGACACATCACTTGCCACAAGCAGAGCAATTATTCAAGCTTGGGGGGAGGAGTTTTTTTTTTTTTTTTTTTTAATAATTTGATTACATTTGGGGTACAGAAGCTGATTCTACTCTTTTGTGAAAGCATTGGTACAACACAGGAGCAAACTTTTATGAAAAGCAGGCAAGCATGCAATCTGGCAACACACAGTTCATTGGATTCAAACTGTTGATTTCATTACATAGACACTTCAATTAGCAATGGATGTGAATCATAGGCAATATTCAAAACTCAGAAATATCTTGTCTTCAGTTCTAAGCTGAAAGCGACAAACAGGCCTATGAGCAACATACCAAGATTTTATTGGAGTCATTGAGACGACTCTTCAAAGCACTTGGAAGTTCCCCTATGTTTGGCTGTATGAACTTAGCATCATTAATGATGCCTGTCACTTCATCAAGACCTTCCTTCCGGATCTTCCAGTTTTTGTCCCCGATTTTAGACACTAGTTCAGCTGTAATCTTATCCCTGTGAAAGAAAAGAGGCAAACAGTCATTTTCCTATATTTGTGTTGTTTAGCATTTGAGCCATACTTTAACAACACTGATTTCTTCAATGGGAAAGTGCTTATAAATGCAGTTTGGTGTTATATGCTGCCCCAGCAGTACATCTTCAGTTTATAGAAACCAAACCTACCCAATATCTGTTCTTGGTAAGAGATCCACAACATCATTCACTACATCTTCCTGTTCTTCTTCCTCAGCATCATCCCCACTGGCCCCACTGTGCCTGGAAATGCCACGGGTTGGGGCAGGTGCTGTCTGCCCTTGCATCTACAAAACAGTCCAAAAATCAGAAACAGAGGGTTAAGATTTCTTCACTTAATGCTTAAAAAAAAAAAAAAAAAAAAAAAAAAAAAAAAAAAAAACCACCACATTATTCCAAAATAACTTACAAAACAGTTTAGACTAGAATTTTAGTACAGATTCCAGCTGCTGTTGTTTCCATATAGTAAGTGATGCTCAATTTCAAGAGTACTATCCTTCTTACCTTTTCAAATTCCGCATCTATCTGAGACAGGAGGGCTGGCTTCTCATCCTCAAAAAACATTCGCAAAGGAGGCCCCACATAAAGATACATGACTCCCAGCAAGGAAATGGCAGAAGTCCTTACAGCCTGCCAGAAAGACAACAAATCACTCAATTTTCAGATTAAGGACTGCTAAAGATTTGTGACTAAAATCTTATATTTACTCACTGGATTAGTGGCAGCAAGAGCTGTCTTCACATTACTGATGAAAGCTTTGACATTCAGTCTAGAGGAGAGAAGGAAAATAAACAAATAAGTATACTCCATGAAATGCAATACAGGAAGCATCAACATGAGAAAAAATGCAGTAAGAATAAACAGATTCATACAAACAACTTAAAAGCAGTAGATACTAGGTCTTGCAAAATTTTATCACAGGTACACTGTAGATGGTAGACATTTAAAAAGCTACATTAAGAACTTTGGGGGAAGTCACCTACTATGAAAATCCAGGAAACGACAGCTGGCATCTAAAACTGCTTGTACTATAGTTGAGTTGTATTCTACACTACTCACATGACTGCTAGGACTCAAACCTGAGGGGTAAATCTAATATTATATCTATCTATATCTATCTAAATCTAATATTATATAGCTGTATTGCCTATACATGCACCTAAGTGTGCCCAAAATAAAAGGCACATTTTATTAATCTTTATCAGGATCTTTCAAAAAAGCACAATTTTTTTCAAAACCTAATCTAAAAGTACATGAAAATTATTACTCAATCTCCCATATCACCTCAGAAATTAGCACAAGAAGAAAACACAAGCTACTTCCTTTTAGCTTTTATGAAAGTTTTGTGTCCCTGCACAATATGGAAAGATGAACATAGTCCCAAACACTGGTGTTCTAGTAAGACATCCACACAAGATGACAATGACCTTGAGTGGAAATACATACTTCCCCCCACCCCACGCTCTGAATTTATGTTAATATGCAAGGAGTCACTGAAGAGAGTTTATTTAGCAAACTTTAACAACATGTCCATCCAATTAACATCATCAAAGCAATTCAAACAGGCATAGTAACTGCCCAAGTAGTCAAATGAATCAGTATTTAAAGACTTGACAGCTCAGAAGTGCTAGTCTCATGAGTAAACTATACATTGGTGCAGCACATAGGTTTAACCACACACTTAAGAGGCTGCTGTTTTGGAGAGAAAAAAAAAAGAAAATTATCAAGGAATATTATCCTGGTTTTAAGTCGTCCATTTTTTTCCTCACTCCAGGTGTAATAGTAGTTACTTTGTTAGCTAAGACATCATCTTATTAGCATCAAAAAACTCTCCCTAGGAGAGCAATAAGCATGCTGGTATATGCTTCTCTGGATTATTTTACTTGGTTTATGAAAATACAGTGATTCACCAGGGTGCACGTATATCCAAGTAGAATGAAAATAAGAGGTGTAATATTACCATTACTTGTTCAACCCACTCCTGTTGCATATGAAGTACAATGTTCTTCAGAGAGGGCAGTGATGAATAAAATATTTAATAGTAGTGTAATAACAAATATAAAATTCTATAGGTAGGGTCATTTATTTTGCTTACACGTAAACAGTTAAAAGAACACTTCTAAGGTAACATCAGAGTTTAGGAAGAAAAGTTCAGATACAGTTTCAGTCACACTCTTCAAGACCAATTCAACACACAAGAACAGATTCTGTGTCCCAGGTTAGAAATATTTTCATTCAAGTTTCTCTTAACAGTTTATTCAAAAGGCTTACCCAGAAAATCCAAACTCTTTAATTGCATTTGAGAGCCAGTTCAATGTTTCTGACTGATTTTTAGGATTCTTTTGAGAAAAAGCCATAGCTACAACCTGAAACAGAAGAATAACTGTGAGTTTCCTCTGGCAGAGCGGATGACAAAGGCCTGTCATAGAGAAATGAGAACACCTACTTAGATACAACAGTGCAGTTAAACAAGGACAGGTGGGCCAATAAGCAAGGAAAAGTGTTATGCCATGGTAACAGAATACAATTGCAACCAAAGTGAATCTTAAGTTATAGAAGTACCAAAAGGTGGGCAGACATAGCTGTATGAAGGTTTACTTGCTTTGGCACTACTTCAGAAAGTCACTGATCTAGTCCTCTTTTGGAGTAACTTGTATTTAATTTCTACCTCAAGAGATATCTTGAGATCAGACAAACCTGTTTTAGCTAACATTGAAAAATAGAGGTTGAGTATTTATTTCTCAGACTCAAGAAATAACCTGAATAATATTTCTGTCTTCTTTTACTAGAAGAATATTGCTCCCATTTACTCACTTGTTCAGCAGTCCATGGCAACTGACATGCCTCTGCTATTGCTGTCATGGCTTCTTTTGCATTACTCCCACATTTCACATCACCAACTTTGTCTACAAGACCATCTAGCACAATCTGTGCTGATGTTTTGGAGAAGTTTCCTTTCTGTGCTACCAATGCAACTATATGAAGTTTCATCTGCATCACCTGGAAGAAACAAGTCATGTTGGCTGTTTAAGTAACATCAGAAACAACAAGAAAGATATTCATGTTTTAATATATTTTAATGTGTTTAATATATTTTTTTTCTTTAAATAGCATCTTATAAGTTTCAGCTCTAAGCAGAAATGAAAACTGATTTCAGAATGATGCTATAACTGACTACAGACAAAACTATGGTCACTGTACCAAGACTGCTGACAGTGATATATATGTAACTATGCTTTTCTCAGTTGAAAAAAAAAAATCTTAGCTTAAGTAACAAAAACAGACTGTGAGGTACTGAAGGATAATGTACTACCTGAAAATTGGTTTCCTTCCAACCAGGTTTCTTGGCAAGCATTCTTACTAGAGCCTGGCAAGGCATTTCACTTCTCTCCATCAGTTCAACAGCCTTAAGGATAAACATTAAGTTAGCCAGTAGATCACAAACTGTGCATAAAGTAAAACAAAATATCCCATCAAGCACATATAAGTTACCTCAGCAGTCCTATAAGTATATCCTTAATACTGAACAAATTTGTAGAATAATTTAGACCTGTGACCACACAGCAACATTTTGAATACAATAAAAATATATCTCACAAACTTTGTTACAAAACATTCCACTCCCCCTCTTTTAAATTTTATTATTATTATTAATTATCTCATTTTACAAATACTAAGCCAACATTTAAGGAAAGCCATTCATGGTGCTACAATCTATTACAAAGTGCGTTTTCTAGCAACCATTGCTTTCACATGGGAATGCTGACTAGATAACACAGATTAATAAAACAGTAAAACTTAATTTGGGTGATGTTCAAGATTACACTTTTGCATTCCAAAAATAAATAAATAGAATGAATTCCAGTGAAAGCATAGCATATCTTTACATTTGAGTAAAGCTATTTTGGCTTCTGCATCAGCATTTCAGTATAATCAGGCACAATTTCAGAAATACTGTTTCAACTAGTTGCATCTTTTTACTACAGATTAATACTCTACAGCAACTGGAACGCAGTGTTCTGAGCTATTTGTACATCTAGTGTTGATGCATTTTTGAATGTGAACTCTCAAAGATCTTTTGAGAAGAAAGCCAGGTTTGACATTACAGTTGCTTGTGATTCTTGATGCCCAAGTTATAACACACAATGCACTACTAACACTGAAATATTGAAATTGTGAAGATGTGCATGTTAGAAGGGATATTTTAGTTATCAAATTATCTATCATATCAAATGCTGCCAACATGCTAGCAGTGCAACCCTGCTTAGAAGTGTTCATGAAAGTTCATTAAAACAAAACAAAAAACAGATTCAAAAAAGCTTCAACGTGGTTATCTTAAGTTTTAGAATTACTGACAACTTTTTAGACCTCTCCATGCCTCCTCAATCTATATATAAGTACATAAAAGTCCCACATAACTATCTACACTAAACTAAAAGACTAATTCCACTGTCCTCATGCAATAATACCATTTATGTTTTAAGTCACATAAGCCACGTTTAATTTGCACAAATTGTTTAACCCTATTGAAGTGATTCGCTGTTCTACCGCTATATCCGCGTGTCTATTAAAGGAACTACCAGTCTTAGAAAGATGAAAGAAATATTACTTACTCTTTTACCCCTCCAAACCTCTTTCTGCCTACTACAACAAGCTTACCTTCTGAAACTCCTCCATGCAGGCAAGCCTCTCTTTCCAGTTACCACTGTCCAACTGCTGGATGCAAGAAGCTGGGAGAACAGCAGCAGCTTTTTCTTCACACACTTCTATCTGCAAACAGATCAGAACAAGGTTAACACCCTTCCAGTTCTTAGACAGACAGAGCAGCTTTAAGGACAAATAAGGTGATATAATGACTCCTTCCTGCAGTACATTTACAAAATAAAAGCAAGTCCACAGGATGAAGAGTTTTGTGTTGTAGTTGAAAGTTTTTGGATTAATTGTTTTATAAATTTGAGAAGTCTCTACCAATAAATGATGCAAAGGGACATTGCACCAGAAATTCTAATCAAAAAAGTAAAACCATTTACATTATATAGGCAGTCTGCAACAATACTGGGCAGCCATTATCAGCATTTAGAATTGAGCAAGTCTAAACTAAGATTTGTATGACAATTTTATATTTTATGAAAAAAAAGTAACTATCAGATTTACAGCAAGTTTATATGAAAAAAATATTCACAGTAATGAATCAAGTGTCTGGTAAGGGAGCTATGTCTTCTCCCTATATTCTGTATTCATTTAGAAGAAATGAAGAATTCAAGTTGTTTCAGTACATGAATCGTTACAAAATCTTCTCTTGTTTCCACCAGTGTCTGTATCATCCTTGGGGATTGTATATTCATTCTCCACTGCCTACAGATACGAATACTCTCCATTCACTATCTAGTACATACTAAGAGTTATTTTAAATATAATTAGTGATCCAAAACATTTAAAGATAGGTCCAGCACAGGAATAGTCAAAACTTGAAACTTTTTTGTGAGAGTTTGATCCACAGATAGCTTATCTGACTTGGTTCCACAACCACGAGGGTACAGGAAAGGTAAGAAACTACAATGTCTAATCCATTATCATATGACAGATACATGGCTCAACTAATATGCAGAATTTATTTATTTATTTTTTAAAGTGCAACAATCTGAGCATCATGGGAGAGGTTCAAATTAGTTCATTTAGTTATTAACATATTCTACTTTACATTTCAAAATAAACTCCGCAATACTTTATTTTTAGGCTTTTGCCAGCCGACACCCACAGCAAGTCATACATTCTGAACTACATTTAAACCAGCCTTCTCAGTTTTTGGTGGTTCAGAGACAATATGACAATCCCCAATTGTATCTGCATGGCTTCCTTTTTATTGTATTATATGGGTTGGTACACATAACACTCAAAGAACAGGTCTATTTACCAGACTATATCAAAAATAAAACTTCACTTAATTCTTTATTATACCTCTTAGATGACCTGGTATAATAAATATCCCACACCCCACTGTACCCCTCTTTTTTGTTGCGTGGGGTGGGGGTGGGGGGGAGCTGCAGCAAGGGTGGAGGTGAGAAGATTTATAATACCTCAATACCTGATTAACTAAAATTATTTATATGCAGTATTTCATGTTGTAAATACCAGAACACTTACTGAGAGCTCTGATTCAAATATCTCTTTTGTCTCAGGACCCTTCTTGCCTTTAGCCCCAGCACCTCCCATGCCAGCGGCTGCAGCTGGTTTCCCTTTCTTGGGAGGGCCACCAGACTAGAAAAGAAACAGACAATTTAACCAGGACCAAACTGGTCTGTAGTTTACCAGGTATCAAAAGAATTGTTATTTTCTAGAAAGAAAGGTAGAAACAAAATCTCTACATTAGACAAAGATACATTTGATAGACTTATCTCTAGTACCATATGATAGGCAAAACAGTCATCTTCTGCAATAGCTTAACTCATACTTTGCTTTCTGACTACTACATTGTAAAAACTAGGTGCAGGAGCAAGACAAGCAGGACAAAGATGAAAAGGGAAGATATGCATGCATTTAAGAAAGGTAAGAAAATAAGCCGATTCATGCCATTTCATTTAGATACTGATTGCATATTAAACTTATGATTGGCAGCCTAGAAAGAGATTCCAGGGTATCAGTCAATTGTGAAAGATATGATCTGGCCTTCTATTCACTCCTAAGCTTTTACAGCTATTTTCTTCAGCCAGGGTAAAAATAGGGCATTACAAAGACAATCTGTAATACTGCCTAGCGCTTATTATTTAAATCTAAGCAATTATTTCAAAATAACATGAGCTAGTGGTTAAGCAATTCAGTAGCTAGCTAACAACCACATTGCAGAAAATACTCAATATGTATGCAGTGGTCTTGCTATTTAAGAGAAGAAAAAAAAGTAGAAGTAACAAAACAGTTCAGATGACAAAAATTGTTATCTCTTCAAGTACTTTCTGAGAAAGTCCAAGGTTTTTGCTAGGCTCATCTACTACTACAGAAGAACAAACAGTGATTCCTGCATAGAAGGAGACTTTTGACAGACCAGTTTTGATCTTCCGGAAGTGACTATTCTTCTCAATCATTTATTAGACAATCTCTCAACAGTCACTCTTACCTTCACAGCAGGTGCTTTTTTCACTGACCCTGGTTTGGCTACTGCATCTTTTGTTTCTTTGTCTCCAGCAGCTCCTGAGAGAACAGGGGCCTTTCCAGCAGCAGGCTTGCTTTCCTTTTTATCAGCTGTTCCTCCTGTCTTTTTACCATAAACCAGCTCCACCTTTTCAGCACATTCTTTAATCTGACAAAGAGGAGTTGTGGGGCAGAGGGAAAGAAAGAGCAGCTAGTTTTAGCTACCACAACCAGGTGTATATATAATAATGCTTCAACAGTAGTAGTTCAAGTTTTACTATTCCAGAAAAATGTAAAGTTTTACGTTGTTCAGCTGACAAAATTTTATCCCCTGTATTACTTCTAGTAGCAGTAAGTCAATGACATTAGCTGCCAATGTATTTCTATAATCATTTTCCTTGTTCAAAATGAAGCACATTTACACATAGAGAAACCATTAAGACAATGTCCCCCCACATGTTTGTGGATATCTAAAGAGCAATTCTTAGCACCTTAGCATCATCCAGTAGTACCCAAACATGAAAAAAGAGTATAGAAAATCAAGTCTTAAATATGAAATCTTATCTCGTAATATAGGACTGGTCCATGTAGTTGTAATCTAAATCCCTATAAATTTTAAGATGGAGAAAGAATGTGATGTATGTTTGTGGGGGGAGGGAAATGGGAGATATCACTTAAAAACAGAAGATACATCCTTGAACACACAAATAGACACCTTACATTGGTCTGCAGTATTATATCACTAACAAACTTACCCGATCAAGTTTTAGTTTATCTACATCTGCTAAAAAAGGGTTCACAGCTTTCTCTCCAGCCACTTTCAAGGCTGTGCCTAATGCTTCAAACCCAGCATCTCTTACTTCAGAGGAAGAATCATTGATATGCTGCAGAGAAAGACAACTCGTATTACGCAATTTGCAGCTCACATTTAGTTGAGATTTAAAATTAATTTTCAGTACAAAGATCTTTTGCTCTTTTTAAATCTATAGCTATTACAAAATAATCCTTGGGATTCCATTGCAGAAAGAAAAAGGTTGTTTTTTCCACATTTATTTTCCTTCACACTTAGAACTGATTAGACCTATTCTCCAGATACAGTCATTTTTGCATATTTGGACTTTTTTTTTCTTCTATGAAAAAGAAACCATTCATGCTTTAAGGACAAAATACTGAAATATTGTAGTAGCATGTAAGTTTACTTAATAGTTCTTCAGTCACTTTCAGAATTCTTCTTTTTAAGACAGGGAAACTTCCAATAAAAAGCAAAGAATTATTTTGGAATGAAAGTAAAAGGCTGAGAGGGCATCTGATCAGTGTATATAAATACCTTAACGGAGGGAGTGCGGAGGATGAGGTCAACCTCTTTTCAGTAGTGGCCACCAATAGGACTAGAAAAAACAGCCACAAACTGAAGCACCAAAAGTTCCACAGAAACTTACGGAAAAATTTCTTGACAAGGAGGGCGACGGAGGACTGGAACAAGTTGCCAAGAGAGGTCGTGCAGTCTCCTTCTCTGGAGATCTTCAAGACCCGCTTGGACGCGACCCTGTATCACATGCTCTAGGTGACCCTGCGTGTGCAGGGGGGTTGGACTAGATGACCTCTAGAGGTCCCTTAACCATTCTATGATTGTATGATCACTATGGCTTAAAACAATAAAGGTTCTAAACTTGCAGTTCATAAAAACAATGGTAGTCAGAAAAGGTTTGCCAGAAGCATCTGTCAAAAGTTTTGTAAAAGTACTGCATAAATCAGCCCTAGAAATTACCAACTCTCCTACTTTACCTTGAGAAGTGCAGCACAGAAGGGTTTTAATAGGCTTTTTGGCAGAGTAGAAGGCGTGCAGTGACGGAAGCTTCTTGCAATGAAAAGGGACGTTTGCTGCTTAATTGTTGGGTTCTTGTTGTCCATCACAGCTAACACATCTTCACTTATATTCTGCAGTGTGGTCTACATTGTTGGATAGAGAATTTGTTAGTTTCAGTAAAGAAAACTCTAAGACAATGGGAAAAGTGTTGCTTTCTTACTTACAGTAAGAAAAATTGCATCTATGGCCTCCTGCAGTGCCTGCACCACCTGAGGCTTCTTCTCTTTGAACTTCTCCAAGATCGTTGGTACAACCTATAAAAGGCAAGGAAATAAATGGGCAAGGGGATTGTTAAACCATTCTTCACTAACACAATTGGAAAGCTTAGAAGCTTGGTCCCTGGTATTGCGTAAAAAAATAATCCAAACCATCTCTTCTGCTCCCTATAGATGAGGCAACAGCAGTATGAACTAGTCCATTACAGGCAACCTATTAACAAATATACTTTTTAACCAACTTCACAGTGAAGCCAACTGAAAGCCAGAAATGCATGTAATTACAAAGGAATCTTCCAGATCTACTAGTCTGAAACAGGAAAAAAGAAAAAAAAAAAAAAAAAAAAGTAGGGAAAAAGAAAAAAAGAGAATAGAAATTAGATAACCCCACAGCAGAGTGCTATGCACTTGCACAGCAAGGATCCAAAGACATACATAACCTGCTCCCTCCTTCGCAGCATCCTGACAGATTAAGATGCTTGGCTCAGGTTGTAAAGCAACACAAATCTTTCTTAGGACAATACTTTATGGACACACTAACTTGAAAAGGCCCCTGACATGACACTATGATAATGCTGAAATTTCAGAGGAAACACAGCTTTCAAACTCAACACAGCTTTCAAACTCAACACAGCTTTCAAACTCAACACAGCTTTCAAACTCAACACAGCTTTCAAACTCAACAC
>JAWLRI010000563.1:6005980-6018983 GCA_034781795.1 Crypturellus tataupa
AGCTGCTCAGTCAGCCACCGCTGTTGAGATCTGCTGACATTCTCATGCATCAGTAAGGTGAGCAGCTCCATCCAGCTACGGTCACTATAACCTACATGCTTAGCAGTGTTGCAATGAAAAAACAAACTGTCAAACAGGTATTGAAACATTGAGCCCAAGACAGGTTGATTTTTTAACTGGTAAAAACAAGTTATTTTGAAGATTCTGTAAACACACAGTCCACAGTTTAGGAGCTGTTCGGTTCCTTACAGAAGTGTTAAACTCTTTAATAATGTAAATTTATATGTAAAAATAATATAAAATTATCTAGAGATAACATTTTCTACTCACACGCTGACTATGAAATCTCAACTCATTGCGAGAAACTTAGACTCAGTCTATAACCTTTGGCATGCCAAAGTTTGCAAATGATCTTTCACAGAGTCTTCAGCACTCCAAAAACTTCAACTAAAACAAAATGTAATACCACAGATCTGCATACATGCTACTGTAGTCAAAAATGAACTCCTTCAGGTTCATAGGTATTAAAAAGACTATATTTTTTTATATATATATAGTAAACCAATGCAATAATGCGTCCTATAGCTACAGCCAGTTATAGGCTGAACAGTTCAACTGCTGTTCAATCAAAACTCAGTAGACTTGAATGTTTCTGAAGCAGTGAGATTTGGTACCTTTCCAACCTGTTATAAAATACAATGCAACACAGCCATGCACATCAGTGCTCTCTGCCTTCAAGCTCTACTTCCAGCTCCCTCTTTCTTATGATAAAGAGAAGTCAAACAGCTTAAAGAACACAGCAAGAGGGAACCTGAGAAACAAAGGAGGTCACTGCAACTAACTAAAAGCTTCCCCCTCCCTTTTTTTCTCCCCTTTCCTCTTTTCTAAAGATCCCTTTCTGTCTACATTCTATCATACTAGTCACTGGTGACAAAACAATATGGTAATGCAGAAGAAAATGACATTAGAACACTTTGGTAGTGAAAGCGTCAATAGTCAGCTATTCGAAACAGTTAGAAAAAAAAAAAAAAAAAAGAGGCCACAGAACTGCTAAGCAGAATTCAGACTCAAAAGCTATTTTACTCCTGTGGGCTACAAATGCATTTCTGTATGTGCATCTCCAGGACGAGGCAACAAATAGCATGCATTTCATGGCAGAGTAATTTAGAGTTACCTTAGTACACAAGAAGTTTCACATCACTGAATATGAACAAACAGTGCACAAATAAGGGCCTTTTACCTTAATGCTGCAAGAGATCTTGACAAATACTTCACGGTTTACTCCATTAAGGAATAGGTAACAGAGTAAAGATTACCTTTAATACCAAGGTCTGATGGTTGAACAATAAAAATCAGAGTCTCTACCAGTGTCCAGCATCAAGGAGAAATGAAGTACATCCTCTTACTTACGTGTCCTGCATATTGTCCAAATTTCTTTCGGAGGCCAGCTGCTAGTCCAGCAAGGCATTTGGCAGCCAAGGCAACTAACATAACATTTGTATCCTTCCCAACAACCTGCAGAGAATGAAGCAACGATAGAAAACGAAGAGCCAAGTTTCAGAGGCTTGGAATAACTTCTTAGTATAGCTAAATGGCCGTAGATTGGGTTTATTTCTAAAGTATTATCTGGATTAGAAGTTTAAGTTTAATATAAATAAATTGCAATATAATACTAGACTTTTTACCTTTTTGAGAACTTTCACTAAGTCTGCATAGTCTCCTGCTTCCAATTTGGGATTTTTTACCAACATTTCAACAGCTTCTAGAGCTTCTTTCCTCTCTTGCCACTTTTTTGCTTCCTGCAGAGCAGAATATTTATATTAACTTATAAATGCAAATAATTGCAGACAAGCATACTTACTACAAACAATAAACCTCAAAACTCAATTCTATTCCAGGAAAGTCTCCATATAGTTCAACATCAGTAATTGCAACACAGTGTGAAACAGAATATGCCTTGCCCAAGACATATCTTAGCATCTTAAACTTACAGCTTTATTTCCTGGTAAATCTAATTTTGTGATCTTTTTATGATTGCATTCATTTTGCCAACACTGCTCTGTTATTATCTGTGTATCAGTATAGCTTACACTACAGAATACAAGCCAGCCTTAGAATTCATTAGCTCCACATGCTGTAGGATTAACGGTTAGCATAAGTTCATACTTACTATTTTGTCATAGAAGTCTTTGGGAAGCTTGGAAAGAATTTCTACAGCTTCAAGTAACTCATATGCATCTACTTGTGGCACAGCCTCATCCCCCTCATCACCTCCTGCAACCAGAAGAGAGGCAAACATAAGCAGAATGACTTGCGTAAAAATGAAGTAACACATTACTTTACAAATCATATACCAGTGATGTATTTTCCAAAGGAGTTGAAAGATGAAACAAGTTACCTCCATCTGCATCTTCTCCGACTGCCTGCTGCTGCTCAAACTTTGCTTTCAACTCTTGCTGGGAACGCAAGAATCTGGTTTGCTTAGGGGCGGCTGATGGTAGTTTGACCCATTCTTCCTCTAGTTCTTTCAGCTGCAAAAGGGAAATGAATCACCACATCAGATACATTTTGCACATATTCCTGACAAGCAAACCTTCACAGAAAGAAAAGGAATTTTCCCATCTGAAAGACCCAATAGCACTATATTTAGGATCACGTAAAATACTGCTCTGTAATAATATCTGCTCTGCCTGTTCACTGTTCAGATACTCACAATTATATTAACATTACGTGAAGACAGTTGGCTGTTCAACATTATGTTTTACTTGACAACATTCTATGTTAAATACAAAACATTTGCATAAAAGTGAACTACAGAACACTCAGAATGTTGCACCTCCTCTTTAGGACGTTAAAATAAGAATGGCCAAGTGTAAAGGAAGCTCTTTTATGTTGCAGCCGTGTTCTTATCACAGAGTAGCACCAGGATGAAACCACTATGTTCAAATGAGTTTGGTCAGCCTGACAAAGAACAGTTTTATCTTTTTAGTAATGTTCGTGAAAACGTCCGACTTCAACAAGACCAAATGCCCACTCAGATCAGCAAAGGTGACTAGAGATAGACAGAAGTCCTCTCTTGAATATCTGGTTACAAACTTCCTTCTGCCTACCTGAACAGAATTTATGTTCTGTAATGGAGGTCTCAGAGCATCCCTTATCCAACGATAGATCTCCACAGCAAGGAGTTTGGCTTCATCTCGAACAGCCTTTTCACGAGATTCAAAAAGTTTTGGCAATACTTTAATTATCGGTTTCAGTAAGATTATTTTTGAACCAAATTCACTGAAATATAGAATAGACATGAAATAGAATCAGTGCCTAGCAAAGAAAGAGTGAACCATCAAAAGCTAATTTTATTTAAGCAGTCGACAAAATACATCCATTACACATAAGGGATTCTCTCATACACTTAAGTTATTATCACCTCCATTATTTTGTGAAGCTACTCATATTCACTGCAAGATTTTCAATAAACTGGCCTTTAAGAAATACCTTCTACATCCAGCATGAAACAAAATCAGTCCTCTAAAACTATTCCAGAGGACCTAGTACAATCTGCTGCCTGAAACTGTTCCCTTGCAGGAAGGGGTGGAGAATGCCTTTAGACTGAAAATTGTATGACCTTTATTTATTACCCCCACCGCCATCCTTAATCAGAATAGAATATCCTTTGTCTATCCTTGGAGGCAAACAGCATTAGTCATTTTGCCACTGGTTGGACTAGATAGTTTTGGAGAGCTTGGGTCATGCATTCACAGATAATGCACGTGTTGAAATATCTGCTGCTGAAAGGACACAATAAAGGAGGTCCTCAGGCAGATTACCCTTCCCCACCAGCAGATTTTTTTTTTTTTTTTTTTGCGGTTGAAATTAATACATTTAGCTTCATTTATTTTCAGTCACTGCTGAATAGGAATGCAAAAGCATTCCTTTCATACTCATATAGTAAAATCTTATCAGCTCCTACGGTATTTACTGCATATATGATTATCTCATAAGCCATGAAATATTTTGTTCAGAACTATTTCTCTTCCTTAGGAGTTTCAACTGATTTTTTGACTTGCATTTTTTGTGCATCCCTCCAAGCAACTCATGAAGAGTCAAAAAAAGACTACTTAAGATCTAAAACTTACATGTCTAATTTTCTATAAGTTTTACTGTCACGACCACTTCATGAAAAGCATTAAGTGTTCAAAACCTACAGAAGAGACTCCATTCCTGGAGTTAAGACAACCTAAATGCAGAAAATGAATGCACATGTGGCCTAGCATTACTACGCCTTAAAAAAAAAAAAAAATAGGAAAAATGCTTAAGCAACATCAGGCTTCAAGTTATCCTATTGTAATTCATAAAACAGTAAATCACCAAATTGGAAGCTTTAACAAAAGATAAAGAATATCAGAAACTAAACTAGCTACACACTCAAGCTACCAACCTAGCTACAACACAGATAAATCCTGCCACTGAGGCAGATAAATTCAGTCAATATACACGATAAATCCAGATAGCAACACAAGTCAGAAGCTGAAACTCAAGACTAAGTCCATAGGGCCTCATCAGATGAAAAAAAATTGTTCTTGGCATTGCAGGTATAATAAAACACTGTCCACAAAAACAGACAGAGAACACAACTCTTTTTAGATGCAGTTAGGTGAAAGGTACTGAAGACTACGCAGATTTCTATTTGCAATTACTATCAAAAGAGTATTTGGCTTGATAAGACAGTTTAAAACAGCTAAAATATTATTCTAAGATGTAGGACAGCAGTTTCACTTAACAGCACTGGATTTGTGCTATGCCTGCTTTTATTTTAAATTTTGTTACTTAAGTTTGGAACAACTAGTTAGCAAGGACAATTAATACACATGCTTCTCCCAATTCACTAGAAACTACCTAATGTAAGATATTCTCCATCTATCACTATGCATGGAGTTTTCACAGGAAGTAATTTTCTCTAGGAAAAAGATACTCTGACCTTCAGTACCAAAATTATCTATTTTTAGTATTTTTCATTCAACCTTCATAAGCAGCAAATACACTCAAAGTGGGACAAAAAAAGAAGCTCCAATTCCAATCTTGCAACCTACTTCCAGTTTTAATTAGATTTGATTTTTAAGAGCATTATCATCTTTATCAACAAAGTTTTTAACAGACAACGGAAAATGACTGCCTTAACATAAACTTATCCTGCACAAAGCTTTTTTTTTTTTTTTTTTTTTCTCCCCTCTCTCTCTCTCTCTTCTCTCTCTACACAATGTAGCCAACTGAAGCAGTTCACATCAATTAAGGAAAACTGTAACACCAGATTTCTTAAGTTAGGTCTACAGGTTTTAGTTTTACAAGCTGTCCATAGTCTATGTCCTACTTAGTTTTCTATTTCAACAGTTGAAAAAAGAAGCTCCACAAGCTAAAATAGATATGTTAAACCTGCCCTTCAGCTTTAGAGATCCATTAAATAAATAAATAAAATTTGGTAATAATTGTCAAAAACAAAAGTGATCCAGTCGAGCCTTTAACAAAGACACCCCACACATCAACAAATTTTATGACTCTCTCACAATTGCTGTTGGCATAAAATATCAATTCTAGGAAGACACATGCTGTTAAACAATAAAAACTGAAGGTTTCTCAAAAGGCTTAAGCAACAGACCAAATTGTATAGTGTTGGACCTGGAAATGGAATCTGAAAGCTTACCTTAGTGCTTTCCTCAATGTTTCTACACACGCAACTATGATTTTGGGGTTTTTGTTGTCCAGACCCTTTAATAATTCTTCTTGTACTGCCTCCCCTTTCTCAATTTCTATATACATTAAACATATATCCAGACCCAGCTCTTTTGCTCTGGCTTTTGGCTGGTTGAACACTTTATTTACAACTCCAGATGCTACTTCTCCTGTTGTCCTGAAGAAAAGGAAGAGAGTTACTTTTGGCACTGTTGATTAAATTACACATCCTACTCCATTATCCATAGAAAAGAAAGCAAGAATGTGATGTGAAGATGTGAAACACTGATGAGAGCCTGGTATGGCCTCAGCTAATAGGAATCAAATTCTAACTACATTACCATCAAAAGTAATAGTATCTTCTTTTAGAAGACACCAGTCTGTAGTTAGAAGGGTCAAGAGCTCAAAAGAGTTCCTCCAGACCAACTGCTATTTAGTGTGTTTCTAATACTGGACCACACTACACAGCAATTACAAAACTTTTCTCAAAGATTATGATTTAATACACATTTCTTGGTTAACAAGTAAATGCCATTACCTGAGACTTCAGACATTACACTTGACTAATGCAGACACATAACTTTGGCATAGTTTTACATCTATTTCAAAACCTCCCATCAACTAAATGATTTATAGTTTCCTTAAATCAAGGAACTGGATGCGGTTGTGTCTAACTTTTAACCCAGTATTTGTGTGTTTTTCCCTCTCTCCTTTTTTAAATAATGTATTTATCCATTTTTAATCAGGTCACTTAAGTGGCCCCTAAGAAGTGATTAGAACTGTCCATTAGTCCATACCTCTGAGGGTGAAATTAAAGCACCTATTTCATAAGCTAGCATACAGTGAAATATATAAACAAACATTTTAGGAAGATAAGAAAGTAGCGACTATGCAGGATTCAGAAAGGTTAAATTGGATGCAACATCACCAAAGAAATATTACATTTCATTTCCAGGGCAATAGAAATATCTATATTCATTCAGGAAGAAAAGGAACCCTGTACATACAGACTTCAAACAAGAACAGGGATTCCAGTTCAGATCACCTATTCTATCAACTTACTGCTTCACTTTCTGTTTCAGAAGTCTTTACTGCTGACTTGAATAGTTTCTTAATGCATAGCTTTACAGAAACAACTTCTGACAAGTTAACATGCACAAGGAGACCATCTATAGGGAAAACCATGGGAAATTCTATAGATGAGAATATAAATTCTTCTGTCAGTGAGTACTAGAACTGTCAGAGACCACTGTACAATTTACCTGCAGTAATCTTCAGAGAGAGGAACTAAACTACTAAGAGCAAGGAAGGGTAACTTACTTCCCTGCTACATGAGCATTTTCCACAAAAACAAGTGCTGCTTCCAGCCCTTTCACTTGAGCCACTGCATTGGAGTCTGTCACAAATTTCTTTATCAAGCCAAGATACTTGGACCATTCAGAACTCTTCTCATCCATCTTCTGGAAGAGATTAATGGCTTCTTCATAACCACTTTGTCTGGCTTTCCACAACTGAAAGCAGAAGTCAAATATGTTTAAATGCTGTCACAGTATAGATTTAACATGCAAATTATCTCACAAAGTATTTCAATTTTGTTAAAAGTGTACTCTAGTAACCTAGCATCTGCAGAATTTCTCTTTAGTAACTACTTAAACCATAAATTAAAATTAAAAAAAAAGAGGGGGGGGGGGGGGGGAAGAGAGAGAGAGAGAGATATAGAGAGAGAAAATATACTATTTTTTTCTCCTGTCAGGAATGATGTGGATAGGTAGGTGTCAGACTTCCCCACTGCTCTTTATAAGTTCCCGCACTGACAAGTAGGCACGGGGCCAGCAATAGTTTCAACTACAGATGAGTTATTTCTTCACATGAGTGAGCACACTGATCTTTTAGCACACAACTCTAGGTCAGAGGGATTATCGTGCAACTAAATGCTACCTAGCAACTGTTATTCAACCTCTACATTGCTGAAACAGTTTTAGACTTCTTGTACCCATGCTGTACAACTGTCAAGATTACTGAACTTTAGCACTAGACAACACAGAAACTCCACAGAAGATAGGTAAGACTAGTCCAAACCAAGATTTCCTACCTTGTGTTCACATTTCTGGTCAATGGGCAGTTTCATCCACTCACTGTCGTCCCCCATTGTACTTCAGATTCTCTCTATGATCACAGTAATTCCTGTGGAAATAGAGACAAGTTAAAAACTGGGGGAGGGGGAGTAGGGTGCTACCAGTAATATGCTTTTACCCAAAAAAAAGGGACATGCTGCAGCAAGTCTTACAGTCAATGTGCAACTCGCACTCTCAAACTTGCAACTATATTGATAATGTTTAGATACATAGCACTAAGACTAGACCACAACTTTGCTGACCGTGGAAGGCTACCAGAAGCTATAACCAACTAAAGAGCATTGCTAGCTGTAACATTTCTGACACTAGTAGTCTCAATTTGTAAAAGTTTGAGTAATCCAGGATAAGGTCTGGAGAAAATAGCCTCATTTAAGCCTGGTAGATAACTTACTATGATTAAACAGCTAAAAAGAAGCAACCACTGACTAACACTAGAAAACTGACTCTTACTGACAAGTATTTTCAGGAACAGGTGCCATGAATCAGTGTCAAAAAATAATCACATGTAGTATAAGGACAGCCATTTTAAACAATTTTACAAACTGTGCAACTGAAATGAACGCTACAGCGGATGGAACAAAATCCATTTATGCCAGCCAGCTCCCAGCAGGCCCATTTATGCCCTAATTCTGGCACAGCCCACATTAGCAACTGTCAACACAAGATTAGTTTCTTACCACATATAAAGCTATGAATCCTTATCACTCCAGTCTCTAGAAGTCTGTTTAATGCAAAAGGAATATTCATCTACAAGAGATGGGAACTCGGGCTCAGTGCTCATCTTGGACATATTGTACCACTAATCCACCGTTCAGAGAACACGCAAAGTAAGTTGATGAAAAAGATCAGCACAGTGAAGAGAGTAGTAGTAATGAGGACTCCCAACATTATTTATTCAAGAAATGAAATCAATCCATAGATAAAGCAACACAGCCACATATGGGTTAGCACGCATAAATGAAAAGGATCAAGACAAGACTCCTAAAAGGCAAAGAAACAAAAACAAAACAAAAATCCAACAGAACTGGTCAGCATACACAGAAGTTTTTCCATAGCGGTAAGTTCATGCACTGGCAGAACATTACTAATGCAAATTCAGTCATGCCACCACGGCTGCAGCCTTTAACCTGCAAAGTTTTTTACATTACATATAGCTGTTCTTTACAGAAAAAGAAATCCCAGAATTACAAATTATGAATATCATTTTGTTCATGTAAATATATATAAACAAGTTCTATAGAACCACCTTCCTCAGTCAGGCAGCACTACATTAGTTTAATAGCACATCGATACCAGCAGCAGTCCACCACAAACACAAAACCTATCTTCCTTATCTGGCAGAGTTTAAAAAAAAAAAAAACACTCAACCTCCCTCATCCCTCCACCTTTACCCCTCCCTCACCAAAAATAGAAGCATCGAACTAGACTGTACTTAAATAACTCTTAATTTCTGTAGATATTAATACTGTTTTCACTGCAATTGCACAAGGTTACTAATTTTATCAGCATCACTAAAATTGAAGTCAACATAGGAAAGAATTGACTATTCAATAATGAACATTCAAGTGTTACTATATTTGTCCTGCATTATTTGCAAATACTCATGTGGTCATTTTGACTGGCATCAGCAAACTTAGGCCCTGGTACTGAAAAGTCTGCTTTTATTAGTTTTATGAATCTTGCTCTGGAACTTGGCAGTAACATTCAAGCCATCACTTGCCTACAGGACAACATAAGGAACCAACACAAGGATGAGTTATTCACTCTTCAGAAGCAAGGCAGTAAAGCACTTGCCAGTAGTCTTCATAAATAACAGTAAAAAAGTTTTGACACCAGGGTTGGACAAACCTTCTATACTCTCTTCTGTTAGAGGAACGTCAGCAAGATGCATCCCCTACTTACACAGTAAAAGATTTTCCTTCCCTCCCTCCCCAGAAATCTGCTGCACCAAGGGTGAAGGACAGTGGCTACCATACCACAACCCTGAATTATCTCAAACACTGAAGTTTGAAACAGTGCTTTTTTTTTTTTTTTTTTTTTTTTTTTTTTAAAACAGTGCATGCAGATACCAGCCCATTGCTACGCAGTGGATTCCTGGCCTGTACACATCAGTGTAGAAGCCAGGAAAAAAGAACCCAAGGAGGAGTTGTTGATACTGGGATCTCCACTCCTAATATCATGCCATTGGCAAGGGCACATGTATTTTCTCACACATTCTTTTCCGCCTGTCAGTTTCCCTAATATTTTTAACCAGAACATCTACAGTTGTTACTTCAATTATAAAATAGGTGAAGTTGCCTTCCAAACAAAATTCAACATCTAAAAATAGTGATAAAACTGTACATCCTCCCTATTAACCTACAAATCCCTCTAGAACTGGTAGTTTATGTGAAAGTAGTATGTGGACCATAGCTCCCTTCTAGTTTCAGCATGGCTCAGGCCTGTCCTAATCCCCAAACCTTTTATATTCTGATAAAGGTAAAATGCAGACAGTACATGACTGTTGTTTTCCCCTTCAGTCAAGTCACCCAAAGGATACTGTTTGCATCTCAATCTTCTGAATCTTTGGGGAACATCCCATGTTTGATGCAAGTATTTTGCTGGTTTGTTTACTTCTTCACTAATAAATCTCAGGCCATTACTTCTCGACATCCAGTAGTGGGTAACCTCCGTATATAATGATGCAGCTAGATTGTCTTATTACTTGGGAATTTGCAGCAGTGAAGTTTGACCTACATAATGTTCCTATTATCATAACCAGCTTTACAAACTCAGTGAAAAAAATATCTTTCAGTAACATTGTTCATTTTGGAAGCACACAGAAAACAAGACCTCTGAACAGACTAAATGACCAAAATGAGTTTTGAAAGAGAAGCTTGTTAGCATGATCAATAAAACATTTACAGCTGCACTGGCTGAGCAAGGCAAACTGTGCGGAAGACAAACAATCCCAAGCAGGGCAGGTTCTTATATGAGGAAGCAGTGAGAAAACAAGAACGATCAAGGAAAGAATAGGATGTCTTTGGAAGGGAGACAATGTAAAATCAGCAAGAGCATAAAATATCTGCAAGGCAACACAAATGTAAAAGTCAAGTATAAGTGAAAATAAGTGAAAATTCCAAAACTCCCGCTCAATATAATTAAGCTTTATTTTTTTTTTGGGGGGGGGGGGGGGGGGGGGGTGGAAAACACCACCACCTTGCCTTAAGGTATAAGGAGAAAATTACTTGTTTGGATTAACCATCAGTTGCCACTCAGCACACTTATTTTCTCTGCTACAGTTCAGGGGCTGAATAGCTTCAGAAAATCTCTTTCTTACAATATCCTCAAAGCTAAACATTTTGTTTTGAAACATATATTATTTCCTACATTTTATAAAGTGAAGTTTCAGCTTCCAGATCATCTTTCCCCAGAGAAAGCACAACAGTAAAACAAGAAACCATAAAGAAGATAATATAGTTCATTCTCCCTCCTCACTTCCATATTGTGAACATCACTGCTGCACAGGACAGGCTCCAACTGAAAGAAAGATTCTCTTGATATCTACTCACAACAGAAAGTTCTGAGAAAGCAAGACAGGCCATTTTTTAAATTCTGAAAACTTGTTTGAAATATTACTGAACAGCAGGGGCACGTACCTGGCCACTGCAAAGCTACCTTAAGTATTTCATCTAAGGCTACACCTGTCATCCTTCTCTGACAGTTCTCTGCCAGCACAGACCAGTTTTCCTAGTAGAAAGATTACTTGTTTAATGGCAGTCGAGTCATGTTTTCTCTTTGGCGTCAAGAACATGAAGTCTTCCTTTCTTAAAAGTTTTGCACAGCATACTTTCACTGTTTATCAGCTAACCTTTCTAGTTTCAATTAGATACAAAAAAAAAAAAAAAAAAAAAAAAAAAAAATACACATAAAAAAAGCCATTGAAAAAGATTTTCCAGTGATCATAACATAGCCAAATTTATTTTTAGTAACATCCTAAACATACTAAGTATTTTGAAGAATATGCAAATCTAAGAGTTGTAGCCTCATCAGTACAGTGGAATTAAAAAAAAAAAAAAAAAAAAAAAAGGTTGCTTTACTAAATTCTGCAGTCAAACAGACAACTGAAGTCCAGCTACCAATTCTGAACTACAGACACCTGCAAAAGCAGCAAGGGACAAGAACTTTTAGTCAATAATAACACGAAATGCTGGCAGACTGCAAATGTGTTTTGTGCTTCAGTCCACGGGTATTTTGACAATGAGCAAGAGAAGAGGAGATTAAAAATTCTAATAAAAATGTGCAAACAGAAGGTTATTTGCTACTTTGAAAGGTTAAAAAAAATTGCTGGAATTTTAAAGCATGTATTTTTCAATTAAAAAAAAATGTGAGATAAGCATGCTCTTCATGAAATGAAAGCTGTATCCCTTGGAATAATGAAAAGGAAGACAGGAGAAATGCATGTTTAAAAAAAAAAAAAAAAAAGGGCATTCTGCAGGCCCTGGAACAGGCTGCAGAATGGCTCCTCTGCTTCAGCAGCAATGCAATGGCATATGAGAATAAACACCATTAAATGTTTTCTTTCCTGGTAAAACACATTTGTTCCAGACTACCCCAGTGGTATCTCAACAATGCAGAAATGGCAAGTTATTGGTAAGGGGACCGATACTTAACTCTTCTGGATGTTTCAATAATGCCATCTCTGAAAATAACTTGGGCATTCCCAGGGAAAAACAAAGTGAAAGACAACACAAAATAACCTGACCTTCTGCTACAGCCAAGTGAGCAAAAATGACTTCTTACTGCATGGACAGGCCTGGAATGAAGCCATTCCATCAGAGTGGAGGGGCAAAAGGGAGGAGGGTAGCAAAGGGTTGAGTACTGCGGTTATTCTAAGGTGGGACAGAAAGAGATGATACTGGGGGGGCAGCAAACGCCCCCTGCCCCACAGTGTTTACGAAACCCCGGCGCGAAGGAGCTCGCACGCAGCCATCTCCCGCCACGCACGGCCACCAGCACCCTCCTCCTCAGACGGGAATGCCTCGGCCAGAGCCCACGCGGCACCCACTCGGCTGCCCGCGGAGGCCGCCGGGCCCCCGCAGTACCTTCCAGAAGGCCGCGCTCCAGCCCCGCCGCCGCTCCTGGGAGGCGGCCCCGCCGCGCAG
>JAWLRI010000563.1:6022279-6098762 GCA_034781795.1 Crypturellus tataupa
CGGCGCTCCGCGTGGCGAGAAGGCGGCGCCGCTCGGGGCCGGTGGCGCTGGCGCTGGGGCCGGGCAGGATCGTCCCCCGGCCGCGCCTGCGCCCCAGGGCGGTCTGTCCGGAGCGGCCCGCGGGGCAAGGCCACCATGGCAGGTAACGAGGAGAGGGGCAGGGGCTGGTGCCAGCGCCGCAACCCACCCCAGCCCGCCCGGGGCCTCCTGCGTTCCTCGAGGAGGAGGGGAAGGCAGAGGGGCGGAGGGTGGTTCCCCTTGGGCTCAGGGAAGCCCTTTCTGCCCTCGCCGGCAGCCCAGGAAGGGGCAGGAGCAAAGCGAAGATATTCAGTGTGGTGGGAGCACTTGATTGGAACAGGACACGACGGGCATAAGGGGCACAGCAGGGGCAGAGTGTGAGGGAGTGCTGAATAGGGCTAGGGACAGGTGAGAGTCTTGGTCAGGGTAAAAAAATGAAAAAATAAAATAATGTACAACAGGCCTAGTGTGTAGAAAACAGGTCTTTAGCACTGTGTTTTCTACTGGTCACCGGCCCAACACCAGCACTGAGCCCTGCAGCCTGTGTTGCTTGAGACAAAACAAAGCAAGAGGAAAAAGTTTGTCTGTTGCCGTGTTTAGTGACAATAAAAAGGGAAAGGCAAGGCAGAGGGAAAAAGTATGCACGCAGCTGGTGGCAGCAAGTGTGGGGCTTCTGCTCCTAAGCTTTGGAGCCCACAGGAGAAGAACGCAGATCTGTTCCTACCTTGTTCCTTTCAACCAAAGGAAAGGTGAGGTTCTCTACAGGCAGGTCCAGGAGCTCCTTTTTCAAAGGAGTCAAAAAAAACATGCACATTCACAACCAAAAGCCAGGCAGAGTGGTTAAGAAAAGCTAAATTTATATTAAATTATCATCAACCCCTAAAATACTGAACATAGTGGTTAAATAACTCCAGAAAGTCCAATGTCTCCAGTGAGTAACGTTAAAACCATTACACATGGATGCAGGGAAATCACTGACATTAGCTCAGGACAGACAGGAGAAAGGTTGCCTTTTTACACAGTAGTCAGTGCTCGAGATCATCCTCCCATGGCCTTTCTGCACTCCAAACAGCCTAGCTGCAATGAGGGCCTTCTCTCCCCCAGGGAGGGGAACGTGATGCATCCTCGAGGCAGCATCTCACCGGGGTGGTCTGTACTCTTCAGGAAAAAGAAACTGCCATTTGATCACCTTGCTCGTGGATGTGAGGCTGGGGAATTTTTGTTTGTTTGTTTTTTTGTTTTGCTCTTTTTCACCTAAATCACGCCAGGAAAGGTGCAGAGAGTAGGGATCAATGATGTTTGGCTGCAGTGCGCAGGGTGCCCCCTAAAAAGCAGCAGGGATTACATCAAGGTGGAGATCACAAGCACCATTAATTGTTGCAAAGACTGACTGGGTTTTCCTTTCTCTTCTGCACTTGTGACTAGGACTGAACCTCCAGTGACAGGTCTGGGTCAATGTCTCCCTTCACCCCTGTCTTGCCTCAGGATTTTGGTGCACGCTCACACAGCCATTGGGGGAGGACACAAAACCAACCTGCTCTCCTAGAAGTCAGACTCTTCTTCCTCATACTCTGACTCCTGCCCCTGCGCTGCTCCTGGCTCCTCTCACAGCAATTCTGTTGCCTGCGCTTGAGTCCCTCACTGTTGTCCCTGCATCAGGCAGCCAAGAGCCACCTCAGTGAGACATCCTCCCTTCCCAGTTCCCCACTGACTCCACACCTCAATCCAAATGTGCCCTTGCGCAACAAGCGCAATACTTCCCAAGATGAGGTCAATCAAATAAATATTAAATTAAAAAAAAAAAAAATTAAAAAAAAATCCCTCTGCAAGTAGGAAGGAGTCCCACATTATCACAGGGAAACATCTAAGCCGTAGCTCCAGTTCGTCTTCCACAGGAATATACACCAGTCAGCCCAACAGTGCACATTACAGACAGCTTCATGCCACCTTGCCATGTCAAAGCTGCGACTCTTCCCTTGCTGCAGAGCCACCTCCGGAGTAAAGAGTATTGCCAACCTGCTGGCAACTGTCATGTTTTTTCCAAGGGTAGCAGGATCATTAGTATTCAAACAAGGTTAGAACAGAACAGGATAGATTTCTTTTTTTTTTTTTTTTTTTTAACTACCTGAAAAAGTATTGTGTCTGAAATGCGTTCTCCCCACAGTTCCCAGCCTACTGCTGTATGCAATGCTCTCATCGCAGCATGGGTGGAAATGCACTTGGCCTCTTGCCAGGACATAAAGAGGTAACATTTTGCTACAAGGGAATATTCCCTGGAAAATTCTGCTTCTGAATAATCTGGCATAAAACTTCATTTTACCACAAGAAAGAGGGGCACAGTCCTCTTTCAGGAAGAGGCAAGCTCCTGCTGTTGCTGTGTCCAGGATTACGAGGGGAGGACTATTCCCTTGAGGGTAAAGGCCTCAGAAACCAGGGAAAATCTGAGATTCGTACAGCTGATGGGAAGAATGGGAAGACGACTGTGAGGAGAGTTAGTTGCTAGTAATAATGGATCTTAAAGTGCATTTCTGGCTGATTAGCAACTACTTAAAAATGGCCCTTACTGCTCCATGATTATTGTCTCTTATTCTAGGTCAGATGGGCTCAGCCTACTGATAAAGTAGTTCCTAACTGTCAGCGCTGAGGATTTCCCTGGGGGAGAACCAGCCTAGGAATTCTCTTATCTCCCTCATCATTGTGTTCAAGGATCCTAAAGGTTAAGACAATTGGGACATTGTAGAATTGGAATGTTCTTTGAAAATATATATATAATATATATACACACACATATGTATATATATATAAACATATATGTCCCTGTGTGTGTACATATATCTATCAGTTAAGGAAGAGTATACTCTAGTGCTTGCTGCGCTACATTTCTTCCCATTAGCTCGGTAGAGCTAAAAACAATGCTAATTTATTCTTTACCTTGAAGATTCGAGAGTATCTCGAGGGAACAATTCTGAAAAGGCCCATTTGCTGACTTGTTTTTCTAGAGTAGAAACATGTTTTAACAGGAAAGGGGTGAGCAGGAGCAGCGTCCACTGCCAGCAACAGACACTCGTGCTCTCCTGAAGCGAATCATGGCAAGTGCAGTTACACTCTTTACATCCTTAAAAGGTGACTTGATCCTGTGTCACTGTCCCCTTGGCCACAAAGCACACCTCCCATCTGTTCTGAGACATCTCTCAGGTTAGAGACCCACAACACAAAGCCTCAGAATGCCGCTGGCGCTGGAAAGACCAGGGGAACTTCTGTGACGAGGGGCTAACAACAAAGCAACTCCGCTCTGTTCATGGGCAACGACTGTGAGCTGAACTGTGTGGGATTTGCAGGTTGCCAGAGAAGACAGAATCTCAACCAGACTTAGGCCAGAGGAGTCACTGCAAAAATTCATGTGGCAGCTTCCAGGAAAAGGGAACATATAAATAAATCAGACAGCGAAAATGAGCTGAAAGGGTCTCTGAGTTCCAACCCGCCCATCCTCCCTCTCCAACCACAACAGGACAGTTGCCCAATTCCTTGCTGAAAGGCAGTCACAGTCTCTGGGCCCCTTGCAAGAGGCACCAGTCTCAGCACCTTTCCTTGCTTGGCTGTCAGAGTCCTGTCTTTTCTGTGCCAAGAGAGGGTACAAGCTCCTCCACAGTAGTGCGTGCTTTAGACCTCGCTCTCCGTGGAGGGTTTGCGTTGGTGCTTCCAGCCTGTGTCTGGGAGTGAGCCGCGCCGCTCTGGAGTGGCTGCAGTTGTGTTGACACTGCTGCACTCCGACTGTTCTTCCTGCAGCAGCTGCTCAGTTTCAGTGTCATCCAGCGAGCCAGTACTAGCCTGAATAGAGACCGTGTCTGTCTTCATGCAGACGTGGTCCCGGAGGATCCCTCCACGGGAGCTCCGAATCTGCTTAAGGTCATCCCATTCTGAGTCATCACTGGACAAAAGGCAAATCCCCTCCACAATCTTGATCTTCTCCTTGGTGTAGCTGTGATCAGGACCAGCCTAGGGAGCAGACAGGTGAGTGAAAACACAATACATTTATGGAAAAATAGGGCAAAGAGCAAAGCAGAGATAGAACAAAGATAGTTCAGCAGACAAACGGCTGGACCTCAATGTAAAGAGCCATTTCTGAATGTCATAATAGCAGAACCTGTTCTAAATTTCTCTTCAGATCCTCACCCCCTGCATGAATCCTCCTTGCAAGAGCTCTAATTCTAAACTCCAGGAGCCTTTAAATCATGAAAGGGTAACAAAGATGAGGCAGCTCCTTTAATTCAACTAAATATAATCCATGACAGCAGGGAACAAGAACAACACTGAGCCAAAAAGGAAAGAAAAAAATGAAGGAAAACAAACAAACCAAAAAAAACCCATTGGGAAGCAGAAACAGCCAGAAGACTTCAGGGTAAAAATGGGTAGGATAGGGAGTTGATTATAAATCTGCAATACTCTTGTATCTAAGTCACTCTAGATGAACTCTCAAGGAAGCTCACCTGGAATTTCACTGTCTATTCTGCACCTCACAGTGATACAAGGAAAGCAGATTATAGGGAGTCAATAGAAATGATCAGGACAAACGGGACCACACTGAGATTTAAGTAGTGAAATCTGTATAGCTCGGCCCAGTGACAAATAAGCAGCATTAGAAAATCTGAAATAAACCCTGAGAAGAGAGTGCAGTGAGAGGCAATACATATCGGTACATTTAGTAGTGGGGAGATTAAAAGAAAAGTGGAAAGGATTTCGATTCCCAGATAAATCATCCTGGTTTATCCTTAGTACGTAAAGCTAAAGTGTCAAGAACATTTTGAAACTCTGTTGGATGCCACATTCGAAACATAGGGCTGGGGTAACTGCTTCTTCTCTGCAAAATTCCTGCCATGATCCTTGCTTTAAGGGCCAAGTGATCTAATGGAGTATAAGAAATACTCCTACAGAAGTTATGTTTTTTTCAACCTCACATATGAAGTAGCCAAATTAAGACCAAGGGATCTGCCCTAGAAAATGACCGTTACTTTCCTGTGAGCAGCAGAGCTGGTTCAAGGACATAGAAAGCAGGGAAAAGGCAGAAAGAACAATTAGTAGGGGGACAATGCCAGAGCCACACAACAGAGCTTGAGTGAGGGAGGAGAACCAAACACATTACACAGAGTAGTGATACCTGACGTGAGGATGTGGACGGAAATCAGAAGAGGGAAGATGAGAAGCTATCTGAGTGATAAGAAAGCTTCTGAGGAGAAAACAGAGGAGAAACAAAAGTGCTGCAAGATACTATATTAAATCCTCTCCATCCTGTCATGCACAGGGTGGACCTCTGCAATGCCTTTAAATGCTCATTTATTAAAGGCTCCAGTTCTCTCCCTATCCCACCCCTTCCACGCACTGCACGAGAAGCCATGCTCTTATCATCAGACCCTTTCTCGTCTGATTTCTGTGATGACTGTCCAAAGCAACCTTGGGGAAATGGTCACTGAACAGGACTGTTTCCAGGGAAGACCAATAACTCCTTTACTTTGATGTCCAGTACCCAGTGCAAGAGAAAAATACAAGATTCTATGAATGAGGAGGAAGCAGAAGGCTAAGTGTAGGTATACATGACTACAATTCAGTGAGGAAAAAGTGCTGCTTGGTGATCCATAGGAGTCAGACTGGGCAATGCTGGCAAGTTGCAGCATTTTCGCATAGAAGGCTCATAGCTCAGCAGCATGAGCTGGGTCCCCATGTCCTTAGCAGCAGCTCCTACCTCCTTTTTGTAGCACAGTTGGTTGTACATGGTTGGTTTGGGAATTGTTTCAATCTTCACCTCCTGGGTAGATGTCCGATATGATGGATTACTGTAGGTTAGATTCCCCAAGCCAGGATCTGTGAACTTGGATTTATTATGCCTAGAAGAGGAGAGCAATCAGAAAATGTACAGAGTCCTACTGCCAGGATCTTAAGTTCCTGAGCACTCAGCAAGTGTAGAGCTCAAGCAATTTTTCAACATCAGATAGTATTGGTTTCATCAAGTTCTTCCATTACCAGTAAACTCACTAGCTACCTGTGCAGCATGGCACTGCCAGGCAGTCACAAAACAATACTGGCAATAACTGGAGAGAACCTGGCCTCACACTGCACTGACATACAAACACTTCTCATCCCTTTCCATAATTCCCAACCTTTCTGCAGAATATTTGGCCCATAAAGGTTAAATAATAAATTAAATAATGTAAAAGGTGCATGTCCGACTTTAAAGGAACAGGACCCAAACCTTGAAAATGAAATCAAACACTGCCTCCAACAAAACAAAGGGCTTGTAAATCACAGTAAGGGAAGACTACATATTCTACAAGAGCTCTCTTCTCTCACAAGGCTGTATTTTACCATGGTCTAGAAGATGGGGAAGATCACTTACCGATATATAATTAAAGCAGCAATAAGCAGCAAAATAAACAAGATGCTGAGAAGGCCTCCAATAATGTAACTAACATGCAATCCTTCTCCTAAAAGTGAACAGTAAAGGTTAAATTAATGTCCTTAATTTCCACAGTATAATGCTGTCCTTAGTACATATATCACCTCTTACAGAAGTATACAAAGTAAAAGGTAAAGGCACAAAGCTTTAGCAAAAGGATTTTTCTGGTATCATATGAACAATTTTATCCTTCTACCCAAGCCCCAGCAAACCAGAAGCAGTGAGAAGACCTTGGTAAGGGAGTCAGATGAGGATGAACTAGATCTCCTTGCTGACAGATTACTCTTGAAGTAACAGTAAGAAACTCTTCAATGTAATTTGTATTACATCTTCAATGTAATACAAAAGAGATGGTGGAGAAAGAGTAGCATTAGCAGAAAGACTCCAATGAATGAAGTAGGTGAGAAAGGAAAACAGTCATATTCTTCAGACAAAACAGTCACTTGGCCATGCAGGCTAATGAATGAGCACAAGTTATACTCAACATTAAGATACATTTTACTCTGCTCAGATGGCAATTCAAGTTTGAGTTTCAAACACTATGGATTGAAATGCCCTGGGCACAGCTGGAAGAACAACACTAGTGAAGGAAGAAACTCACCCATAGTTGCAAGCACTGCCTCATTATCATGGGTACACAGGCCTTGCCTGGTATCTTTATCAGAGCAGCTGAAAGACAGAAGGACACATTTAGTACCCTAATATCAAAATTAGTCAAGTTCTCCCTGAGTATCAGAACCCAGGACATGACTGCTTAATAGAGATCTTCCACTTCGGGCTCTGAGAGGAACTCTCTTTTCTCTGCTCCAATACTCATCTGCATCCATAAGAGAGGACCTGATTTATGGGTTATTTCAACAGAACAGAACAAAAAAATCTCAGCCTCAGTCTTGAAGCCAAAATCAGAACTTCAAAGTCAATATAGAAAGATATTTCTGTTCAATACATTGTTCCCAACAGAGGAGGGGAAGTTTAGTCTTGAAAATAACTCCGTCATGTGCAATATTTTTTGCTGAACAGTAGGAACAGCAGGCTGTAGGGAATTAGCAGAAGGAAAAAAAAAAAACCCACAACTCTCTTAACTGCCTGTACTGTAGCTTAAATATTAGAGCTGCAAAGGCCCTGTCCTATCCCAAACAAGCAATCTCCCTGTGGCCAGGTCAGAACCATTCCCTCAAATACCTGGGTCACATGTGAATTGTTAGAGATAATTAAAAGAACAAACCACCATGTCTTCATCTCAGAAATAAGTTCTTTAAATTAGGAGTTCAGAAATCAGTCAAATGAACACTGAACTTGAAACACTTACTTTCTTTCCACTGCTTCCAGAGATGTAAGAGGTTTGTTTGTTGAGGTAGTTATTTTTCCAGGCAATGTCTGACTTCTCTCACTTACACTGCTAATTTCAGGACCAGGGGGCACCACACCAGGAACTAAAACAGCATAGAGAAAAATAGGAATCACAAATGTGTGGGACAAATGAACAAGTCTGGTAAGAGATGTTCTGAAACAGGGAAGCTTAGGAACTACATCCTGTAATTTTCTCATTCCAAACCCAGCCTCTCAGTAAAGGACAGGTGGAGATTCTGATGCTCACAACTGCTTTACATCCTGTATAAGACTTTGTAGAAATTTTTGTACACTGGAGAGCCACAGGGGCTCTGGTTCCCACAGACAAATGAATAGTCAACAGATAAACAGTGGCTGAGACTCACATACAGAAGCTAATACCCAAATGAAACTCTTTGAACTCACTTGTGGAACAGGGGCGCCCATCTGGTTCATCTGGACATGCGCAGACAAAGTCAGAAGCTCTGGCAAAGCAGAGGTGAGAGCAGCCTCCATTGTTCACTCCACAGGCATTGGAACCTAAAAGGAAAAAGCAAATTTTAAATCTGGAGCATACAATTATCCAGAAGCTATAAGTAAGAACCATTTTTTCCCTGTAAAGTCAGAGGATACTTCCTTAGAAGTAGAGCTGCATAGAGAGAAATAAGCTCACATTTTTCTGCCTCAGTGTGATGTCAGATGAATAACTCAGAAGATGACATTTGCTGATCAAAGCACAACTGCAGTTGACACAGCACAGTCAACACATACTTGGCTGAAACATCACAAGTTGGCAAAGACCATGCCCAGGAAAACTGAGATAGATGCACTATGGTTTGAGGGATGTCAAACATTTAATGTCTACAGCAGCGGAAAGATTCAAGAGTTCTTTGTCAACAATTAGCATTTGCTAGAATCAAGATTCTCCTGGTTACCTGTCTGTCTCTGAGGGGAAACCACAATGATATCCATCAGTCCCTCAACATTGGCCAGGACTGTTTCCTTATTCCGCCCAGAGTACTTGTCCACTCTCTGGATAGATTTGGTTTGCCAGTCAGTCCAGTATATCCACCTGTCCTGCTGCTCAGGGAGTTAGCAACGAGGAGAAAGACCACAGCTATTAGCATGTTTAGCCACATAGACATAGGCCCCTCATAAAACAAACAAACAGACATGTCCCAGGGACAGAATGCTCCAAATAAAGACCCTTCTAGTCCCTCACCTTCTTATCATAAAGAAAATAATAGTCTACATCCCAAAGCAGTTCAAACTTCTGCTAACACCACAGGAGGGTAATGTACCAGCCTCTCAGTCATTTCTGTTTCATTCAAGCTACAACATTCCCCCGGCCCTACACTCCACTATCTAAACTCAACACAACTGGGTATGTTGGTACCAAGGGAAAAATCCTCTTACCTGTGTCAGAGCAAAGGGGTGTGACACTTGGCTGACCAACACTTGACGTAGCTTCCCGTTGAGATCACAACTCTCTATACGATCAAGATGTGCATCCACCCAGTAAATCCTGGAGGAACAGGGAAACAGAAAGGTGAGTCTCCACCTACACCTATACACTCCCTCTTCACATTCTAGTCATTCATTAGCCAAGATGGATCAGACCAATTAAAACACTTCAAGAAATCAAGCTCAGGTAGCAAATATATACATATACATATATAGGTATGTATCTTAATCCTATGCTGGAGACTCTCACTGACCTCCTGGTGTCATAATCCAAAGTCAATCCATTGGGCCATCCTAGGTCAGTGTTGATCAGGATTTTACGTTCGGAACCATCCAAGTTTGCCCGTTCGATCTTAGCAATGTGACCCCAATCAGTCCAGAATAAATACCTAAGGATAGAAAAGGCAAGTGGAAGACATTTCATTTAATCCAGTTTTAATTATGAATGAATCTGCTGTATTCTTCAGCTTCAAAATAAGCTCATATGGTCCATAGCTTACTTCTCCCAAATACATACCCCAGCTTTCAAACCCACTCACTTCACTCTGCCCAATGACTTCACTCGCTCAGCATTAGTCCTTTGCTGGTGGCTGCAGATTGACACTGCATGTCCATCATTCTGCCTCTCCTCTCCAATTTGCCTCTGCCCAGCCCTGTCTGCCCCTGCCAATGGCCCACACTTACCCCTTCTTGGGAAAGACAGCAATGGCTCGGGGCTCATCCAGGCTGTTATTGATCAGCACTTTCCTCGAGCTTCCATCCAGTCTAGCTACCTCGATTGTATTACGCCCTGTGTCTGTCCAGTAGAGGTTCCTGGCCACCCAGTCCACTGCCAGGCCATCAGTCGTCTTCAGCCCCTGACCAATAACCGTCTCCATGTTGCTGCCATTGAGGTCGGACCGCCTGCATGCAAGTCAATGACAAACAGCAGTGAGGAATGGCTGACTTGTCCTGCAGAGCTTTTACCCCTCCACTCATCAGCTACAAAGCCACTTTGCACTGCTACCTCCCTGATGCTTCCTCCCTCATGCTCTAGTGGGTTAAACACACACCCAGCACTTAGCCCAGCAACAAGTACAATGCTGTGTGCCACGTACAGGCCTCAGCAGTGGATTACTGCCAGTGGACAGGGTCTCCCCAGGTCACCGACACATTTCACAGCTCTCTGTGGCACACCCAACATGAGCGACTGGGTAACCTGGGCAAGCGGATGACTGGTACCTACCTGATGACATCAAGGAAAACATCCGTGTAGTAAATCTTGCCATCCACGCTGTCATAGTCCAGAGAAATTACATTGTTCAGCTCAGGGACAGGTATATGCACATCCGTGTGGTCACTGGTGTCCAGCGAGATACGCCGGATGGAGGCGCGACTGGAGAAGAGTAGGTAGGTGTCTGGAGAAGAGTCACACGTCTGTTCATCTCTCTTCAGCTGGATGCCAGTGGGGCAGGCACAGGAGAAGCCAGTGGGATGTGGCAAACAAAGGTGGGAGCAGCCGCCATTACGAACTCCGCATTTATTAAAGCCTTCAGAAGCAGGGAAAAGAAAGTGGAAGTTTAAGGATTTTTGTGGTCTTGGAGACCAAAGCTTTACTCCACACATGCACAATTTGCTAGCAGCTGAGTTCACCCTAACTGCAGCTTTGCTGAAAATCTACAGTCCTTCAGAGACTGCCTCCCTCCCCCTCCAAGATGCATCGGTGGCATGGGCACAGTTGGGCAAGGAAGACAGGAAGGCACAGTGGAAGTGGGAGCATTAGGAGCAAAATCCTGACCTGTATTCCTTGCTAATCACAGTCTTCCCATGGAAAAAGGAACAGCCAAATGCTGAGAGATTCACAGGACTGCAGTTTAGCTCTGTTATTGTTGCAAATGGTAATGCCGACAGTAAGATCCCACCCTGTGGGGAAGCAGCACGACAACACACCAGAGGCCAGGATAACAAAGAAGCTTCTGTTTTAATTTAGCTGCACGTAGTAGTAAATAAACAAAGGCATCAGAGAAGCTTGCTCTAAGTGCTTGACGTATTAGGGTCATATCTTAACTTCTGACCTTTTTTTTTTTTTTTTTAATTGAAAGGCCAATATCCTTTTATTAAGAAGGGATGAGCCTAGAAGACAGGTACAGGGAGGAAGGGGGAAAGACCACAGGGATATGATGCCTGGAGTTTAGGCTGGCTTAGAGTTACACTGTAAAAGGCAGCAATGTTCTACTGTTAGGAGCCACAGGAGAAGCAGCATAGAGTTTTCTGTAGAAGAACTCCACTGAAAGGAAAACACAGCACACAGCAATAACTCACACTGAAGACCAGGGAAGCAAGATGAGGTTGTGTAGGTTCCCCAAAGAGTAGCATAAGGATTCTAACTCTGGCACAGAATAGTTGAAAAGAGTGATATATTAAGAGCCACTAAAGTGGTGGACAGGAAGACAAAGCCTGAAATAATTAGGCTAAAAATGACTAGAAACTGAAATAAAGTTTCAGCAACTAGCCTAAGAGGAGTAAGTGCCATTTGGAATTAAAAAGGGAAAGCATCCAATGCCATAAACAGGTCTAGAGGCAGCAGATACCAATGAAGCCTACCAGGCTACAACTCATTTGAGTAGGGAGAGAAATTAAAAGGTATATAGCAGTAAAAATAAATTCCAGAGCTATATAGCTTTGTAAACAGGAAGAAGTACAAAAATAGTTGCACAAGAAGCAGGAAGGAAAGAAAAGCTGAGTTTGAAAGCAGTGCTCTATTTCCATCACTTATGCTTTCCCAAAGGACCCTTTACTATGATAGCTCTTAAGGGCTCCCCTAGTCACTGCACTCAGGTACCAGTGCCTCAGGAGCAGCCAGGCAACTCACCCAGGGGCCGTGCCCTATCAACAGCTTGAATGTCCATGAGCCCAGGCAGGTTTGCCCTCACCAAGATGACATTGGCCCCAGTATCCTTGTCAGCCCTGTGAATGCTGCGAGTTTGCCAGTCGGTCCAATAGATATAAGAGTCCAGCAGAGTGAGCCCATAGGGATGCTGCACTGGGGACAGCAGCGTGCGGCGGTTTGCACCATTGAGATCTGCAGTCTCGATACGCTGGAGAAAGAAACAAACATATCAGTCTTGCACACAAAACACAATGCTGTTAACAGCAATGCCTGGATCGCACAAAAAGCAGAGCCTAGGCAAATGATGTTACTCAAGCCTCCCTTCACATAAAACAAGCTCTTAGAAAAGCTTGCTCTCCTCATTCCTCAGACAGCTTGCTCAAAAGCTTCAGAACAATCCCTGGTCTATCAGAGACCCAGCAATGCACAATGTTGAAGAACAGAATCGGACCTCAGTGTGAGCATCAGCCCAAAGCAGCTGGGATCCAGCCTTGTCCACTGCCAGTCCATTAGGCCAGCCCAGGTTGTTGCTGATCAGCACTACTCGTCCTGAGCCATCCATCCCAGAGCGCTCCAGCTTGGCATTCTCGCCCCAATCTGTCCAGTACATGTACCTGGGGAAAAGCCATCAAGTATCAAGGAAACAGCAGAGACAGAAGTCCTCCTCCAATCTCTTGATAAGCTCCTTATAACACTAACCCCATCTCGTGGTATAATGCTATTGCCCGTGGGCTGTCAAGGTTCTGCCAGACCAACACTTTCCTCATGGAGCCATCCAGGTTGCCCACTTCAATCCTATTTGTTCCTGTATCTGTCCAATATATCTTCCTGCCAATAGCATCCACAGCCAGTCCATCTGTAGTCAAGAGACCTGAGAAAGCAGAAAGGAGCAGCAGTCACTTCTTATCCTCCCAACTTGGCCAGAAACACCTGACGTACGCTCCATGTGCCCATCGGGCAGGAAGCCTTATGACTCTCCTTGCCCTGTAAAATGTATAGAATTTTCCAATAGGAAACTTAAAGGATCTCTTCTGGTAGCTGCATAGGGGTTCCCAACCCAAAATTCTTCTTACCTGTGGTGATGATGTCCTCATATCTGGAGCCATCAAGGGCAGCCCGGCTGATCTTCTGCAGTGTGCTGTCTGACCAGTAAACTTTCCCTGGATGAAAAAAGGAAGAGAAGCTAAAGAACAGGCAAAATCCTTAAAAGTAAAATCCAGGTCTTTAGAATACAACCATCAAGATTACTCTGGCTATTAGTAGGCTGTTCAGTACAGAGCTCTTGTGGTGTAAGAATAACAACAGCACAAGACTATTCAGCGCTAGAGCGACTAAACAGTAGAAAATCTCTTGGTCCAATCCTTCCCAAAAGCTTCGGGAGCACTGTCTCTGGGTAGCTATTCTAACTGCCTATTCTGTTATCCTAACAAGGCCACAAATACATGCCCAAGGTCTTTATTCACACATCTAGATACTAAAGTCACCTTTTCCCTTCACAACAAGTAGTTAGATACATCAAGAAGTTCTGACCTTCCTGAGGATCCACACCAATTGCAATTGTGTTCTTCATAGTGACATTGACTGAAACGACGACATCTGCAAAGTAGGGAATATCCAGAGACACCATTCGGATGTCAGTCCTTCTGGCAAAAATCAGAAAGCTGGTCATTCCTGCAGAAAGTTGAAGATGGATAGATATCAGTAAAGCACAAGCCCAGTCAACTATAGGCATAATTTACTGAACATTCTTGAGCTGAACTCCACTTCAGTGGAAAAGGGGAAGTCTCAGACATAGCTCTGCTCATGGGTGTCTGATAAATTTACAGAGTGACATCTTTATTTCCAAGTTGGAAAGGAATGCTCTCATAGAAAAGTTACTCTTGCTAATACATGTAGGGAGCAGGGCTAAGTAGAAATCAGTTTTCCCACTAAACTGTAATGAAGAACCTACAGAAGAGACTCACCAGCAGAACAGGTCTTGCCATCAGACTGCAGGTTGATCCCAGTAGGGCAGGTACAGCTGTAACCTTTTGGAAGAGGTGCCAGAAGGCACAGGTGACTGCAGCCTCCATTGTTAACTTTACATGCTGTGTGCACTGTAGGAAAAGGGGAAGAAAAAAATCCATAAGACAGTGCGCAGGCACAAACAATGGGCATAACAACTACAGAAATGTCTTGTGCAAGAATCCCTTTAAAAACAAATGTTCACACATTCCACACAGAGTCTTAAAGCTTTGAGGGCTGACAGATAGGCCAGCTCCTTACAGAAGAGCCACGCCACGAGCGAGCTCTCGGCTCAGTGTGGCATGGGGTCAGCTCTGTACCTGGCGGCCGGTGCCGGTGGAAAACATGAATATCCATAAGGTTCTCCAGATTGTCCTGCAGCGTTTCCCGAGCCTGCCCATTCCTTCTGTCTGCGCTCTGGATGCTTTTGGCTTGCCAGTCTGTCCAGTAGATTCTCTCACCATAAAGAGTAAGTCCAAAGGGGTGAGGCAGATTGCTCCCAATCAGTACCTGGTCAGATTGTCCCCAGCCCCCCCCAGAAAAATGTTACTAAGCAGTCACTATGGGCAATATGTTTCCCTTGCCCTCTCTCAACATTATAGGAATAGTCACAGCAAAAGCAGGGAGATGGGGACATCAGGAGCCCTCAAACAGAAGGTTCCTCACACAATCTGCAACTGAAGGGGAGCTCTTCTCTCCCAGTGAAAGCAGATAAGCATGTCTGGATTTGAAGATTTCAACTGAAAAGAGAGGCAGGGCCCATAAGCACTCTTTGCTCTAGGACTCATACCTCAGGTTCCCATGCTCCCTTATGCAGGATGGTTTCCTTACCTTCCTGTTGCTCCCATCCAGGCTGGCATATTCAATGGTCTTCATGCCCGCATCTGCCCAGTACAGACGCTGTGACTCGTAATCGATAGCCAAACCGTTGGGCCACGTCAGGTTGGAAGAGATGATTACCAAGCGCTTTGAAGCATCCATACCAGCACGCTCAATCTTCGGGCTGGCTCCCCAGTCAGTCCAGTACATGAACCTGAACACAAGCCCAGAAAGAGGTGAATGTCTCCACTCCACTCCCTCTAAAGCTAGGTGATGTTACAGAGAAACCAAACTGCTGGTGCCATCAGCAGCTAGCAGGAAGCATCATCACGCTAACACTATCTTTATGGCAATCTTGGCTACTTATAACACTCCTAAAACTCCAGTAAAGATCATATTCCCTCTACTGCCTATGTGTCATCTTAATTAGAACATGGAGAAAAGTGTTCAAGAATTTACAAGACCGAATAATTAAGTAAATGCTTTCCTCTCTCTGACACTGGACATTTATATTCTTGCAGCCCTTGACCTCTAGTAATCCAGCCAAGGAAAGGATAGCTTCCATTCAAAACCTTCAATGGTTCTAACACAAGGGCTGGCCAGCTTGTGCCTATTGACCCTAATCTAGTCTCAACTTTTCAAGTCCCATGATTCAAAAGCAAAAGCCTTTATTGAAGCCTTTTGTTTTTGTTACTCTTCTCAGGTTTTCTTTCCATGGCACAAGTTGATCCCTCAGTGATGTCACTGACACAATACTCTGAAGTCAAAAGGCCATTAGTGTTAGAACTCACTTGGGATCAATGCTAACTTAGTGGAAATTCCTCTGACTGCAGTGTAATTGGAAAGTAGGGAGCTTGAATAAAAAATGAACACAGATGTGAAATAAACATACGAATGATCTAGACAGATTCATTCTGTTGAGCTTTAGTTACTAAATCCCTAAGATAAGCAAATAGAAACACTGGCAAGCTCCTGCAAGCACTAGAGCTTAACAATTATCTCTGCTTATCTTTTTCCACTAGTAATCAAAAGCTATCTTTTCTTTCAGATTTTGGCAGATTATAGAACAAAAATGGCAGAGAGGAAAGCAATTGTATAGTATCTTTGGACACAAGAAGTGGCATATCCTCCCAGAAAAAAAAAAAAAAAAAAAGAAAAAGAATCTCTCACCCTCCAACAGGATCCACCACAATATCTCTGGGCCTGTCAAGGTTCTCCCAGATCAGAACAGTCCTCATGGTCCCATCTGTGTTAGAGACTTCTATCCGATCTGTCCCTACAAAGATCGAGAAAATGAAAAAGAAATCAAAATCCTCTGGAAACACAAGAAATAAGGTAAACAAAGTATCCATAGTGCAATTAATTCTTTTTCTCCTTCCAACGTTCATCCTGTTTGGAGAGCAGGTAAAAAATATGGATCAAAAAAACACCTTCTACGAGGTCCCTATGTAACCACTGGGGTTGAGCCCTGTATGGATGATGAACTGCCCTCTGCCAGCTCCCCAAGGTGTCTATGACAGAACAGCTAGAAAAGAATCATCTTCCTTATATATCTCTGAACTATTGATCTCAGCCAGGAAACATCCTCCAAATTTTAGCAACTGCAACCCAAGATACACTGTTGAAACATACACAGACACACCTGCAGCAAAAAGACAAGCGGCTTTAGACTTCTAATACAAGCCTTTCTACAGAATTAGCATTGGGGATATCACAGAGAAAGGACTAAGCAAAAAGATTTGACATCAGCTCCCACTTGATTACAAACTCATAATGTGAGCTTCACTTCTGAGTGTCACTTCCTGCGAAGACACACAGACAAATCTGGATGAAATGGAAGCAGAACTATACAGCTGTTACTGAATTTTCAGGATTAATGAGGAAGACTGAACCCTGTGTAAAGTGGAGAATCCCAGTACCTGCATCAGTCCAGTACAGCTTGTTGGTGACCCAGTCAATTGCCAGTCCAGCTGGACTTTCCAGGCTAGTGTCTACCACAACCTAAACAGGAATGAAAAGAAAGTTACTAAACAGACCTTCATGAGAGAACACCGAGCCCAATGCACTACCTGCTCATTAACAACATTTGCAAAAGGCAAAAGCCCAAGCAGAACAAGGCCATGAGAAGCAGGATCAGGGTGTTAAAGTTTCACATCTGTCATACATTTGGAGTAACATCTCTATTCCAAACTTGTTCAAACTGCAGCTCCAATCCCCAAAACTTTGAACAACCCCTTCCTTGATGGCAATATTTCCCTGAAGGAAATGAGCACAGAATGGTCCCAAGGAATGTGGCTCTTGGAACAAGTGTGGCACATAACACAGGATGGAACACATCTTCCTTTCTGATTTTAGCAGCACAACAAAGGAAGCACACACAGCTTGCAAATCAGCATGCTTCACATCCCAGTTCAAGGTTCCTCAGACAAGTATGAACGTAGGGCAAATGTGTGTGAAGTGTTTAGTGATCTCAGGACTCCTCTGAGCCACAGCTAGGCAAGCTAATGAACAAGTCACAACATAAATTGTGACTTCTTGAAAGTCCAGTTTACCCCAGTAGCTTCAAATATTGCTCAGAGAGCCTTTTGACTATCCCCGCAATAGTTAGAGCTGTACCTCTTGGCCTGATCCATCCCATTTAGCTCGGCTGATGGAATCAGTGCTAACATCTGTCCAATAAACATAATCATCTTTTGAGTCCCAATCCAGAGCCACAGCACTGCGCACATCAGCAAGGGGAATGACATCATCTGACAGGTCATCTGTGTCAAAGCTGATCCGACGGATGTCCATCCTTCGGGCAAAAAGCAGGAACTTGTCAAGACCTGATCAAAGGTCGAAAGGTCTTCTTTTAATTTCTCTATGTTCAACAACATAGTGATAGACACACACAATTCCCTATTATATCCAAACTCCACTGCATACACTATCTCTCATTGTTAGGTCACAGCCCAGGGCTTCATTTGTAGCAAAAAATATCTTAAGGAAGAGGAGCAGAAAGGAGAACAGGGCTACTGGGAACAGCCTCTCTGGGAGTGCCTATGTGCTAGGGGAGAAGTCAAACAATGCTCTTCAAAAAAATGGCGCAGATCTCTTGAAATCTAAGATTTGTGCCACCTTTTGAGAATCTAGGAGACACATGGCTTCACTCTCCTATCTGGCTGCAAACCAACAGTAATTCTGGCAGTCAACAGGTCTGATTTTTTTTTTTTTTTATTTACCACTGACAGCTCTTGTGGGAGCTTTAAGGGAACAGTCACCTATGACAGGGAGTACAGCACCAACAGCAGCCCTAGATTAAGGCCTGAAGAGCAGAGCTTCTCTGTACCCCTACCCACCATGCCCATTAAGGGAAAAGGTGAACATATCAAAAAGGTGAAGCATCCTCCTGCACAGCCTCCAACACCACCTCTGTTGCATCCCCTTGGAAGGACCAGCTGCTGCTTATTCCTCCTGCCAACCCTCTGCCACTTCCTAGTTCCCAGGCATGCAGGCTGAGCTCCCACCTCACTTACTCTGGGCGCAGGCACGGCTGCTGATCTTACGGAAGCCAGTGGGGCAGGCGCAGGTGTAATCCTTGCTGCTTGGCAGGCAGAGGTGAGTACAGCCTCCATTGTTGGCCCCACAGCGGTTTCTCCCTGCTCAAGTAGCCAAAGACAAAAACCACACATAAGGCAAAGAGTAAAGAGAATGAAGGAAATACCAGCAAAGGCAGAAGGAAAGGTCTACTATAAGTACTGGCATGAACTTCTGCTTTGCCCATCATCATGTCTGAGCCCCACATGAACAAGATAAGTTAACTCTTCCACTCAGAAAAAATATTTCAAAATAAAAGAAGTTATATATTAAAACACTAACTGCATTTTTAGGAGTCAGTCGATTTGGAAATCAATTGTCTAACTCTGCTAACTTCCAGAGTGGATTACAGTAATTTAAAAGGAGTGGAGGTGCCACTCATTATTTGTGCCTATCTGCATCTTTTTTTCCTAAATAGCTCACATAGACAAGCCAGACTGAAAGGCATTCACTGCCAGTGTCAACAGGGGGAGCTGTAGGAACACCCAGCAGCAGACAACTGCTGCTGAAGGACCTATAATCAAGAAGTTGATGTAGCGAGCTCTGTGGGAGCACAGGGCAGAGGTAATGGATGAGTCAGTGTCCTAGGTTCGGCTTTGTTATCCCCCTGTCCAACTGAATGGCAGCTGCAAATCCTCCAGTGGTTCAGCTGGGTCTCTACCCTCTCTGCAGTTACCTGCTGGCTGGCGCTGAGGGTGCAGCGTGTGGATGTCCATAGGGAAGTGCAGTTTGTTGCGGATGATCTCCTGGTTCTTGCCTGTGAATTTGTTGGCACTGTTGATACTCTTGGTGTGCCAGTCTGTCCAGTACAGGCTGTCCTCAAACACAGTGATGGCAAAGGGGTGGGGAAGGCCTGTAACAGAAGTCCATTATAGGGAGTCAGGCTTGTAGAGGCAAGGGAGAGCTCTTTCCATTGCCCTATCAGCCTCAACACAGTCAACCCATCAAATTCACCTCACACCAATACAACAGACACTTCCCCTCTCATGTCCACTGAGATCTGGGAAGATGATAATAAAGCTCATCCCTCTGCAGTGGCAGAATTCATCCCACAGTGAAAGGAGACTCACACAGACGCAACAGTCACTTCCAAGCAAGCGGTCCTGGAACTTCCTCCATGCTACTGCCTCTTTTATTGCACGAAGCTGTTCCATTCTTACCTTGACTAATAACAGCCTTCCTATTCCGCCCATCAAGGTCAGCCCTCTCAATGACATGGTGTTTGGCATCCACCCAGTACATCCGATGCCCTGCATAGTCAATGGTCAATCCGTTGGGCCAGAAGAGATGCGTATCTGCAATGATGCGCCGATTGGAGCCATCCATATTGGAGTACTCAATGCGCGGAGTGTTGCCCCAGTCAGTCCAGTAGATAGTGCTGGAGGAAGCAGGAGAGACAGGCTAGGAAACTGATGCCTCACTTACTCTACCACGCAACACTTCCTATCCGGGGCAAAACAATATTATTCCTATGACCCTGAGCATGAGACTGGGTCACAGATATGGGAGAACTGACAGCCAACAAGGCAGCAGCCTTAAGTCTCACACTCGTGAAACCTGAAAAGTCGAGAATATGATTCAGGAGCTGAAGTCCCCAGCACCATCCAGTTCCCCAAACTGGGGATACAGAGCCCAGAGGCAGCCCTTGTGACCAAGAACAGTCTTCATCTTTCACCCCGACATTTTTGTACGGAGGGCTTATCGGGGCTCCAAGTTCCCACTCACCCCTCCATCGGATGAAGGGCAATGGCTCGTGGCTTCTCCAAGTTCTGCCACAAAAGCACTTTCCTGTGGGTGCCATCCAAGTTTGCTACTTCAATTCGAGATGTCCCAGAATCTGTCCAGTATAATTTGTCATGGATCCAGTCAATAGCAAGTCCACCTATCTCCAGGAGAGAATTAAACACAGAATGAACAAAGGAACAGGCTCTGCACAGGAACAGTTCCCATCCCCTCTCAGTCTCAGGAGAGACCCAGCCTCAATCTCTGTGTCTCATCTTCATCCAGCTGAGCGGAACTCCAGAGAAACAATGATCTTGCACACGTTTCATCCAAGCTACCCCCTTGGCTCAGGGAGATGCTCTCCATTTTGAATACCAGGTATCCATGTCTCCCTGCTCACTCACTCCGGCTCTCACTCCATCACCAGTCCCCCATTCCTTTCCCCCCCCCCCCCCCCCCCCCCCTTTTTTTTTTTTTTGCGGTGACGCACCTGGGCTCTCCAGCCCTGTGGACACCACCTCTTCCACATTGCTTCCATTCAGGTTGGCCCTCATGATGCGGTCCAGAGTGACATCAGACCAGAACACCAACTCCTTGCTGTGGTGAAAGTCAAGGGCAATGGCATTTTCCAGGTTGTTCAGGAGTAGCGTATACTCTGAGCGATGAGGCAGCACTTGTCGGATATCGATCCGATTGGCAAAAAGCAGCACTGGCTCTGGCCCTGAGGATATACACAAAGACAACATTAGAGTACTTTGACAGGGTCCTGCCTGCCATTCTCTTTCCTTCAAGCCCTAGGACAACATTTTGCAGTACTGGCAATAGGAAGTCAACTCCTAGGTGCAAAATACATCAGAGAAGAGTCTTCACATCCCAAATACACAATCCAATTCTGAGAGTAACAATTTCAAAGCACTAGACAAATATTAATTTAGCAAGAACTGATCATTCCACATCCCATCTCAGCCTGTCTCACCTCAGTCTCTGAGGCTATACCACTATGCAGACAGTTAGGCTGTAGTTTGCTTTTCCCATGTACACCTCCCATCCACCCAAATCTACATGCTGTACTACACCTTCTAAAGAGTTTACTGTCAAGGCAAGACAAGACACACTTGAAGTCTGCTCAGTGGACATTTCCACTGGGAAAAAAATCTAAAATCTTTTAAGTTACATTAGGGAAGCTGAGCAGTTGTGTTAAATGTATGGATGCCCTTAAAAACACCAGGTTCCACACACAGCAGCCACTCAGGATTAGTGATCAATGAAGGTCAAATCAGAGCAGAGAGATGTGATACAATCTGACTGACAAGAAAGCATAAAAGGTAGAACACAGTTTCTATCCCAGAAAGAGTCTGGGTCACCAGGAATGTCAACGTAGTAAAGGACTAGGGGAGAGAGAAGAGAAGAAGAAGAAAAAAAAAAAAAAAAAAGTGTGTTCTGCTGGAGAGGAAAGAAAACAGCAAAATACTTCCCTAGGTCAAAATCACACTCACACAAAAAATAATAAAAAAATAATAATAAAAAAATCCAAAGGCATTTGCTGACAACCTGTGCAGATCTAATACAAGCCAGAGTACTTCCTCCTCCTCACAGACTGGCTTGGTGAACAGAATAAGGCTGTCAGTGAAGCATTAGAGGTAAAATGATGGGAACTGGACAGACAGACACATACGGATATACAAAAGGCTAAATTCCTCTTTACCTAAAGCTTTGCAGCTACGCTTGTCAGGCCGCAGCTCGTAGCCTTGCTCACACCAGCACTGGAAGCCTCCTTCACTGTTGGTGCAGCCTTGGCTGCAGTAACCCTCCTCCGCACATTCATTGACATCTGCAGGTTGCAGGCAAGGGGACAAAGTTACTATTACACCATCAACATGCCAGGAAACACCACCAAGAGCTTGCTTCTGCTTTCATGATGTGATTTACTCTCACAGCCATCATCTCTGAGCAAATCAAAGCAGCAGGGAGGAAGATACTGCTCCAAAAACCCACCTTGGCACAACCGGCCATCTTCCAGGAGCCTGTAACCTGTGTGGCAGGTGCACTGTACCATCCCTCGCACCATCTGGCACTTCTGAGCACAGCCACCGTTGTTGATATTGCAGTTTTCCTCTCCTGTTCGTGGACCTGTGACAGTAACAGGTGTGAAGATAACCAAGCTGGATTCACAAGACAGCTGCCTGCGACCTCAGCTGTTAGTACAGCAGCCGCTCCTCAGAATAGGCTGAGTAACAGGGAAAAGGCAGAGGTGGTGACGGAAGCTGCCCTGTCTCAGTCACGACATTCCCTGGAAGCCCACAGCCCAAGGGCATCTGCCTCAACTGATACTTGGACAATGGAGCATGGAACAACAAATCTGGGGATTCACTGTCTCTGCAAACAAACCTCTACACCTGACCGCCAAATTTTTCCCATTGTTCCTCTCTGCAGTCTGTAATTGGCAAAACCACCACAGAAGTCATTTCTCTCAGTTTTCAAGCCATACTCTCCCATTACTGCACTCTGAGTTTCCTTCCCTACACATGTCCCTCAGCAACACCAGACTGACTCTGCCTCTGACAATGTTTAAGACAGGACTTGGAAGACTTACGGCAGTTTTGATGTGGGCTTTCATCACTGCCATCTCCACAATCATTTGCACCGTTGCACAGCTTCCTCTGGCCAATACAGCGCCCATTCTCACACAGGAACTGGTCTGGGGCACACTGCGGAGTTCCTGGAGTAGAGGAAAGAAGAACGGAGCATACAGGGCACCTGTCAGAAAAAGATGCAGCATCTTTCCAAGATTTGTTGCAATCTTTACACACAAGCACAAATCAGTAGTCTTCTTTCCTTGGGTTCAGCTCATCTTGCACCCCTCACTGATCCTCCTATCTTTATGCTGATTCAGAGGCCTGCAAACTCTTCTCCAGACCGAGGATAATGTTGCTTTATCAGGAAGTTCAGCTATTCAGTTTCTCTCGGAATGACTGGAAGGCCCTGGCTTAACAACCTTTGGTTCCAGATTCCACAACCCTCCTCAGCACGTTAGAGAGGAGATAGTTTCTGACTTCAGTCATCTGAGATGCTACCCCGGTATGGCTATGGATCTTAAACCTGCCTAGGAATGAGTGTCTTGTCCAATCCTAACTGCACTGTGACAGACTTGGAATGGGATTTATATACATCCTTGAAATATGAGCTCGGGAACACACGAGCTGCACACTTCAATTTCTGCTATTAGCAGGGAGACTCTACAGAGTAGTCTTGTAAGTAAAGTAATGCTGTTTGTAGGGACTCTGCCAAGATGTTTCTTCAGTGATAACTGCACAGAAATCAGTTTAGTGATTTCTAAATCATCACACTCTGATAATCCAAGGAACACAACAGCAATACAACTAACACACACACAACAAACAAACAAAAAAACAGATTGGCAGAGGGCCTGTAAACTGCATAGAAAAAGGCAGCTGTGAGATTAAGCAAAATAGTAAGAACCAACAGACCCACCAACTGGGAACAAAACCAAATCCCATGAAATTCACTTTTCAGAGGAGATAAGTGGTTTACATGAAGGATTCCAAAATTAAATCTCATTTGTCATAATGACCATAAATATCCTTACTTGAGCTGATTTCCTACTGCTCTAGGAATTTTATCACTGTACACGATAAAAATATCAGAGATGACAAAGGTTATTAAACCCATGCTACAGACACTGATACAGCGCACTGTTTCTCAGCAGATGAGCCAGGACACATTCTGCCAAGACTGAAAACTCTCAGTTACCTTTTACTCGCTGTTTTTTTGCAAATTTCAGTGACCCTGCATGTTTGACTGGGCCTCTGGGCTGCAACTCTTCCTCAATGTTCATTTTCAATACCTTGTTTAACAGGATGAGGACAACAGGTTTATCACCCTGCCTGTTAGTTCAATTGCTGTTTTTGGGATCAGCACTCCTACACATGGTGCTCATGACAGCTGACAGATCTAGAGCAGCAGCTCTCAAATTACTACATAGTATGCCTCTCCAGGGCCTCTGAACTCATCTATCTTTGTGCAAGAGTCACTATTCCATCTCCAAAAGGCCCAAATAATGGACATAGTTTATCAATCTCTTTTGTCGCATTTAAACCAATTAAAATGCACTGATCTAGAACTGTCAGTATGAGTACCTGGGCTCTGCTCAGAAGGGAGGAACTCGCTAACCAGCACACACTTGCCTCAGCAAGGCCTTCAGACATCCTGGAGGAGCTAAGGGAAATGGAAGACTCCAGACATTCCCTGAGGGTTATCATAATACTAGAATATGTTGAAACCCTTCTCTTCTCCATATCTACCATTATATAAAAGGCTGGCTATATGCAAGATGATTGCTAGAAAGGAGACACACCTGGGCAAATGCCTGAAGGTGGCTAGCTCCCTTTGTGTTTAAAACAAAGGCTCTTTCACTGTTATTAAATGTCCTTTTTGATTCTGTTCCCTTATAGAATCGCTTGGCAAATTCATATGGCAGCACTAAAGCTATCCCAAACTTTTGGGAAGACAGAGGTTAAACTCAGTCCATTAGACACAGGTAACAATTTCATACACAGTTAGTATTTCAAAGTCTGAATGGAATTGTCTCAGACTTATGTGGCGGCAGAACAGTCACTGTGTGGAGACAGAATAGGAAGATACAGGGATCTATTATTTAAGTTATTAACTCCACTAATTAAGTTAGTTTAAGTGCACAGACCTGGACCTGTCTGCAAATGTAGGCAACACACTAGAGATCCTATGCACTGAGAAACATGGAAAGTTCATGTTGAACTCAACTGAGTCACTCAGGAGACTCCACTACTTATTACCTCCAAGATGGAGTCATTAGCTAAAAACAGCAAAGCAGCAGGACAAACCTGTGTTCTCACAGTTCTCCTCGTCACTGTTGTCTGAGCAGTCATCTTCCCCATCACAACGCCAGGACAGACGGACACAGCGCCCTGATTTACAGCGGAACTGGTCAGCAGTGCACATTGATGTAGCTGAGGGTCCAAAAAGAGACAACTACATAAACAAGGAGGATCAGAAGAGACCTGTTCCAAATCTAATGCTCCCATGCACAATCTTGCATCTACAGAAGCTGAACACTCCCACCAGTCCCCAGCACTCACTGCAGTTTCTCTCATCTGACTGGTCATCACAGTCAAAGTCTCCATCACACCTCCAGCCAGCATTAATGCACAAACCACTGTTGCACATGAACTCCCCGGAGCGACATGGTTGGTGAGATGCTACAGAAATGATAAAGAATACGAAGAGCAAATTCAGAATGGAACATCTCAAAATCCCTCACGCCACTTTTGCAATTTGCTGTCATGGAACCTGGTCCTAAATAAGCCCCTCTTGAAAACGGTTTCAGTCCCTGTATATAGAAGTGTCCTGACCACACAGGTCCTACCAACACTCCCACATCCCTGCATCAGAAACTAAGAAATGAAAGAGCCAGTTTGTTATCGCCACTAGACAGCTGTCTACACAGTAGTTCCCCCAAGCAGTGCCAGACCCTTCTAAATTTGCAAGTCAGACACTTGGACCAGTATGTCACCCTGTACTCACAGCAGTCAGATTCATCAGACCAGTCCCCACAGTCATCATCCCCATCACAGTGGTAGATGTCCAAGATGCAGCGTCCATATGCACACTGGAACTCCTCCAAGCTGCACGTTGCAGCTGGAACATCTGATGCTACCAAGGGAATAAAAGCAAACACATCTGAGCTGATAGAGCACAATCCAGTTTAGATGTTACCTTCTTCAATATAGTAATGGACTAGCAAGAATCCACCCCCAAAATATCCAAAATTACTAACTATTGCTGCATACTTCTGTGTTAACTGTATTACAGAGAGGAACTTGAATGTTGTTTGTGCTTAGTTGGGGGATGGTTTAAACTTGTATATCAGGGCAGCTGCTCAGTCAATCCACAAAAACAAACTTGCATATGATGTTACTCTACAAACTTTGAGAGCCATTAAAGAGTAGAGGAGGGAGTACCTATGCAGAAAGAAGAGGGTGATGGTAAAGCAAGAAAAGGATCCAGAACTGTCACCTTCTTCCTTCTTACATTAAAGATACCATGGCTTCATGTCCTCTGAAAAGACTTTGTTTATTACACTTTAAAAGGCAGATTAAAAAAAGAAGGGAAGAATAAAGCTATTTTTCGGTGTAGCTCTACATTAAGGATCGAGATATGTCAGAATGCAAAGTCAAAATATAGAAATATAAAGGAACAATTCCTCTAAAACCATAATAAAAATAAACACTTGAACAGCAAAGGAAGCGAGCATCAAGGTGCCCAGGTTTGTATTTGTCTGAGATTTTACCCTTCCCTTTCCTCTCCAGATGTCACCAAAATAAACTATGCCTTATCAGTAAGGAACACTGCCAGAAAGGTGACCCTGAGCAGAGGCCAGAAAATCCAGTCAAGGATTTCCCTACTGCTCTCTACCATTTCCCTGCTGTTCCCTGTACTATTCTCAGCAGTACACTAGTGGAAAGCAATGAAAAATACTCAAGCCTCACATCACAGAAACTGACATCTCTTCTCATACTGTCCAGAGAAAATATAGTGATTTTCAGGCATAGACATGCTGCCTTCAGCCAAGGAGCTCAAATAATAAATTTAAGAAATAATAAATAAATAAAAAAAATAAAGGAAAGAAGGAAGAAGAAGAAGACAAAAAAAAAAAAAAAAAAAAAAAAAAAGACTGACAGAGCCAGGGACACAAACCATGCCTGCATTTCCGACCTCAATGGAGGCAGAGGCAGCAGGCAAGCAGGACAGAGCTCCTGTTCAGTCAATATCCATGGGCACATATTGAAGAAGAATTTAAGTCATTGACTTCATTTTCTTCTGCGGAAAACTCAAACACACCTTACAGATTCCTTAGGTGAGGCACACATTACTAGGCCTTTTAGTGTTATTCAGCTGTAACAACAAAACAAAACACACAGCACTGCCACTAACCAAAAATAAGAACTGCATGTAGTCCCTTGTCCTAGAAGGACAAAAAGGCAGGACTCGAGATAAAGATGGCAATCACATGGAAAATGGTAAAATGAGAGAGGGAGGTAGCCAAACTGAGCTTTTCAACAAAGTGGCTATACTTAAAGTAGAGTAGAAAAGAAATAGCTAGTCAGGATCTGAGAAGCATTCCAGGGGAGAGGGAAGAGACAGGGCCACCAATTCTAGCTATCTCCACACCACCTTATGGATAAGCTTGAAAGATCTCCTCTCCCTTCTCCAGGGCCTATTCATGGCCTGCAGGCAAGTGGCAGGCAAGGGAGTGAGAAAGGAGAGAGGAGGAAAGCAGAGGGAGAGAAGCTGCCTTCCTCTCAGAGCCCTTTCCTGGCTTAGAAATGTTTGCAGCCTTTGGCTCCCTGCCAGTTCTCATTATCTGGAGAGATAAAAGACAACTCCCCCGTGCATCCACTCCCCCTGCCCTTCAAGAGCTGACGGCCCTGATCCCCCTCCCGGAGCCTTTTGAAGTTTCCTGCTATCTAGAACAAATCCTGCAAAATGCCTTTGAGAGCAGCGTGGGGGAAGGGGCTGCTGAAACTTCCACAGACACCAACGGCTGCTCAGGGAAATGGGAGGGAGGCTGTAAGGGACAATTCTAAGCTCCTGTCCCACTTCCTACAAGGCTGCGAAGATGGGGCACAAAACAATTGTTGTGGGCTCTCACAGCACCCCCTGCTCCCATCCCCATCAGCTGAACCAGCTCCAGCTCATTAGCCCTACCGGTCCTTATTGGACTGAGCCCTGAGAAGCACATCTGAGCAGGAAGGCCAGTACGGCAGGCAGCCCTCGCGGTGAAAGCTGGGCACACGCAGACCCGCTGAGGGTGCTGTCAGCAGTCAGAGCTCCTCAGGAACTTCTAGGAATTGGACAACATGATAAAGAAGGGAATCATCTTCTCCTCTTCCTCCAGACCCTCCATCTTCCACGGTTTAACACAGATCTGTGTTCACTAAAGCATAACCCCCAGCTCTGGCTCACAGTCACACTGCCTTGGAAAGGAAGAGGGAAGCAGCTAGGAGCAGTCCAAGCATTTCCACAAGGTAACACAAGAGACACATCATCTCCTTCTGTCCTCTGAGATAGACAACAGAAGACAGCAGAGCTGCCAGCACAGGCAGGACTAACCCATTTTTGATCTCTTCTGCAGAAAACATGCCAAATACCAAGACAGTGGCAAGTCCAAAGGGCTATTTCCTGTGGTTACAAAGCAAAGAGGGCACTTACGGCAGTTCTCTTCATCTGAGCCATCCTTGCAGTCTGTGTCACCATCACAGAACCAGTGTTCAGCTATGCAGCTGCCGTCACTGCAGCGGAACTCCTTCTCAGAGCACTTTCTCATATCTGCTGAGAGACAATGCAAACCAAGCCCTGACTTTTCTCTGTGCATCCAGGAAATAACCACTCCACACTTCTGAGGCTCTTGGGAAACCCTTGAACAACAAGACTGCTCATTAAATTTAGCAAGCCCATGTCATGCAGTACCTGGGCATTTTGCTGGTGCAGAGTGATGGATCCAGAAGGAATCCAGGGGAATTCACAATGCCATGTCAAGGAGTAATAAGTCTCAAGTGATTTTTCTGAGGTAGGTGAGCCACAGCCCCAGATCACAAGCAGCAATCTATGGGAAGGGAATATCCCACAAGGCCAGCCCAGACAGGCCAGCTGTGAGCCCTCACTCCACTAAAGAGGATCACAAAACTGTGCAGGTAGGAGTCTGTGCAAGCCCTGGTAAGGGCTGACAGGGCAGGTGGCTGACACTGCCCTCATGGCATTGGCAAGGCCACCTTACTCACCACACTGTTCATCGCTGTTGTCACCACAGTCATTATCACCATCGCAGTGCCACAAGCTGCGGATGCAGTATCCATTCTGACATGAGAACTCATCTTCCTCGCATTCCCGTGGCGCTGTGGGGACACAATGGAGAATAAACCATAGGCAAGACAGGACATAATACTTTACCAACAGAAGTTTTATTTTCTTGATACATGGCTCCTCTATCAGGGCCACTCTGGAGTACCACGCACACACCTTTTGCAGAATTCAATAGCTGTAGAGGAATGCCTATTAAATAGCTGCAACTATCTTCACCGAACAGCCAACAGTTCTGCTCCTAACTGCAGCCTGATGCTGGCCCTAGCAACCAGTGCAGTCTCAGAGAAGCTGAAGCTCAAGTGCTACATAACAATCTGGTTCTCTGGCACGTGCTGCCAAGGACACACAGGCTGATTTGTTGCAAGAAAGGGAAGTTGTATCCTTGAACACCCTTTGCTAATGAAAGCCAACCACAAGTAACCCTTATCCTCAGCACAAAGGGGAATGATGGGGCTGAGCTCCAACAGCACAGGCAGAACTCTCTCTATTTTAGCCAGCTTTACAGGCAGGACAGTAGCCACAGGTGTGTCCACAACTAGTGGCCTGCCAGAGTAGGCATTTTGAATTGGGCCTCACATCACGGCAGACCACCAGCTTTCAGGCTGCCCATCTCTGTGCAAGCACCTCTGTCTGAAGGGCAAGGAGGCAGGGGAGAGTTCTGCACAGCAGAGTCAGACAGTGGAACCTGAAGCCACAGGAAGTCAGCCAGACAGGCAGTTTGGTTGGAAGGAGTTAGGCGTTTCCACAGGCAGGAGCACACATGAACAGCTTGGGAAAGTGCTTCATGGGACATTAACTACCCGGCTGCAGGGTATAAACTGTTCTCCAGCTGGACAGAGAGGCATCCCCTCCCCCAGGCCAAAGCGCTGAAGAGCAAAGCCAGGTGCCAAGGGAGGAGGGTCTCCCTGCTTTGAGATATCAGGCAGTCACCTCTGCCGGAGGCACAATATAGCTTCTACAGTGAAAGGACCAAAGAAACAGATAAATCCTCATATTCCTGTGACAAAGACTTAACTTCCCCCAGCTATGACAGGCAGGCACCAGTCTCCCTACCCGCCGCTAGAGAGACGACTTACGGCAATCCTGCTCGTCAGAATCGTCCTCGCAGTCATTGTCTCCGTCGCAGACCCACGAACGGCGGATACACTTCCCGTTGTCGCAGTGGAAGTCCAAGGGGGAGCAAGTGGGCAGCACTGCAACAGCAAAGAAAGACCTCACTCGAGCTGCAGCCAGCTTCCTTCCCGTGAGGGAAGTCCTTTCACTCCCCAAGGAGAGGAGCTGCACCTCTTAGAAACAAAGATGTGAAAGTTTGAGCGATCAGGAAAAGCCATACCTCAGATGGGGGCCAGGATAGGTCAGCACTCTGGCAGTCTCTTCTCCCCAGAGAAGCACTGACCTTTCCACCACAAAGTAGCAGCCACAATTCCCCACTGAGTTTCTTTCTAGCCTGTTATCATCCCATAACTGGACTTGTTTTTATAACGAGTAAAAATACATTATCAACCTTTCACCATGTGCTTCCCATTGTGGTCTGCCCTCCTGTTCCTACCCAGTGTGCAAGTGAGGAACTAGGAGAAGCAACAGTTTTGGGTGCATGTGCCACAGTGAACGCCTCAGCAAGGGGACTCTATCAGCAGGGATGACTGAAGAACGCGTAAGACGAACCTCAGAGGCAGGAATTCACTGCCCCAGGTACAGGCACAGCAACCCAAATCCTGCTACAGGTCTCCAGAAGGGGCAGGGAAAAGGGACAGGCGTGGGACAGTGGCCAGCATAGGAGTCTGCTGGCAACTGAGTGAAACCACAGCTGCCCTGCTTTCAAAGAGGCCTGAAGCCCCACAGCTGGAATTCAAGGGGCAGCGAGAACCCCAGCCTTCCCCTCGCATACGAGAGGGATGCTCAACCCCGGGAGGCTGACATGCTCAAGCGCTGCCAGCGACACTAGGGTAGGGGCTGCACAGGGCTCTGCTCCTGACAGGTCTCCTCCAGAGTGCAGAGGGGAGTGAGCTCCAAGGGCGAGTGCCTGAAACCCTTTCATCCCAGCCCAGCTTGCCGACAGCATCTCCCATCTGTCACCAGGCTCTGCTCTGCTCCTGCTGCTTCCCTGACACCACGATCCCAGAGGTGGGAGTGCGCAAGGGGACGGGCGGGGGGTGCCAAAGAAGGTGAGGACAGCAGCCACACAGGCACGGAGGATTTCATAAGGAGAGCAAACAGTCAAATTTGCAGTCCTTGTAGCTTCCTCAACCCTCCACTTCCTCTGAGTCTACGGTTGCCCTGGGAAAGCAGCATGGATGAAGTGATGCAGAATCACACCAGCTCTTTGTAAGAAATGCTGGAGGACTTGCGGTAAACAGTTTGTCCTCAAAGCCTCCCCTCCTGAGAACATACCAGAGAAGTTAAGTCCAGACCTGCTCTAACAGACACATTCTTTTGCTTTTCCTAGTAACAAATTGAGATTATCTTCTCAGAAGTTTCTTGCAATAGAGTAATGTCTCACTCACCTTGCTGGGTAAGGTATTTCTGCACACCTGAGACTACACAGTGCAAGTGTGCACCTCTTCTCTGGGGTGGCCAGTGACAGGTCAAGCAGTAATGGGTACAAGTTGAAACACAGGAAGTTCCACCTTCATGTGAGGAAGAGCTTCTTTACTGTGGGGGTGACAGAGGCCTGGAACAGGCTGCCCAGAGAGGTTGTGGAATCTCCTTCTCTGGAGATCTTCCAAATTCGCCTGGACGCCACCCTGCGCCTCGTGCTCTAGGTGTCCCTGTTGGAGCAGGGGGGTTGGACTATATCATCTCTAGAGGACCCTTCCAACCTTAACTATTCTGTGATTCTGTGAAGTAACAATTGTGCTGCTTTGACCTTATATATCTTTTGGAGAGGATATATGAGAGAAAAAAAATGAAGTAAAAGCATTCTTCAAAGCAGAGAAATATCTTTTTGGTGATTGGACAGAGGGGCACTGCACACAATGCTGAATGCTGCACTGGATCACGACATATCCAATCTGGCACCGGTTCTTGGGAAAAAGCCCTCCTCATCACCTCCAGGATGCCCCATGCAGACACGTGTCACACGAATAGGATAGATAGGAATAAAGGAGAGAGGGGCACATAAATCTTTATTTGTACTATAGATTTGACAGCACTCAGGTCTTGTGACTGCTGAGCCATTTGCCTGCTTAGAGTTTTCTCCTGGCATCCCAGTTCAGCAGCATTGAAATGGAGAGAAGGACCTTTCCCTGCCTCCCCAGGGCAGACAGAAGGGAAAATACTCTAGTTCCCAAACCGCTTCCAAACAAAACCACAATTGATTTTTGGATTCAGAGTGTCAGTCTCTCAGATGAGCCCTCTCTGCCCTAAGTGCAACTTCCATACGTTGCACATTGAGTAAACCTTTCCTGGCCTCAGCTGCAGCTTCAGGACTGAGACCATCCCCCCAGCATGTGCTTTCTGCCTGTTCTCCCCAGTCCCAGCGTGACTAATCACCAAAGGACTGCACGGGAGCCGCCTGGAAGGGAATTTGCATGCTGACTCTCCAGGGGAGAATTCTTGTGGCTCCCAGAGGGTTAGGACATTAGCACTGGTTCGGAGCTGACACCATTATCCCATTGAACTGCTGCATCTCCTCATGAGCTAACAGCACAAAATGAAATTCCGCCCCTCCAGGGAGCAGTTCAGCTGATTTCATACTCTTCCTTAATGCGAAAAATGGAGCTTCAAGAGCAGAGGAGGGGGGCGCAGGGTGAAGAGAGCAGGGCACAAACTGCCACATACAAAGAAGGACCTAATTCCCACCCCTGCAGACAGCAAGTGTGTGCCAGCCCAGACAACACGGCGGGGGGGGGGGAAGATAAATCCCCCTCAACAGGAGTTCTCCTTTAGAGGAAAAACAAAAACAAAGGACACCCACAAATCCAACTTAAGACAAAAAAATAACGAATGAAGCCTGAAATTTCACAGAGTATATGAACTGCCAATGAGATCAGGCCAGTGGTCCATGTAAACCGCTAATCTGAATCTAATAATGCTCAGAAACAGACGCTTCGAAGGAAAATGCAAGAGATTCCAGGAACAGTTTTCATACCGGTAAAGTTTCTCCCTAACCTCCTCTTCCCACTTCTAATCCACAATCCCTTCTTGCAAGAAACTGTCTACACTGATACATCCCTGTGATTTTCCTTTTAGCTCTGAACGCATCAGGATTCTGTTTCACTGAAGCCCTTTGTGCCTGGATTATTAATATTATTCAGCTCTTCTGTTGGTCATTTATCACTTCATAGTTTGGTGAGTTATACTCACAGGGAGTTAAACTGGAGGGCATAACATTAGTCTGGGTTAATGCTTAGTGCTGTTAGAAATACGTCCAAACAATCTGTTCAGAAATACAAAAGTTAAGAGGAAATTCAAGAGTTGAAAGGTCCCACTTAGGAAAACACACAGCATAAGATTCAGCTAGCCTGCACCATTTTGTCACAACATCATGTAATAGCAATACAATTTGACAAGTGCATTTTACTGCTTTTACTAGTTTTAAAAGCCACAATTCCATGTTTGTCCTCCTCTGGTCAGAAGGAGGGTAGCTGACAGTACAAAGTTATCACTAAGAACTTCTGTCAGGCTCTTCCATTGCCAGAGAGGGAGTAAGACCCTTCTGGATAAAAGGTGTTAACTGGCAAACAGAACCTTGATGTTCTCTTCTCAGCTTTGGTTATTGACTCTTGCACAGCCCTGTCTCTCTAGCCCCGTTTTCCTCTCATGTAAAAATAAAGGATATTCATCTTCTTCCCTAGGAAAGCTGCAAGTCCTTCATAGGGAGTGTCCCCACTGGTGAGAAAGAAATCACAGACTGCCCTAACATATTCTTGCCACTACTCACAGGAGGATTTGGGTACACAGTGGCAATCACAGCTAAACCTCATGCCCCTTTCCACTCACTTCCAGTCTGATCTCCACATCTGTGCTGAAATGCAATGCGTTCCTGAAAGAGCTAAGCAAAGGCCAGGCCTGGGACGCAGCTGAAGGCAGCCAAACGCAGGGAAGGGCAGCAAGACCCAGCTCTGCAGGCATGGCTGAGTCACGCGTGGGGAACAAGTGCAAGGAAGGGGGGTTCTGCAGGAAGATCAAACTGGCCAGTCCAAGAGAGCACATTTGTCAACTGACAGTAAGCGACACAAAAAGGCCTTTGAACTTCCAACCATTTCCCTGAGCTCATCCCTCAGCATGGTCATGCTGGACATCTTCCAAGGTTTCAGCAAAGCTAGGTCTATCGTAGGCCTGCTATTCCTCCCCCTCTCCCAACTCCTATTACACAGGGAGCTCTTTTATGGCCAGGCAGAAGCAGGGGGGTGGGAAGGGAAAGGGCAAGGGGAAGTTTATAAGGTGGAATGCAGAGTGAATCACGTCCCACCGTCCCTTGAACACGTCAGCCCTGTTGCCTGCAGTCACCAGGTTGCTTTATACTCAAGGACATTGAATGACCAGTGTCCAGAGTTCAGAGTACATCAGTTTGAACAGCATTGCTTATTTACTTAGACATCCTCTGGGTTATGTGAAGAGTAAGAAGCTAATTTAAGAACAAACAGAAACTAAAAAAGACTTTCATGCTATCTGCATTAGAAATAACTACAGACTGGCCCCAAGCATCACAAAACATCTCATTGTGTCACTCTTCAGCTGAAGCTTCTCACATCCACCTATAGCTACAGGTGGGCAAGCACACACACCCACACCAATCTGTTCCTGCCAAGATCTCCAGCACAGTGGGCAACAGCTTCAGAGACAAGAATGAGACATCAGTCCACCCTTCAGAAGAAACAAGAGACACTCACCAACTACATTTTGGAAAATCTAATTCCAGAATTACAGAAAAAAACCCATCTCCAACAGCACTGCTGAACAGCAACATGTTGCTGGCAAAATAAACCAACTATCAGGTATCAGCACTCAGTCCTTCACAGTCCTCAGATCACAAAGGCTATACCTGATGGGGGAATGCATCAGTTGTGATGCTTTTTACAGGAAACACACATACACCAAGTCAAATAAAATACCTAGTTAATGGAATAACCTTTACTCCCAAGGAACAGCAGACAGGGAACTGGCATCTTTTCAAGAGAAAGCATAAACCAAGTTCATTTTTACCAGGCTAAGTAGTCAAACTAGATACTTAGAACTAAAGATTCACCTGGGATCTCATGTTGCAGATAAGACTGAAGACTGGAGATTATGTGAAGAGAAGAGGGAGGAGGAGAGTAATTCTTTTAAAGTTACCATCAATTTTAACAAAAGACTCATGAGATTTTTATCCCTCTATCACTTGAAAATTTTTGGTCTGGGACAAGTCAGCTTAGTTACTATACTCACATCCCTACTCCTGGCATTGAAGAAACCATCTCCTGGGCTTGAATAACTGAAGAGGAGCTACCTAAAGTTCCCAGTGAGATGGGAAGAGCAAGTTACTTTCAGTAATTTTAAGATAAAAGAGGTAACTTTCTCCAGGCCCTTTAAATAAACAGTGCTTGGAACTCAGCAAACAAATCCCTGTCCCAGGGCACCAGAAATTTACAAGCTGAAAGCTCAGGGCAGAGTTAGGAAGAGATACGGCATATCTTCGGAGAATCAACATTATTTATCAGTTCTAGGCCAAGTTTGCTGAGCTATTCTCTCACCCTTGCCATAGGAAGCAAGACTCATTTACACTGTGCTGGACTTCATGAAGGAGCAGAGAACAAACACCATTCCTCACTTACGTGCAGCTTTCCTGAGGGAGCATCCAGAGTTGTTTCTGCTGGCACAAGGCAGGAAGGCAGCTGAGCTACTCTGTGCATGTGCAGCAAGGACTTCCAAGCTACACTCTGTCAGCGAGCCAAGAGCTGACACCCGAGAAAGTCTATGGAGCTGCCGTGACAGCTGGGAGGTTGCTTATTACTATTATTACTACAGCATTCTGCCTTGTAAACATGAGCCAGAGCAGGAAACAAACATGTCACAGAATAATTGGCTCCCAACACAGAAGGACTTCAGATCTGCAAGATAAACAGATCCTGTTGCAGCCAGGTAGACAGAGGCAGGGTTCTCCCAAAACCTATAGGAAACTCCCATGGGAGGCATTGGGATCAACTTAGGGAAACTGTCCTAAGTTGAACATTCATAGGGAATTCGGTCAGACTGGGGTGAAGAGAAAAGGTAACAACATAGTGAGACAAACTTAGTGAAACTGACTCAAGTTCTCAAGATGGGGTAAATAATAAATTCTGATGTTTTATCTCAAAACTACAAATCTCTCTAAAAAGGAATAAAATTTTTCCCATCTCTGCTCCTACTTTTGGTTGACCCAACTCCTCTCATTGCTGATTATCTTGCTTTCTTGCACAGAATTCTTTTCAAGTCTCCTACCATTCTTTACGGAAAAAGATAGCAGTTCAAGGCTTGCAAACTGCATTAACATAGAATTTAATAAACTACAATCAGCTAGTCAAATATAAATGCTTAAATACAGATAAAAGATTCTATCTTAAATTGCTAAATAGTCACATATCATACCCCACAGTGCTTCACAACCCTCCTTTAACAGGAGTTTAGCATTCCAAAGCTCTCCCATCCCCACATCCCTTTCCCAAGGAAGTACACACAACTCTCCCTGGAGAGTTGCCTTTATTACCAGTGTACATGTGTACATGTGAGCTGATACATCAAGGGCAAAGCATAGCATGGCCACAGCTTTATTTCTCTGGAAAGTCTAAGCAATCACCGAAGAAAAGACAAATTGCTGTAAATTCTTATATTCCTGTACGTATAAGGCTAGCCTGCAGAAGACCAGTGGAAACATGAGATCCCTTGCAATCATACAATCATAGAATGCCTAAGGTTGGAAGGGACCTCTAGAGGTCATCTAGTCCAACCCCCCTGCACATGCAGGGCCACCTAGAGCACATGGCACAGGACCGCATCCAAGCGGGTCTTAAAGATCTCCAGAGAAGGAGACTCCACAACCTCTCTGGGCAGCCTGTTCCAGGGCTCTGTCACCCTCATCACCCTCAATCACTTAAGTTCACTCTTCTGATAAGAGATACCTATTTGATGGATATTCTAGCACATATCACTAAAGCTCAGAGTTGTAGTTAAAATTGCTAAGCAATACTGCTGACAGCTTTACCATGTCAGAAAAGTCCATGGAAGTAGCTGCTCAAACTAAATTTCATAAGTCGGAACAAAGCACTTGGCTCACCCCAGCATGTAAACCAGCCCCTTAGTTTTTGAGGAATCCCACCAATATCTTAACTGGGCCTCTAGTGCTTCTGGGGGCTGCAGGGTGACCTCACAAAAATTGAGGCACTTTAGCTCAATATTTGTGTCAATAAGAAGAGAACTCACCAATTTCAGGCCCAGTGTAAGTCAATAAGCAGAAAATATATTACATCCAAACAAAGGAGGCCAAAATCTCACTTCAACTAGAACACTATAAGCATGTCACAACTACATGGCCAGAGAAGGAAGGAAAAAAACCCAAGAACTGAACATTCTTGTATGCTATCTGCAGTGCTCTTTCATGAGAAGCTTGGAGTGATTCAAGTTTGAGCTGTTTTTCAGAGGTGTCTCATCCCACTCAAAGAGTGGTATGTGAAGCCCAAGAGGGATTTGGCACACCATCTGCTCTAGCCAAGTGTTTCAGGTCCATCATGACCAGGCTTGGGAGGAAACAGAAGGACAACCACGAGGAACCTACTCTGGGTAGGGGTAATCCTTACAAGCTATAACAGTATCATGTATCAGGACTTGTACTGAGCAGCTACTCTGACACTCAGCAGGTTGAGTGGAGTAAGAGTTCTCAGGGGCCCTTCACTGGGACTTTGTGTGCGTGCACACTGAAGCTAGGCATTTGATATTTCTTTAGAAGTCATTAGCCTTATTACTTAGCTTTCATTTTTCGTTTTTTTTTTTTTTTTTTTCCTCCCTACTGCATTATACTTGGAGCACTCCTGACTGTCAGCTGAAAAAAAAGAATCTTTAATTTGTATTTACCTACTACACTGCAGTCTTTAAAATTGCAGTTCATATTCCAGTCCCTCCCCATTTTTCTACTCAGGATAAATTTAGCTCTTTCTATCTCTCCTCTCATCCTACCAATTCTGCTGTCCTACTCCGTACACTCTAGTTTGCCTCTCTTTTTAAATTGTAGAGACCTAAATCACAAGTAGTATTCCAAGTAAGAGGTTTAAACATTCCCACTCCAACTTACTGCTTTCAAGAAAGCTCATCTCACTGCAGGCTCATTGGAAAAAGAAAAATTAAATGAAGGCACAAGTTGAACCCAGTCCCTACATTCTCCAGCTCACTTGATTGTCTGTGTCTGCCTTACATACATCCCAGTCTGCAGTCACAAGGAGAGGCAGCAGGTCTATCACAGTTTATCACTACTCCCTAGTCTGCAAAGCTTCAGTTTAATCTATATAGGTCACATTTCCCAAATGAATTAGGAATATATCATAACAATAGCTTTTCTGTGCAAGATCAGAGGTCCACTCAGCCCAGCAGATCCAAAGACAAATGAATGTTGACTAGAGTGCTTGCCCTCTTATCCCTTCACAGAGAACAGAAACCAGTGTTCCTCAAGGGGAACACACCAACAGTCCTGAATTCACTCATACTAAATACTTCACATCACTTTTTCTATTATTATCTGTAGCAGAGCTACACATCCAGGTGTACAGATAGCACTTTTGCAAGGGAGGGAAAAGGCTCCTCCCTCTAAAACACACACCCTCCTTATGTATTTTTAAAGGCTGCCAAAGGCACAAATGGGCTTTCACCGTGGCTTGTGAGTGGACATAGTGCGAGACAGAGTAGCACAGGAGTCACTCAAGAGCCCTGTAAAGCGAAGAAGTATCTGCAGAGAAAAATGAAGACATTCAACTTTCATAACCATAAATCCAAAATGGTTTTCTTACTGCAGCCATCTTCATCACTGTGGTCCCCACAGTCGTTGTCTCCATCGCATTGCCACTGGGCAGGGATGCAGGTACATTCACCGAAAGCACTGACAGCACAAGTGAAGTGGTTACGTCCACAGGAGCACTCAGTGTTGCTTGCTACATCTGCAGAGGAACAAACAAAAAGGGTATTGTGAAGTGATACCTCTATTTAAGGGCGAGTAAAAACATAAAATACAACTATTCTCCACGTACACACCACATGTATGAACACATGCACTATTGCAAATAAAACAGGTCCTCCCTTTCATATTGTTGACTGGGGGGCAGGGGGTCTTCTCCAGACCCAATGCTTTCTGGATACAATCAGAAACGACCACAAGAATACACAGCCCAAAGGTACTTATAAATGCACAAGAACATTCTCTTCAGCCATAAAATTAGCAAAAGGAGCTCCCCACCTTTTTCTCCCCTCTCCCAAATACAGGGCCGTACTCTTTCACACCTGTGCAAATGCAACATTTATGATATTATCCCATATACTCTGTTCATAAATCTCTCCCTTGAGAGAAGAGAGGCCACAGCCCACTGCTCAAAATGGAAAAGGTCATACTTGAACTTCTGCCTGAATTTAGCTAGACAAACAGTACAATCAATATCTCTGTTAAACAAATGATTGTCCTATCAATCAGCAGCGCCCTCGGGCTACTCTGTGATTGAATTCCTTTTGCAGGATTCCTTCTTTCTGCAATTCAAGCAAATCTAAAGGTCTCAGACTAAGCAGTAATAGTCATAAGGAAAGAATTACAGCAGGATATGTGTACTGAGTGGTAGTTATATACCCCTCTGCTCTCTCTGGTTGTGGACTTACTGATCTCATTTGTTACATTTAGTAAATCTGGGATGAGCCATAAACTGTAACAAGCCAACCACAAAACCATAAGAAAAAAAAAAAAGAAAAAGAAAACAAAGCTCATAATTTCCTTGTTTCCTTTTCTAATTAAAAAAGCAGTATCTGCAAAATTTTGTGCGTGTAATTGTTCCACAAGCTTTCTCAACATCAGAATTCCCTCTAACGAAGACAACCACTTAGGCAAGTTAAGCCAAGATTTATGTTGAGTGCAGCTGCACGTCCTCTTTGAGGAACAGATCCATGACAAACTTCCGCAGCAGAACGGGCTTAGCGAGGCTCCTGCCAGCTCCGATGCTCCGCCTGCTCCCACCGATGCCCTGCTGGCTGCAGGCTCTCACAGCCAACACCATTCCCTGCAAAGTTGTCTTCCTGCTAACCAGCTGCCATGGGTGCAAGGAGCTTTGCATTCTTTCACCTGCCTCCAGGTTATCTTTAAGAGGCTTAGGAGAAAAAGAACATTTCAAGGCATTAGTATAGGGATTAAAGCAGAAATCTATGACTGATATTGAAAGGAATAAGAACTGGAAGAATACACATTAAGAAGAGGGAGAAAAAAGAAAAAGCAAAGGAAGAGGGAAAGGGTGATAAGATGTTCAATGGACTCAGTAGGTATGGCCAGAGCAAAGGTTGAGGGGAAAAGAAAATAACTGGGTGATGCACACTCCCAAAGACAAATATAAGTAGAGAAAGTCTGATGAGAGTCGGAGGTAACTCAGCACAGTTATCTCTAAAGGATAGGGATGCTAATTGATTTAATATATCTGACTGTTAGACATCATCACAAGGAAATTCAGAACCACCACAAACCTCCAAAGGAGGGGGGGAAAAAAGAAAGGAAAAAAAAAAAAAAAAAAAAAGAAACAGAAGTTCCTTCAAACAGGCAGCACAAGAAATTCAGGACAAACCACCTTCTGCTGGAGCCTATCCGTACTTGGTAATGGCTGCTGTTTAGAATCACCCTTTCCAAGGCAATTCTTCTACCATTTTGCTCAGCAGTACCCCCAAGCACTTCTCCTGACTACTCTGAACTCTAGTATCTGTTGCTGTTGGAGCACACCAGGATGATGCCTCATTGCCTCAATAAAAACATAAATATGACAGAGCAAGTGATCTCTTTCTTACCCAGGTCCAGCGTGCCATGGGGTAACTTCACCAGCAAGAAAGGACAGACATCAAGGCAACCAGTTCTTAAAACGAGAGGCAATATTTATTATTTCTGGATAAATACAGGGGAGAGAGAAGTTAAGAAAGAGTAAAAGCCAGAGGCTTTTTAGCTGCATAACAGCAGCACAGAAGCATACCTCAGGAACAAGCAGAAGTGGAATGATGGCGGAATTACTTAAAACACTGAGAAATCTGCAAACTTAATCGGCTGTGCTGCCAAATATGCTATTACCTTCAAAAATAACAACTGATATCAGATTTTATGCAGTATGTATTCAATCTGTTCCTCCCACCTCATCGCAATTGCTACATCCAGACAATTCTGTCTTGTTTTTACCAGGCTCCAGACACCGTTGCAAGCTGAAGGATACGTAATGATCCAAATACCAACACTGTTATATGCAGAGCCTGCATCTGTGGTACTAATATATAAGTTTAATTGGTTTAACTCTTTCAAATTATGACCTTTGTGGATAAAATACTTTGTGGTTTACCATTTCTAGGATGGATAACTTTCTAGTCACTATAATGATGCATTTTATAAATCATAATTTACCCTAGTCTTACACTTGGACAAGCAAAGCACATTATTATTCAGACAGCACAAACGTGTCTCCCCTTAAAGATGATTAAAAGAAAACCTTTTTTAAAAAGCATGCTAACAAATTCCAACATATAACCAATATCAGAAGAATTAATCCTGAATAAATAGCATCTTTCTTCTAAACAAGACAGTTTAAGTGAAACCTAGGGATTGCAGTCAACAGCAATTTTTGCAACCAGTGCAATGGCGCAGTATTTAACCCTTGGTGTCCTATGCTTATTTCCCCTTGTTCAGAGCTCTGGTGATGTTACCTTCTGTAACAGGAGCGGGCTGGGAAGGATAAAGATCAGCAGCACATTCTCTCCAATCCCCTTGAAGACAGGCGGAAGGAGAGCAATTGGTGTGAGAAGCCTCAATGGAAGCCTTATATTTCTGATGTTGAGCTCTTGCTAAATATAGGCAGTGCGAGACAGAAAACTAAGCAAGCATGCACTGGGGTGGAACACAACCCTCCTGTCTCATGTTTCAAGCCCAGTAAGTCAGGGGAATCTGGGAACAAGACAAGAGTCGGCACTTGCCCTTCAGGCAACTGGACCAAGAATCAAAGCAGCAAGGTCTACTTACACTTCTGCACATTCCTCTACAGCAGGAACAGAGAGGGGCACCTCAGGGCTTGGGCACAGAAAGCATTTTCCTAAAAAGAAGTTTTCATCATGCTGGGGAGTTGGACATTTTAACCAAATCTCTGTAACCAAAATTCATTTCCCTTATGCAAGGGAAAAAGAAGTGGAGGTATTTTAACAATACAACACATATAAATGATACACAGAAGCTGTGCAGAGGCACTGAACTAACACTCATGCATCTTTGCTCATTTTGGTACCTCATATTACCATCCTGTGAGTTTCCTGCTCTCTGACTTGGCAGGAGTTGCATGCAACCAAAAATTATCTTAACTATCCATGCTTCAATTCCCCCCAAGAAGGAACAACAGAAGGATCCAGTAATCAAGCAGTTTTTGTAGAAAAGTATTATGCAAACAACCTCTGTACTTTAAAAGAGGAAGTCAGCCTAAACACAGACATCACACTTAACATCAGCCACCACCTCAGCTTCAGCAGAAAACACCCAGTTTCTTCAGATTCCTTCTGAAGAATCCTCAAGGTGCACATTCCTCTGATAAACGAACCACCTCCTATGGGAGTGAATTTTCCGCCACACATCCCCTTCTGAAAAAGGTAATTGGGATCTTTGTAAATTTTGGCCAAACTCTGGCAAAACACTTACATCAGTCCTGGACAAGAAGCAAAAGAACATAATCCTCTTGTGATCTCTGCAGCTCCCTCTTCCAAGAGGCCTTTTTCTCTTTTTCCTTTTTTTTGGAGGGTGGGGAAGAGAGAGTTGCTAAACAAGTTACTGGTCTGTGTGGCTTTTTTCCCCAACAGCACTTCATTAGATCAGATCAGTATAGCAAACTTACATACAAAGCTTCATTTTGCAGACCAGATCACATGCAGCCCTCAAGCTATTATGTAACAGCCCTCCATTTGCCACAGATTCATTGAAACGTTGGCATTGCAAAGGAAGGTTAAGAAAGAGCAACGGTCACTAAACTGAACTCTAGAGCCCTTGTTTTGTTAGGAATATAAAATTTTTACAGGAGTCTGAAAATATTTCTTTTAAAGTCTTGGTGTCATACTTTTTCTTTCCCAAAAGCAGAGCTACCAATTAATTTCAGTACGAATGATGAAAGACTGCAGCTCTTATTCCCTTTTTGTAGCAATTCCATCCTCTAGAGGCGGTTGCTTCAGCATATTCCTGCTTTTTAAGAGTCAACCACCCGATGTTGGTCACTCACCTCTGTCAGGTCTGGTAGCATTTGACAAATAGCAGAATTTTCTTGCAGTCCCAAAATAGGCATGAAATTACCTCAAACAAATGTCAGGCACGGATATAGCACAAAAAACTGCCTAAGATCCATTGGCATCCATAAGACCATAGGCAGTACCAAGCTCTCTTTCCAGAGGCTCTTTTATTGCAGACATCAAGGATCAAGTGCATAAGGGACTTTTCCACTACCTTTGTAGTTGTATCTTCTCTCCAAGCACAGAAATTATTTAGTGTTATTTTTAAAACAATAGAATTAAGTCAGATGAAAACAGCTTGCTGTTGTTGCCCCAATTACACATACACCTAGAATGCAGTAGCAGAGCTAGATATGGTTAAGTATCCATTCAGCTCTGCAAGCACAACAGTACCAGTAGACTTAGAAATCCTGAATTGCTAAAATACTGAACATGATTAATGCCCACAGCCTGTTCAGTTCTGAATCAGAAGCATCTAGAATAATAATTATTTTGGTCCAGACTAAGTAATGTACGGACCTTGGTCCCTTGCCCTTTGTGTATAAAGCCTAACTCTACATTTGGTAGCTTAGGAAAGACCTTCAATGATACCAATGTAGTCAGGCACCTCCTGACTACAAAGGATATAACCAAAACAAGACGACACCACCACCAGGTTTTATACTTTTTAATCCTACCATATAAAAGTGCCTCACAGAACACAAAAGTTCTAAGCGGATATTGAAAGAGTGGGAAAAGATGCTACCAATATATGACCATTACAGTGATAAAGAAGAATACACCAAGACTGTGCAAAAGAAACTGGACTGAAGTAATAGAATTAAAGTAAAAATGATGGGAAAAGGAATTCTGAGATACGCAAGGCTGTGAAATCACTTCCCAGAGGAAGTGTGGAAGGATTCACCAAAAGAATTTCAGAACAATTTTGAACTATCAGAATATTTTGTCCTGGCTTCAATAATTCCTACATTTAATGAATCCATGAGCACCCGATCATTTATTTGGAGAACATACTAGTTAATTCTGTAGCAGAACCTTTTAAGACTCTTTAACACCTTTTTCACCTCCTCTTAGAAGGTCCATGTCAAATAGACATGATTTCCCTCCTCTTCACTTCCCAGCTAGGCTTGCTTTTTCATTCCCCTCATACACATATCTGGAGATGAGGGCAGACCATAGACATTTCCGATGACCTTGAACAGTTCCATTGACACATTTGCTTTCCTTGGCCAGCACTTCCTAGCATCTATTTCTACAGTAAAGCAGCTCAGCTTTCTTTGCTTGCCTATCTTGAGGAAAACTGAATTTTGGAATCTTCTCTCTTACCCAAACAGCAGTTTCCACTGAAGGAAAGTACAGTTAATCCAGCTTTATAAGACAGATTTGCTGACCATTGTTTAAAGCCAGAACTCCGCTGGCAAACACAGCAAATAAAACGTTACATTAAAACAGTCAGATGTCAGGAGGGGCACCACTCTGATAAAAACCAAGAATTTTTTTTCCTCTCATGCTCCTGCTATGGAAGAATATGAAGGAGCTCTCACTGGGTACCTGCAGGGCCTCCAGCTGTGTGATGCCTGCCTAGAAGAAAATTAACTTCAAGTGCCACTGGAAAGAACATATCAGAAGTGTTAAAAACTCTAATTGTCACTGTTTCAGTTTGCTTTATGGAAGAAAGCAACAACAGCACGGATTTAAAAAAAAAAAAAAAAAAAAAAAAAAAGAAAAGAAAAGAGAGAGAGCGAGAAGGAGAGAGGTCAAAGTTGTATGTTCTTCTGAACGGGTTCCTCTCTGGAACCTGTTTCTAAGAGGGGACAAGAGTTCTCCAGGCTTAGTATTTCTCTCCTCAGTTTGCAAAAGAGAGGGGACACCTCACTCCTGAGCCAGATGGTCCTTGACTCACATGCGGTGGAACCAAGTCCTAGGCACAACAACCCTTCACATCTCTCATGCAATAGCACAACCACACAGGGCTGTCCTGAAAAACATTACACTTGGTACAACAACAAGGAATAAGAAGCATAAGGAAAGTTCCATGGATGTCTACTAATTAACATCTGAAGAAAACAGAAGAGGGTGGCAGAGGGAAGAGAGCAATATACAAGCTCAAGATAAATTAGTGCTTGATGTAAAGGGCAAGTGTGCTTGTGGGGCAGAAGACAGGAAGAGATGATGTTTTCTAATGTACTGAATGAGTTCAGAGACACAAAGCATAAAAACTCTCTTTACTCTGAGCTCCAATTATACTCCTGCAGCAGTAAAAATGACCAACTTCTACAAACAATCTCATCGTGCACTGAGGAAATAGGAAGAGTTTTTAGAAACAATGATGTTAAAAAACAAACAAACCAAAAAAAAAAAGGGCAGGATTTGAACATTAAAAAGACTCAGGAAGCAAGGTGCAGTGGTTCCAGTTCCTTCTCCCACATACTTCAAGTCATAAATAAACCCTGAGGAATAAAGAACACAACTAGAACCAAAGCATCTAAACATGCATCCTAATTTTATCTGTACTTTCTTACAGTAGTATACCAAATTACTTCTCCTCTTCTAAAAGGTGGGGATATTACTACTAATTTGGCATGGCGTGCTGACGTTCACCTTACGTTTTTAAACATTCAGAGTCTTTGGACAGATGATTCAATCGAAGGGAAAAGCTTATTGCCATAAAATCCTACTCACGTAAACTAATTCATTGGGTCAGCAATGAACATAGAGATTTAAAAAAAAAAAAAAAAAAAAAAGTTGAAGGATGATAAACAAAAGCTAATGAGAAATGGCAGCAAGTCAAGATGCAGGGGATAGCGAGAGCTAGTAGATACCATAGAGATCAGCACTGAATCCAGACCATTAAATATCTTCATTAATGAGCTGGAAGAGACAATAAGTATCACGTTAAAGGAGCCTGCAGATGATACCAAAATAGGAAATGCTGTTATGTCATTTCTGGCTACAAACACCTAAAAAAAACTGCAGAGGATGAAGAATTAATTCAAAAGGGACCTAGAAGATTAGAATTATGGGCAGGAAATTAAGATTCAATCTCTTAAAAAAAAAGTTAACACATCTGGTGAAAATAATTAGAAACAGACACACAAATGAAAAGAGAAGTCTGGAAGCAGCAAGGCCTGGAGAAACCAGAGTGCAACAAAAGACAAGTTAGTCGTGTGTTTCTCTGATGATCCAATATGGTTGCTGAAAACCTACTTTTGGGGTAGATATGCAAAGGTATCTCATGACAGAGGAGAAAAATTTCTCCCTACACAGAACTAGAGCAAAATACGCTGTTCACATCTCAGCACCAGGTTAAATAGAGAAACTGAACAAAATACTCTAACCGCAGCAACAAAATTTGTCAAGAAGGATTGATGAAGGAAAGAAAGTTTCCACAGCACAAATGCAACAGTCAAAGGATTAATATCTGTTACCTCAGCAAACGAGGGGAAGGTCACTACTAGTGGTGGGTGGATCCACCACTACTCATGAATGCGAACGTGAGAAGCGAACTACCCAGTATCAGCATCGTCCAGGCAGCAGCACTAATACAGTAAATAGCACAGCTTTTCACATAGCATAGAACATATGCAAGAGAAGAGAATTGATCAGCATGGCTCCATTTCCACATATGATGAAAACTAACCCTTTATAAACATTGCTAATTGGTCAGATCTACCTTCCCACGTGTTGGAAACCGCGAAATCCTCTCTCAGACGGAAAGAGTTCTCTCACCTTACAGACTAAGACAAACTTTAGAGAGCACTCATCCCCAAAGAGATTTGGATGGTTAGAAAAGATCAATTATAAAGGAAACACATCACATATTATAAAGGAACTGCTCAAGAAAAGCCTGGAGAAGGATGGCCAGTGAACAGTAGTGCTCTCAAGTAAAAGACACAGAAACGATGTGGCAAAAAAGCTACCTATGGGTTTCATAGAGGGTTTACAGCAGAACACTACCATAATCTATGAACATGACTCCAGTATAAATCAATTGCATGTCTACTGTTAAGGTATTAAAAAAAAAAAAAAAAAAAAAAAAAAAAAAAAAAAAAAGGGGGGGGGGGACGCCGTTTTTTTTTTTTAAATCCTATTTGGAAAGGAGATTATGTTTCGATTTCTACCAGACCCCTCAGCTGCCTAGCCATGTCGGACAACCCACCAATTCCTAATTCGGAAAGAGGAAACCTCAACGCATCAGATATACATATTAAAATCTCTGCCAAAAATGTCTGTTCAAAAGCAGGTAGGAAGTATATGATAGACAACTCCTATTTTCAAACCACAGAGGAATTCTGTAGTGAGTGCAGGGGTGACTTTTTTCCTATCTTCAATTCATATGCAGCTCTTCCCTGCTAACACCAGGATTGATCTGTAAGAACCAGGTAAAATATCTTGTCTTTAGCTTCCCTGGCTGAAATAAGATTTCATTACTCTTCATGTATATTTCCTTTCCACTGAAAGAGAGATGTCCCTAAAAGAGATTTTCCTAATAACAAAGCACCCCTCAAACATTTATGGTTGTTATCATAGGACTCAAACCTGTAGCTCCATAGGCCTGCCCATCACTGGCGGGCAAAATCCAGTACGGTATCAACCTTGCAAACCATTCATCAATTTGGTATCCAAAAAAATCCAGCACAGTATCAACCTTGCAAACCATTCCTCAGGTGTCATGAAGCTGAGGTGACAAGTCCAAAGACAACACAAATACAACTTTTAGAGAGGACTCTGAGCATCTGAGGAAAGCATGATTCCAAAACACTGGTTCCCCCATTCTCTCCAGAATAGCATTCAAAGTATTAAACATCTGAGAGCACCCGCTTTCACCTTTACAGATTCCTTGTTAAAAGAAAAAAAAAAAAAGCAGCTCATGACAAAATCATGAGTCAGTGTATCATTGCTGACATTTTTGCTTCTCATCTCCAATGCACTTCCTGGAAAGGATCCACCATCCTAAACCATTTTATTCTACATATTTATATTTTCTCTGCGTACTATTTCATTAGTCCTGGATAAAAATCTTATAAATCACAGAGCAAGAGCGTTATGCTTCCCAGCTGTAAAATTTCCTTCCTGTTACTATTAAAAGCATACTTTCATGGCTCATATTTAGTTATCTATAGCTTTTTTTCTTTTCAAGTATAAAAAGGAAGCTCTTTCAGTTCTTTTTATCAAAGTTGTCCTACGAAGTGCAGATAATTCTTGAAGGATGCCATCAAGAATTGCATTTTGTTGATTTTAGCCTGGAGAGCCTTGCATAGCTGAAAGCTCATGTGCAACTACACGTCAGTAAAGAACTACAATGACGAATTTAAGGGATAAATCTAAAATGCTCACACACTGGTAAATTACAGGACCACTACACTCAAGCACATTAAACAGTAATGAAATGTCGCTCAGAAATGGATAGGATATTAAAAGACGGCTGCTGCATAACACAGTTCAGAAACGTGACTGTCAGCTCTAGAGCAAGCACAGACTGTTTAGCTAGAACAAGAGCACCTGGCAGGCAGCAAACAGGTAATTCAAATCTCTTCCGAGTGCATGTGTGTGTGTGCGCACGTGCACACACTACATGAATTCTTCAAAAAGCTGCTTTAACGTTTCACAAGAATTAGACACCTCAGTAACATGAGGAAAATAACTTATCATTTCTTACGCATGCCTTTTTTTCCTGTAAACCTCATGCTAATAATCTCCTTCCTTTCCTGTCACATAAGGGATGAGAACAATCTACTGCTTATTTATCATAAATTATATACAGTACATACACTGTATATAAAAGTTATCAGATAAAGGAACAACAGCAGAAATTTCACCAATAGGCTTTGTATCTACTAGACTATTGCTAAGCACTAGCTAAAGAAGCAATCTGCTCCTTTAAAAAGACAATCCATAGGAGAATGTTCTTCCAATGTACTTCACCTACTGAGTAACTTAGATTTACACTAGTGTGACAATTCTTGAGAACACAGTTTACTGACCAGTCAAGAATCCTTCTACTCTCACACATCGAAGTTTATGAAGATAAACTACAGGCATTGATTAGGATGAGTGAAACAGTAGAGCTGACTTTCCCACTAACAGCACAAAAAATGTCAGTATTTTAATTCTCATAAGCTTTGCTTCAACTATTCCACTACTGCAGAGACAGAGGGATTTCTCTAATCTTTCTCTTCCGCAGACAGATTAAAGTGAGCTTTAGAGTGGTATTGGCCCTACTAGCACATTCTCCGTCTGTGATGGGGGAATTTCTAGATGATCTTCTCATGATCTATCCTCCTAAAAGTAAACTTGCAACAAAATACAAAGCTGCTGTGCTTGTCTGAAGAATGCACACAGCTGCTGAGAGGAGAAGAAAGGATGAATATGTTAAGCAGTGATGCTCATCGGTAGCCCAGGCTAAACAATATCCAATATCCATTCAAGACAGACACAGGAGTATAGGAATACTATTAGCATCTGCTGGAGACGTACTGATAGGGAATGATCTTTATCAGCTTTGATCCATATGCATCTTGGAGGGCATTTCTGTGACAACAGCTAACATACAAATTTGAGGAAACTGTGAAATCCATAGTCATATTGTAAAAATCATGAGCAACAGGATCTTGCCTACTCCCCAGAAGGTAAAGCACCACTTGAACCAAATGCTGCAGCTTTCAGCCTTCTAAAGGAGAGGTTTGAGCAAAGTAGGTTCTCAGTGAATCCAGAAAAACTGACCCCCGCACTCTTGTTAAAGCCAGTGTCTTGCAAAATGACACCAATTTTACCCCAAAACAAGAACGCAGAATACCCCTTCATTCACCTGTTCAAGGCAAGAGTCAAGTTCTTTCTCCCAAAACATACTGATACGGCAAGCCACATACCCCTATTCAGGGGACAGAGCTCTCTGACAAGGAGACTCTGGTGACACCTAACGCTGTAGTAGGACTGCAATTGTCCAGGCATATAGGGCGAGGAAAGGACAGGAGTTATAACTCAATTTCTTTTCTTTTTTTTATTATTTAAAAAAAAAAAAAAAAAAGACTATTTTGGCCTTTGTGGGCTGCAGTCAGATTCTTTCCATCATTTATGGTGTGATATAGAATATCCAGGTTCCTGGACAAGACAGACACTGTTCTCTTGCAAGGTCATTTTAAGGAGTTTATTTTGGTTTTCTTTAAAAAGGCCATCGTGGTAGCAATGGAGCATCTGAGCTTTGTAGCTCTCCAGCTCTGCCACACAAGAGAGTCCAAAGCCAACCACAATAGCTCTGCTTAGCAGAGGAGCTCTCCAGGGAAGGGGTAGGATACACAGTGTGGTTTTGTGGCAATGAGGAGGCAGGAGTTCATTTTTGCAAACCCACAGGCAGAAGGACTTCAAAAGCACAAGCCACAAGATAAACGAAGCTATCTTGGGACAGAGAGAGTTGTTCTGTACTGTCTTTCTTTTTTTCCTTCTAAATAATCCCACACATGATATTATGCTGCCCTCAGGATGAACAGCAAAAGGGCAATTATTAACTGGCCAGACTGAGCTGGCAGAACAGGGGTGGGCCTGGCAAAGAGGTACCCCACAACCACAGAAGCATCACAGCAACTGTGCTGCCTACCAGAGAGAACTGAATTAACATAAAAGTAAGAAAAGAAACCCTGAACAGTTAATTTTTTTTGAATATATATATATAAAGCACAATACAAGTATGTTTTATGGGCTCAGATGGGACATGTTCTTTCCAATGAAATTGCCAACAGGAGAAGCAGGAACTTCAGTGGTGGGGTTACTGCAGGGCAGCTATGCTGTACATCAGCCCACCCGCATCTGTTCACTCTCAGCAGCTCATGAACCACCATCCTGCACCTCCCACCGTGCCCACAATTCAGACTTCTTTGCAATGTTTAGAAAGCAGTTGCAAAACTCTACCTGAACTGTACTCCTGAACTCCCCAGCCCTCCCAGCTCAGGTGCTCTGTCTCTCCACAAGCCTCCAAGTTCTTTTGGACTTGCATCCCAGAAGAATTAGAAGGATTTTCACCACAGCAGTGAAAAGCATCTGAAGATTCCTTACAGCTTATTTCACACCATATGCAGTGGGCTTCATCTTCACAGCAGCACTGAGGCAAGGTAGGAAGGTACAAAAAAAGAACATCTGCTCAATTACGGAACCAAATCTCCTACAGGTAATTGTGCAGCCTCCACTACTACAGTATTAGATGGCCTTTTTATGATAACAAACTAATTTCAGCACCCTTTAACACAGGGAAGTATTCTCTTCAGCTTAGAAACAGAAAATGGAAGCTCACCAGTCCAGATCTGTGAGTATTTGGATGCCTAACTCATTTAAATTAGTGGAAAATTAGACATTTAACTACCACTGCAGATCTGGGCCAGAGATTTAGACCTGGCTTTCAGTATTACAGAGTACTCATACCTCCCACCACAGCACTCTTTGTGCCTTGGAAACCGGAGCCCTAAGCGACTTCCCAAAGAGCTTGTGGCCAAACTGAGAAATTAACACAGATCCTACCCAGTCCCAAGCTGCTTCTTAACCAGGGCACTGTGGGCCCTGCCCTACCTAGGACCTTACCCCAGAGACCTCATTAAAACAAACTCACAGGAAATAAAAGTCACTACTGCACAAATGTGGAAGGATTTACACACTCTGCTTGGGAAGGCAAAATAACATCTCCTGCTCCACCAGCATGCTCCCCTCTGCTCCCTGACCCAAATGAAGTAGGATCCAAGTCCTGCTACCCCAAGCAAAGGTCAGAGTCAGACTCCTGAGACTCTCCTGGGGGTCCCACGTTCCTGCATTAGCCTTACAATTATTGAAGGGCCAACATTAAAGGAAGTCCAGCCCTGAGGCCACTGTTGATCTAATAAACACTGGAATTAGGTTTCTCCTCAGTGAAGAGGCTGCCCGCCTGCTGGCACAAAGCCAACATTTAAATGCTACTGTTGCTCAGAGCCCTAAATTAGTTTTGGATCTGGGGAGTTTGCCTTGAGCCACAGCCAAAAGAAACATAGGAACTGGAGGGAAATTTGTTAAACGTTAACAGAGCTGCAGGAGAGGACTACAGCAGGACTAGTAGGTGGCAGAGAGGAAGGAGGGGGAGGCAGAAACAGAAGAATGGAGACAAGAAGCAGAATGTGGAGAGACAGCCACAAGTTAGAAGATTTTTGTGCCAAAAAAATAAGCAAACCGCCTGCTTAGTTTTGTGCACAACAGACTTCTCAGGTCTCATTTTCTCACAGCTTCTTGCAACTATGGAGATCTCCTCCAGCTTTTTCAAGTCAAGACCTACTCTGTGACCCATGTTGTTCTCCACCTTATTCATGGATTACATGGACTTAGTACAATGTCCTCCTCACCTTGTGTACTCAAACACTCCATCTAATACAAATCTCTGTGCAGAGAAATATGAAGGATGTTTCCACTTTTTCTTTTCCTTTTCCCAGTAGGAAGGAGCTTAGCACGGATATGCATTTGACAGGTGCTCCCTGCAGATCCAAGCCAGCAGGGGAACAACCACCTGTACCTGCAGTCTCCGTTGGACAAAACCAGGGATGCAGGTAAAAAGAAATAGCAACTTCCAGCTAGAAAACCTCCTCCTGCTTCCACCATCCCTTATTTGCAAAGATGAACAGCTAAAAGCAATCCCTCTTTCACGCTCCCACAAAGCCCACAAAGGACCTTTGTTCTCCCCCAACTGTATCCCTGTTCTTTTCACCTCTCCACGGAAATATTTCCGAGCCAGTGGGTGCACACGTGCAGGGGGTGCTGTAGGAAAGGATGAAATGGCTGGAGAATTTAGTCATTAGAGGTCTTGCACTGCCACCTCTTCCTGCACCACCCTTGAAGACGGACATTGCTGGGGGGCAAGAGCACTTCCCCCTCCATCTCCCTACCTCCTCACACTGTAGCACAGAGACCCTTTTCAAAGCCCTGGGAGTCTCTCTGAATACATCATCTGTGTTGCTTAGCAGAAGAGACAAACTGTAAAAACGATATTAAAGAAGGAACAGAATAAGCAGAGGGCATGCAACCATTGCCAGACACTACTCCAGCTTAGTAATCAGCATGTTAAACAAAGTCAGAAATAACACAAGGTAGATATTTTCCCTCTCTTTTGAACTGAAATCGACGTACAATAAAAGCTAGACCTTGCACTCATAGAAAGGGATGTCTAAGTAGCCTGAAACTCCAACCTATCACTGCTGAGGTCATGTACATCCAAGTGGTTCCTCTGCTTTCAATCACATCAAGCTATGAGTTTAGTTAAACTACAGCTTTCTTCACACACAGATTATAACACTTTTTTTTAAGTTCTTAGCATTTTATGTTGTATATACACCACAGGGGTACTAATATTTCTACCAAGTTCATCTACATCAATCCCTAAAAGAGTCTGTGGCATTTTTCATGTCTTCATGTATTTTTCCTGTTGTTGTATTCAGGAAAGCACAGAAAAAAAGTCAGAAAGGTAAGGACCGCCAATTAATAAAATACAGGCACTACCATTTGTAGCAAGTTCTTTGCAACCACCACCAGCAAACAAGTTGTTTATGATGACAACTTTGAATAACTCCCATAGAACCTCTCCACATAAATGCTACCCCAATACACAATTTTTAACCTCCAGCCACTTGTCCTGCATGAGATAAAGTCTACTTACAGGCTTTCTGCTGTGCATACAAGCCTATCCCCAAATGACAAGTCCTTCCATCTAATACAAATGTGTAAATACAGGTTAGGCAATGGTGACCCTGGTGAGCATCTCCCTCCCACATGAGCCTTGTAAAGGGTTAAGGACTGGTTATCACACGCTGGTGGGCTGACAGCTTTATGTCTGTAACAGTTGATGGAGGTTTCAGACTCTCCCTTTAATCTGGTTCCATTGCAGTTAATCAGTGGGCTTCTTTTTTAAGGAAAAAAAAAAATGATAAAAAACGGCCAGCACTCTATTCAGTCCAATTCAATCTGTCCGGCCAAATCTCATGACCAGCTGGAATGCCCCTTTCCTCGCCTGCCCAGCAGGATGCCCAAGGATGGCGTGTGAACGTTTCTCCCTGCTCCTGCTCCAGCGTTGAAATGAACAATAGTCTCTGCCAGTGTCATTCTTCAGCAATTCATCTCTTCCTCTCGCTAGACTCTTTCGTTCCTACTTGCCCCTTCCACCTTTTTTTGTATGAAAAACAACAGCAAATCAGCAGCAATATAATAAAATAAAATTGTATTTACTTGGGAGAGCCAGGGGAGGCCGCGCAGAGTAGGCTGGGGAAACCAAGAGTCCCCACCTGCTTTGTGCAATGAAGATGTGGAAGGGGAGCGTTCTCAGGCCCCAGCTGACCTGCTCCAAGTCCGTTTCCCTGCTGCAGGGAGCAGCGAATTTGCCAGGGCACTGGGGCCAGGGGCACAGGGACCTTTTCTTCTGGCGGATGTTGGAGATGTAATTACAGAGAGGCAGTTTCCGGGTGAAAATTTACATGAATCCCCACTCGCATTCCCTGTGTTTTTCATGGGCAGACTTGCGGCCTTTGGTCAGAGCTCTCATTCACCAGGGAATGGGTCTTAAAAAGAGAAAGTGACAGCAAGTACAGGGTTAGGAGGGACTCAGATTTCTTCCTAAAGGAGCAAAAACAAGAGTGAAATGCTACGGGACAACTCCAACAAGCAAAGCTACCACCAAGGACCCACAGAAATTGTACAACTCTCATTCAGTCACCAAGACTGGATGTAAAAAATAAAGCTCTGATGAGTGTTCAGTGAGGAACAGGATAAGCATGAATGCGGCACTGCAGCAAGCAGCATGCTGAGAGCAGACACACTGTGAATCCAAATACCAGCCTGCTCTCCATAGCAGGGAAATAAGGAGCTAGGTCAGACATGCAAACTGTTACAGAATCTGGGAAGTTTTAGTAAATTTATTTTTACAACTGTGAATATAAAAGAGTTGTTTCCTGGTACGCAGAAGTTTTCATGGCAGGAACGAGTATGGCAAATACAGTATCTTCAAGTCCATGCTTTAGAGGAAAATAAATCCAAATGCTATTGATTCCACAGGGCATTTAAAAACTATACTATAAGGAAACAGAACAAAAAGTAATTAATTCACTCACCCAGCCTTCAGCTTGCCTTCAGCAAGCCTTTTGCACTTCATGACAGTCTAATGAACTCACATTAATTAACTCTAATCCCCGCATTACTTGGAGCTTACCAAAGTCCTGAACTGAACACAGAATTATTAGAAGGGTCTTCCAATGGCATTCATCGCCATTACACTCAGAGTGTTGAACAAATGGATTTATTTTCACATCTTACTGCTTTGAATAGTTTCATTAGCTCCATTTCATAGACTGCAAACAGCCAGAGTCCTAAGCCAAGAGCCTCTGCCTTGAGGTGTGCAACCTGAAGGGCTGGGGAATGATTTGCAGAAGTGCTGCACACTCACAGAACACAGCAGAAGAAGAGGGGAGTCACACAGATGGTGTTAAACGTTAAAGCACTGTGCAAATAAGTCAGTCTCAGCGCTGTCTAAACCGCCAAATTCCCTTTGCTTTTACCAACAAAGAATAACAGGCAATAGAACAGAATCAGAAAACATAAACTGCCATGTGGACAAGCCATTGATCACCGGCCTATTTTTTATGCCTCTCAATAAGGTTGTCCTAAAGCAACAAAAAAGCAAAAATACATGCACATACTGCAGCTTGTTCACATAAGAGGAAGGTTATAGGACCCAAGGAAACATCAGAAGGATGGTCCTGGGAGACTGCAGCAGACCACAGGAGGGTAGGATTTGAGACAGGAGGATGGGAAAGATGCAGGAAAGAGGAGCATGAGGCAGCCTCTGCCACCTCACACCTGCTGTTCAGCTCACCCACATGCCCTCATCCCTTTTCTGTACCTTAACATTCTCTTCTGCTAATCTTTTCTTCTCAAAAATTTCCTTCCACACATAGCTATAACATACCCACACCTCAAGAAATAGCAGAAATAGATTACACTACAGCATGGCATTACAAACAGGCTAGTTTACTCTGCTTTCCCATCAGGGCAAGGACATTATTCAATTTTCCATCAGCACCAAACTTGTTTACCTGAGCTGCCCAAAAACTCAGACTTTATGAATGCACCTGATTTAAATAAACACCTTTCTCCTTCTTCTGATGCAGCACACATGGCCTATCTTTAGGCCAGGTGCAAGCTGACTGGAAGAGAAAAAAAAAAAAACAAAAAAAAAAAACGCAGCTAAGTGATCCAGATTGAAAATAGCTAGCAAAAGACTAACTCTATAAAACAACCTGAAAGAGTCTGACCGGTTAGAGACTTTGTATTATTCAGTATTTGACACCACAAAACTGCACTGTTTTTATGCACTGGCTTTACTGTCTTATGGGAAGCCAAACTCAAGTCCATAGCGATTGCCATGATACTTCTTAGACTGTAACACTCTCCAGCTCTGCACGGCACCACACAAGAGTATCTTACACACAACTCTACCTGCTTTCTCTTAAGAAGCTCCTTAAAGAAAATTATGTATATTCTTTTGACTGTGATCTGTACTTAGCACATTTTTAACTTCTTCCTAGAAAAAAAATCTAGGAATTCTACTCTCATCTCTAATCAGCCCATGATATTCCCCATTTAAAAGCATTTACTATGACTAAGAACTTTACAGACAGCTTTACCACAGCATAGCAGCCTTGCGCACCCTCGTCCTGCACATTCTCCTATGTGCTGACGTTGAGGAAGTCTCTACTTACTAAATTCTGCTATCACTTGGAGACTGAATTCCTTTTGGAAATTTTGATGAGATTTAACACACTGGAAAGGTAAGAGGAGCCAAGTCTCAGGAAGAGGGTTCAGGTAGGGCATCTACTGAGCAGCTGCTGGTTAAGTACAGCTTGAAATGTCTGTAGAACTTCAGCTTTAGAGGAGAAGTGCTCCCTGCTCTAGGAGCATATGACGCGATGTGACCATCTCATGTAGAAACTTAAGTTCTGACCGGATACATTTGGAACGAAGATGAAGCTTCTGGCATCACTCTTCCTAAAACAAGAGCATCAGTCCTAAGAAGACATTTGAATCTTTAATACAGAGCAAATAACACACGTCACTCATCTTAGCCAAAGAAAGAATTTAGCCCAAATTTGAGGGCACATTGAGCTTGCTGCCAGCCTTGCAAGGATGGAAAGCAACATTTTAAGCCTGCCCTCTAGTACTTTTTCCTCCATCATGCCAGGGAGGACTGGACTTACATGGTCTCTAGGTCTCTTCTGGTCACAAACAAGCAATTTTCACACTATTTAGACATTTGCACTTCAGCTTTTGAAAGATGGGACGAAACCAATATGTACGTGTGAGCTCACCGGTGTATCTCAGGACTATGGCAACAGACTCCAGCAACTACCAGGACCTAAAATCTAGGAGACAGCCAACTGCAAGAGTTTGCTCTCAGACAGACACCACCTCTCTGATTTCTTCTACATCTGGAGCTGGGACACAGACCAAACAAACAAGAAATTGACAAACAGTTCACAGGTAGCAGAGGGAACATGAAGTCAAGTACAAAAATGTGCAGAACAGAAAGAAGAAATAAGCTAGACACATTTAGCACAAGAAAAGTCTGTACTTCCAGTCTATGCCAACACTTCGAACGAAACCACCCAGAAGGGGCACGTCAGCTGATGTCTCCTACAAAAAAAAGGAGGGGGGAGGAAAAAAAGAAAGAGAGAGAAAAAGACTGTCTGAGCTGAAACTTTTTGCACTGTCTGGCTGCCTAACTCTTAGTTCTTCCTCAAATCAAATGAGGATGGCCCAGAAACCGTCTAGCTTAACGAGGATGCTGAATGCTGACAAAGACTTCCTTTGGAAGCCTGGACTACAGGAAGCCGGAGATAAATCCCTCCACTCACTCCTCCCTCACATACACAAGTTTCCTTCCCCCCCTCCTACCTCTCAAACCCATCTCACCCTCCTCCCCTTGAGAGTGATTATGGAAAAGCTGTAGAAATATTTGCCCAAAGCGGGAGCCCGTTGCTGGGCCTGGCTGCATTGTTGGTGGGAATACACATGGCAAACTCGCGCTGTGAGGAGCCCTGCGGGATTCCAGGCACTTTGGGGAGGCTTTGTGAGCCCAGCTCCGCATGCACCGGCCAGACTATTGTGAAAGGGAAACAGAAAAAGCGTTACAAACCCAAATGCTCCCCCAGTCCCGTCTCCACCGCCTCTCCAAGCACCCCCCCACCACCTTCCCCAAGACAAATCGAGAGAGGGGAGGGGGCTGCTTCGAAGCAGAATGAAAGGGTTTCCCCCGTTCAATTTAAGGCAACAAGTCAGGGCTGCGAGGAGCCCTTTATGCAGCGGGGAAGCCTCCCGCCGCTCGGAGCCGGGACCCCGCGGGCTGCCATTGATTTGTCACCGGTGATAAGTGGGGCCGGGCCATTCCCACAATCCCCTGCAGAGGCAAGGATTCTCCCACCGTCCGTGGTCCGTGGCGGGAGAGCCGCGAGCGGGAGGAACCACACCGGGACGCGGAGGTCGGGCCGCCAGGACAGCGCACCAGCCTCCTCTGCGGCGAGACGCAGCCCGGGGAATCGCCCAGCCCTCGTCTCCAAAGGGCCTCCTAGTGCCAACTCCAGCAAACAATATTCCTTCAAAAGCTCCTCCAACGCTGCTTTGCCTATAGCAGGAGGCTTTTAGATCTCTTCTATTTATATAGAGACGCTGTTCTTCTCCCAAGCAGATGCTTCTCCCAAGCTGTGGGAAACTCGTTCTTCTGCTTTTTGGGAAGGGATTTTTTTTTCTCACAGTATTAAATAAATGCAAAAGGCTAATGAAGCACCAAGTCTGAAAGGTGAATTCCCAAAGCAACAGGAGATCTTAAAGGAGCACCAGAGCTCCCCCAGGGAAAGTGCAAATAGCGCAGCAGCTGCCTGGGCAAGACCAGATGCAGATGGGTGAGCTGAAAGCAAGACAAGACAAAAATAAATAAATAAAGGGTGGTGGAGGGGGAGAAAAAAGAAAAGAGAAAAAAAAAAAAAGAAAAAGAAAAGCCATGGAGGAAAGAAAGAAACACAACCGTAAAAGAATAATAAAGATCCCTGGTCTTTTCTTACGTGGTTAATTTGGAAGAACCGTCAGAGCTGGCTAAACTTCCATTACAAACATCTCTCCCATGCTCTGAGATGCCAATGGGGTTTGCAAACACATAGGATATCTTTTTTACCTCTCTCTGCCGTTGGCAAAATCTCTCAATTAGCTTCCATTCTGCCCAGACCAGGACTGTGGCACACAGGCCTTGCAACATGACCTGGAGACCAAGAGACTCAAGACTTCAAAGGGAAAGTGCATCATGCCTGCAGCCTCCTTCCACTTCAATCAGACTTGATGCAGCAACACACTGGATCTTAGCTGGCAAGATGTTACCTCAGGACAGTTCTGAGCAGCTCCTGAAGCATCGATTTATAATCCTTCCCACTGAAATAAATGGAAGTTGCCAGCCTGTGAACTGCAAGTTTCAGCAATATTTTACCTCGTATACAACCATCTCTAACAGAGATTCAAGGCAAGTCATGGGGAGTGGGAATTATTTGAGAATCTTTTTTTTTTGCTACAGAGGAGAACACAACCCCAACTGACCCCTTCAGTTGAGTACAAGCAAAATATCAGAATGATAAAATCCAGCCCTAAAATTTCCAAATTTAAACAAACAAAATCTCATACCCACTTGGGAACAAGACAGCAGTCAGTTAGCTCAGTACTTGGGTCTAACATGCATCTTGCCAGAAATATTCCCCTGCAGCCAGGCAGCGACATCCTAAACCAGTCAAGGCTTCTGAGCAGTCCTAAAGTGTAACCCAGTTAGAGCACATTGAAATTTTCTGTTTCCTAATGGGAAAGGACTAAGTAACTCCTGGACTTGGTGACCTAATTATTGGGACCATTGCCACTCCAAGGGAATCTGAAAATAGGCATATCCAGCAAGACTCAAACGTGCAAATATGTGTATTCTCAATAGTTACGTGAGAAGCAGAAGTAACAAAGCCAATTTCATACGGATTCATCTCTTATAGCTAGTCAATTCTGGTGTGCCTGTTGCCAAATGCAGGGAGCAAATTCTTTGATGTCTAACAAAATGCAAACTCATGAGGAATCCTTTCCTGCAGCCAAGTTGCATACATGTTGCTTCCCCTTCATTGTGCTGCCTATTTTCATGAAGCTTATATTCTCTGGGACCAGTTTCCTGGGTGGAAAGATATGTACACATATTGAAATAACCATTACCTCTATATAAAAGTAGGCAAAAAATGCCTGTAGATTTTTCTCATGAGAAGAGGCAGTATCAACAGTAGTATTAAGATTTTTTTCTGACACTGCTTCCTGGACCAAGTTCTAGGATCCGAGGTATGTCTCCAGATAAAAGACACAGATTCCTCACAAAGCCCACACTTCAGATCAGGAAGCACTGGATCCAGCCCTGGGAGAAGAATTTTTAACACATTTTTTTAAAGCCTTTTAAATCCTTCTATGTACAGAGGAAAAGAGTTCACCCTACAAGCAGTCATACTGCCTTATGCTAGAACAATCTCAGAGCAACAAATCACAAGAACAAATAGGGTTATTTTCTGTTCACTCTTTCTCAAGCATTTGCAACAATGATTTGAGAGGTGTTTTTCTTCTTTTATTCCACTGTATTTTGGGGAATAAACAGTATCTTTTGCGCCAGACAAATCTGGCCAGATTAAGCTTTTGAGGCAACTGTGGGCACTGCAAGAAGTGATATTATTCAGCAGAACAGAGTGCTTTTTTTCTGTGCAAGGAAGGACCTGAAGACCTCAGCGGTAAAGACACTATCTAAATGATTCATAACAGTAAAGATGTGGTAGTACTTAGTACTACTCTTCTAGTTATTTCCATTTGTAGCAGAGTTTTATTTCCAGTAATTACAATCTACCTTGAAAAGTTCCACAGTAAAATTACTTTTTTTGATCAGTGACAAATGGATTTCTGTGCTGGAGAAAAAGGCCTTGGTGTCTGCAGTTTGTACCTTCACCAAATTTGTTAAATAATTTTGCTACCATGCACTCTCATTCTCAGACTCAATAAGAACAGAATATTTACTCCTACAGCAGACAAACCATTCTCCAAGCAAGAACATCTGGTACATCTGAACCTTGGGCCAGCAGCCTGGGCTGAGCCAACATCAGAGTTACTGAAGCCACAGTCTGTCACAAGACTAGACACTGGTAGGGCCATGATAACACACATTGCAACCGAGTACAGGGGCTTCCTCAGAGATAGAGCTCAAATAGCTTTTCCAATTCCCAACCCTTTTTTCTGAGGTTGAATATGGCCATTTAATCTCATACTCTGAGAACAGCGCTTAGAGGTTCACTCCCCTCCCTCCATTTCTTCTTGCGCACGGCTGCACAGCTCGGAATTACAAACAGCAATCGCGTTCTGGAAATCCTTGCATGTCCTTCCTTGTAACTGCACAAACATTTGGCAAACCAAAATATATACTAGATGATTTAGGTCTTGAGTCCTCAGAACAACATGACTATTTTCCATGGCGAAGATACAATCTTCTGCCCTTCACACTATAACCTACTTTCTGGATTTCTTTGCCAAATATCCTTCCAAGACAAACCCTCTTCTGTGCGTGATAAGCTGAGGACAGGAAGTGGCCTTGAGTTGACTGCGCTTAAGTGATAGCCCAGCTTTCAGGTCCTCCAGAAACACGCTGATATTTACTCAAAATGTAGAGAAACTTCATGGCTTCACCAGTAACGCCAGCTTACAGAGTTGCCAGCCTTCGTCCCTACTCCCAGCCCCATGCAGTCCCACAAGCGCTGGCATAACCCCTTGGGTAGCCTCATAGAAAACAGATCAGGGAAAGAGATCCAGCGGGGGGTGTGAGGAGGAAGAGGGAAAAGATGCAAACTTGAGGGTCTTCCAGTTCTCCTCTTCTCCCCCTCCCATTTGCCTCCTCAGTCTGGCTCCAGGAATGACAGCCTCAGAAACAAACTGCCAGGACAAGAAGCGAGGATCATTTCCTGTTTAGGGCTTTACAGACTTATTTAGTAAAGTGGCTTAGGAGTTATTTTCTTCTTATGGTCTGTTTACCAAGTTTTAGGAACAGGGTATGCATGCTACTATGCCGAAAATTCCTATGAAAAAGGAATAAACATGGTGAATTAGATCATTCTACACTCGAGTACGGTAAACGTTTAAAAATGTAACATTCTAATTTGGGAAAAAAGACACTGACTTCAGCAAGCGGGGAGAAAAAAAACATTGCTTTTAAGCAAGCAGTCTCCACGGTACAACTCTTTACTCTCCCAAGGAGAAACCCTGTAACCTTCAAAATCAAGTCATCAGCCAGGCTTAGAGAAGAAAATGACTCGTCTATAGCACACTCGGCCCAAGGGAACCACTAAGTCACAGTCTGCAAAGAGGACACCCCAAGTAAGTTCTGCATAGATGTTTGTGAGAGGTTATAGCCAAAAACACTTAGGCTATTGAGAAAACATGGCCACTGAGGCTAATTGCACATTCACAGAACTCTACCCAGCAATTTAGCTTGGTCCTACAAGGCAAGGAGAGGAACATTTAATAATTATCATTTGAAGCTGGCTGCAGCTAACCCATTTCAGGGCAAGAATTCAGGGTTTAACACTTGGATTCCAAACCAAGTCCAAGTTATGCTCCCATTCTTAAATTTCTTGACCTTTGCATGGTTTAATACATATTTACGACCCATTTGAAGAGCTACTAGAGTCAGGCGAGAGAAAGGGGTAGAAGAGTCAGTAAAGTGGAGATCTTTGTGAGATGGGTTCAAACGATATCTCAGCAAGTTGATGCAATCCATTAATTGAATATGCTGACAGGAAACTGGAATATGTCCTACCTATGACAATTTAAAAGAAAATGTAATTAGAAGGATATTAATTTGAAAGGAATTTTCATTCCTTCGATATCAGGCCCCACACACAGAATAGAGCCATAAAATTGTGGTAATGTAGCATGCAGTGTGTCAAAAGGGAAACACTCAAAAAAGATTAGAGAAAGACAGACATAATAAAAAGATGTTTTGGGGGTGAAGAGAACAAGGATTTTTAACATACAATCTAAAGGACAAAACATTTAAAAATAGCTCCTATTTATTAGGTTAATAAGAATTTGATAGTTTGTTTTCCAGTTATGCAATTTGTCTGTCAGTTTATCAGAATTTATGAGATGTGTGAAACTACGACCTCTCCAGAGCAGGGACTCTCCTTATTGTATGCACACACTGCTCAGAGCACCGCGAAGCCCTGATTTCCATTAGCGTGGAACTTCGCATGATCCAATTGACAACTCATGTGTGAGATTCAGCTCATCTAGATCTTCCCTTCAATCTGTCACATATGCACTCAGGGAGATGGGGAATGACTGTTTAAACAGCTTACGTTTCCAAACAGCAAGCTCTTCCTTCCTGTGACCAGACACATGGAATTAGCACTTGCATTTCTATATCAACTCTGAAGTAAGATGGGATCATGCCTCATTTTGCAAGCCAGGCTTGTCAAACCATAACACAGCACTGCAGCAATGGAGACTCTGGGAAAATAAACAGAATTGGAATCCAGTTCCTGCAATCAAAGGTCAAAAGAACTGCACTTCATCAGTCATTTAAAAGGTAGCATTAAGCAGAAAAATCAAAGAGCTAGCAGTGGGATAAAGCTTTTCACATTTAGGTCGCCAGTCTCTCTGGCAGCAACTCAGAACTATAAAAGCAACATTAACCCAAGTAAAACATGATAGTGAGTATTCCTCCAAGTGCTAGTGAGTAAATGCCTCCACCACATCACCAGTTACTGTAAGGCACCAGTCCTTACATCCACAGGCTGACCTTTCACTGCGCTTTGACACAAACAAAAGAAAGACTATCGTACACAGATAACAGAGGCTTATGCTTACATGCCCCAGAAACTTAATCTTGGCCTTGAATTCTTCCCTCCTCTTGTTTCCAAAGTAAGTCGTTCCAGATAAAGGTTAAGGCAAAATAAAGGTAAATTAAAAAGGTTGGTCTTGTTCCCCTCTACTCTTTAGGTTCTGGCCTCTTCTTTCAGTCAGGTCTATACTGACCACGCCATTAAAAAGCAATCCTGGCCCACTTGCTAATACTACAAAAATACTTTTTACTGTTATAGGTTAGCTCTGTGTCAGATCAACGAGTTGAATTCACGCAGCAATCACACACACGCAGCCCCATACAAAGAGGCAGAGGGGCGCAAGTGCTCTTCTGGGGCGGCCCGCAGCTACAGGAGATTACGTGTAACATGAACCTACACCCTGTGTGTCAAGGAAGCCGTGCAGCTATCGGCCAAGCCGCATATATCCCAGGCGGAGAACAATCCTCAGCAATGACAACATCCCAGCACCCCACCAAAATATTTCTCTCTCTCTCTCTCTTTCACAGAGGTATCAAGTTTACTAAAAGCGAAAGGCAGCAGAATCCGAAATTCCTCTCATTCTAATCAAAATACGGACTCTGAAGATGCATTAAAGTCACCTATAAAGCCAGATTATACTCAACTCTACTCCAAATCGGTAATGTGTCCTTATAAGTCATTTGTAGTTACATTCCTAATGTCATCTGAAATGAGACACTGAATATGTTCCAGGCAAGCCACATCTCCACTGTCCAACCTACTGTTTAACTACTTTAAGTACTATGTTTAATTTACGAAGTTTAAACAGGAAGAGGGGACTAAGTTTATAGAGATTAAGGAAGAGAGGACATCAAAAATGCAGTTCATGATCCATACATCATTTCTTCTCCTGCCCCTGCAGGAGACACAGATCTGCAGGAAGGCAAGTGGGTGATAATTAGGGACAGTTGGGAACACTGTTTATTTCCTCCTAGAGAAGGCAGCAGTTCAGGCCTCTAAGGATAAATCAGATTTCTTAACCAGATGGAAGACATTTCATTTTCAAAGATAAACCATACAACAATGGACCACAGAAAGGAAGGAGCTGATTCACAACAGCAACAAGAAAACAGAATTGCTAGAGATTGTAGAGAGGAGATCTCATCAAAATCTGCCCTTACAAAGAGCTTCATGTTGCATCAGAACTTGCACCACATCCCACCACAGCCAATTCAAAGATACTTTTATTGGCAAAACAAGCTCTACAAGTGTTACCCACATGTAAGAGAGCACACGAGTTTCTCCCAGAAGACAATTCACTATATGAAGCGCCTGCCTCCACAAGGCTTTCCACAGAGAAGCCTGCATGATATGGAGTCATTTCACCAGCAATAAGAATGAAAATATTCCAAGGAATAATGATGTATTCCTAGTAAGACTAATGTTTTCTTCCTCTAATTTTCTTCTGCATTTTACTCGTAGGATTAGAAGACTTCCTTCCCAGCCTCCCCCCTCTCTTCTCTTTCTCAGTCTTTCACAGTTTGATTTATGGTGTTCCCCTGGTTTCCAGTCTAAGTTACCCATGGCAGTTTAGTATTTTGTAAAAATATGACTGGTTTTGCACATTTCATTAAGTAATATCTGCCAGCAAAATACTTTGTGCAAGAGCTTGTTACCATCTAGTTGGCTACTAAGTTTGGACCATTCTTTACAAAACTGGTGGTTTAGATTTAGACTAGTTGCTCAAGCATGGATTGATTCTGAATTAAGTTATTTACTCTATCAGACTCAAAAGGAGAGCCAAGTCCCAGAAGCAATGTTCATAAGAATGGACAGCATTTTTATTTGGTTTCAGTGCGTGCTTCTCTAGTACGTTTAGACGGAGGCAGCTTTTGTTGCTTTGGCTGAGGTAGTACCAGAAACAAGCCTTTTTATGCAAACATCAGCAGTGGAAATCCTCCCAGTTCTGCTCTGTAGATATCACAGCCATACTTCTACTGTGTATTTACAGATTTGAAAATAAAATTAAAAAAAAAAAAAAAAAAGTTAGGTTCCACTTGGTTACAAGGCAAGAATATGCAGAGCTCTGGAGGTCATTCCTGCGAGAGCCAATGTTTAGTTTGCCACCAAGTAGTAAAGCAGGGAAGTCTGTATTCATAGATTTCAGGGTTTGACTACTTCAGATGTGGCTGGCTTACTAGGTTCACCACACAACTGGCAGAGCCATTTGGGCACAGTGGTTTCTGTGTGCTAGAGCTCCTGAGGCTGAATGGGGGGCTGTAAAGGGACCCTTGCTGCATACCTAGCTCAGCCCACCCCATCCAGCAAGGGAGTAACTCTTTCTCAAGAGAGCTACTGTCATTTCTCTCTCACTGGAGGGACTCATACTCCATACACAGAGAACAGCCACACAGTACTTACCTTGGAGGCTTTGGCATGAAGCTTGCAAAGTCAAAAATGTTGGCTCCCTCAGCATATCTGGTCTTCTCTGACATAACTCAGGTGTTCTCCTTCCTTACAATACTTTAATAGGCAGCTTTAGCATTCCCCACCACATTTATTTTAAGTTCTTGAAATACAGGATGTAGAGCACTTTATGATATCCACCAGGAAAAAGCCCAAAACAAACCCAGATATCACTCCACATCTTTCCGGGATTAACCTTCAGGACTAATGCATTGCAGTACACCAGCTAGCAAACGTAGGTGTTTTGGCAACTTTCCCAGTCACTTCATCGGAAGCCTGAGCTCAGAGACTGTTTTGCCTGAGTGGGTAAGTCAAGATGCACATACCAAAGATGTCATCTCTGTCTCACTCCCTCCCTTGCTCGAAGGCCTCTGTCTGAGTTTATTGCTGTTTATTTTTATCATTCCGTTGATGAATTGTACATAGGTTTAATTTGTTCTGTATCACCCGTTAGTTCCACACGGTAACCATGCTAGAGTTAATCCTGAGCACCAGAGGAAACCAAACGGATCCTCACAAGTGTTCAGAGCAGGCAAGTGCTGGTCTCCACCCTCCCTGCAGCCAGGCTACTGAAGCATCTGCAACACAGGAACTGGTCATGGGTCTTTTCTCAGAAAGTGATCATCTGAGCCTCTCTTCTTCCTCCAGCTCCATAGTGTTGCTGCTACTAAGAGTTTACTTCTCCACCAGAATCACCAATAAAATGTTACTAGTTAAGACGGTAGGAATTCTCCTATTTTTTGAACTCCTTTCCAGCTTCAAAAAGGACCACACAAGGTTTCATATAAGGGTGTGAACACAAACAAATAAAAAAATATAAGGGACAATCACTGGGAAACTAATCTAATAAATTTACTAATTTTGCTCTATTTTGGAATTTGCACTAAGAACAACAGAAGGTGGCCATTTTCCATCTTCCACTTGGCAGAAGATAGGTCACAAACAAAGAAATCTGGAGGGGGAGGGGGAGAAGGAACCTTCTCTGTGAGCAGATGAGCCATTTCAAGCCAAAGAAGTTTGTAGTGGAAGGTTGTAGAAGGCAGGGATCATCAGGGTCCTGCTTCAACAGAGCATGTTACTGGGCAGAAAAAAAAAGCCTTTGCCTACTGATAATATAAAAATGACTTAACAGAAGTGTCAAAAAGGCAAAGACAACGAATCTCCCTTCCAGAGCTGAGACACAGGCAGTGCATTCACCTGCTCCACACATAAAAGTACCTTAGGCTCGGGGTGGGGAGAGGGGGGGAGGGAAAAAAAAAAAAAAAAAAAAAAACTTAATGCCTAAAAGCTTTCTGCTGTTTAAGATCATGCTGACTGCAGGTCTGAACTCTTCCTTACACCCCAAAATTGCACAAAAGTCTACAGAGGGTCAGCAGTGACAGATCAAACTGGGACAAGAGATGAGGTTACCACCCTTGTAGAGGAGACACCTTAACCACTTGTGAATCAGCTGCCCATGAGTCAACAGCAGCCTCGCGCAGCTGCTGCTCACCGCTTGCCTGCGTACAGCAAAGCAGCCAGACCCACGGCTTCCCTAGCGCAGTGAGAACAGCAAAAAGCAGTCACCTCACTGGGCACCCAGTTTAGATCCTCACGGCTTCCAAGTCATCACCCAAGCGAGCGGTCGCCTCCGGAGCGTGGACCTTGGCAGCAGGCTGTGCTCTCCTGTCCCACCACAAGAAGCTGAGGCTGAGCAGCCTGCTCCGGAGCGTCGCGCTGCCGCAGCGCTCCCCCCGGCCTCAAGCAGTTTGTGCCTCAGATACCAAACACAGGAGTCCCCACACCAAGGGGTCAGATAAAGTGATCGGTGAAGCTCTCCTGAAGTCTAGTTAAACATTCCCAAAGAGCCCTCTCCCATTCAGAGCGCCCAGGGTGTGCAGAGCTGTCCAGACCTCAGTTAGGACTGCTCTGAAATCTGCACAGTCCCCCACCTACCTCCTCCCACTTCACACCTTTCAAGGGTTGGCGCTTCACTTGGGATCCTTGACCAAAATACACACAGCCTGCCAGCACTCCCATTTGCCAAACTCCTTCCCTTCGCTGTTACTTGGTTGCTCAAGCCTCCAGAATGGCAACTTCCAATCTACTTCCCTTTCCCATACTGCACACTCTCCAGACATCCTCCACAGACAGAACCACTATAGTTTTCCTCACACTATTAAGTGCCAGGCTGAGCAGAGCCCATTCTAAGAGTAGGGCCATGTCCTCAAACAATTAAAAAAAAAAAATCACCTCAGACTTCTGAAAACAGGCTCCAAAATCACAGTGAGAGAAACAAAAACCTCTGAGGCCTAATAAAACCTCTTTCCTAAATCTATCAGACTCAAAAGAGTTGCAAGTGCTGAATTACAAAGAAAGGACAGTGATAAAGTTGGCTTGCTTTTATCAAATGCAGTTTTGACTTGGAGATTATCCTACCTCCTGGTTAATCCTCAGAGGCAGAGAACAGAAACAGCAAACGGTAATCCTGAGACTTCTCATTTTTTGCCCTACCCTCAGTGTTGCAAAGAAAGGATTTGAGTATTCAGCAACTATGAAAATTCAGAATTAAAGTTGGGTGGGAGCAGAAGAAAAAAAAAGGTGCGTCTTTGTTTTATTCTAATCCTAGATCCCATGAGACACTGCTCAACTACAGAGAATCGCTGCACCTTAGGCAAGATCTTCTCCCAGGCACCACCAGCTGTCACCAAATCAAATGAACTGGAGAGCCAGGGTAAAAGAGCAGGGTGCAGGTTTTGCCCTGACCTTCTTAAATAGTCACACAAAGCTCCTCATGAGGCTTGCAGAGACTGAGAAACACCGCACGTCTGCGGTGTGACAGTTCTCTCCGCTAGTCTTTACGTAGTCACTCTTAACATAGAACATGAAGAAAGGCAACATCCTTCTTCAGCAGAAGTCTTGCTTTCTGCCACCAGTCCTACTGCTTCTGTATCCAGATTTCCTTCCTAAACCCAGAGTAACCTTTAGGTATTTTTTCCAGTCAATCATCTCCAACCTGCTAGCTTCTTTCCTTGATTCTGATGTTTCATTTTATACACTCTTCCAGCAGGATTGTCCTCCAAACATCTCCTCAGACATCCCACTCAAAACCCTTCTGGCTGCAGGCACTCCCAAGCTCAGCAGCTCCCTCATTCCTTCACTGCCAACAGCTCCATCACTACCTCTGTATCACCGGCTTACCTTCTGTCTCAGCAACTTATAAGCATCAGTCTCCCTTTCCACCTCTGCCCCCATTACTAAGCTCCTGATATTTTATAAAAATCACTCCATTTGGACGGGGACTCTATTATTAGAGTCCATAACAAGCTGTCTCACTCACCTTCCTTTAAAACTTTACTAAAGATAATCCTTTCCCTGGCTCAGTAGTTAAATTCTGATGACTGTTATTCTCTGCTTTTACGATTTCCATCTTTTATACCATCTGTTTAACAACAACTCCTGCCATCAGATCCCATAAAATTTCTACATTTCAGTCTCTTTATAGGGCTCTTCTGTTCATTTGCCAGTTCAGACTCTTGGATTTCGTTTCCAGAATATGTTTCTTTGCTTCTGTAAAATCTGTACTCCTATAAAAACCTGCTCTCCTGTATCCCTTTTCCTTTATTCTTATGGTTTATGCTACTCTTGCATCTGCTTCTTAATCTTTATTTCCCCAGTTATCAATTTCCTGTAGTCTTCCATGGCACCTCCTACCCACAGGAATCCTCCTCCATCTTTGTCTTAGGAACTGATTGGAATGAAAAAGTTTCAGAAATGTTTCCTATTAAACTCAATCTAAAGGAAATTTAATTAGAAAGCTCTGCTATTTTAACATTGGACCTTATCTATCCCACCAAAATTATCACATTCCTGATCTTTATCAAATGTCAGATGTCTAATTTAGACTACAAACCCTTCAAGGCAAAAGTAGCCTCTTCTTCCATGATACACATTGCCAGTTAGATCCCTCCTTAAGGTAAGAAAAAATAGCTCAGAAACTTGAACAACTTGTTTTTTCCAAGACCAATTCCACTTCATATAGCAAGACTTGGGGATGACCAGAGAATTTAAAAGTACTCCTGCTTTGAAAAGTCACAAAGGCAAGAATGTTTTTTTTTCCTCTTTTTACCCCCAAACAGAAGTAATGTCTGGCCACATCTGAGAAGAGAGAAGCTGGGTATAGACTGTACTTCAGAAGTTTTCCATGGTACCTCTGGCCCTTTCCTGTCTCAAGTCCCCAAAGCCATCACTTATCCCCTTCAAAACCGCAGGAGTGTCGTTCCTTTTTTCTTCCCTCTCCAGAAGAGGCACGGCAGAAATAAACCTCGAATGATAAATTATGCACCACCTTTGTGTGGCTGCCTCTTGGCCAGACGGGATATTTTTCTCCCAAAGCCTTTTGTTTCCAGCTTTGATCCCAGCATTGGATCCGCTCCGTTCAGCGCTCCCTCAGCACAGAGGTGAAGGGAGAGCTGACACAGGCCAAGTTCAGGCTTACTGCGAGGCATAGTCACATCTTCCATTTGCCTGGCTCCCCTCCCCCTTGCAAGTGGAACTGTCCTTGAGTTTGAAAAGGTCCTATTAAACATTTTCCAGAGGGCCTTACAGAGGATACATTATTTTGATGGATGCTGGGACGAAAGGAGGAGGATTTCTAAGTACTGGGAAATAATGGAGTTTGTTCTAATGTGTTTAAGAGATGCCCAGGGGCACCAAGTAGGTTTCTTCTCTGCAAATCAAAAACACAGAAGACCAGAAAATGGAGCCGAACAACTAAACGCCAGGAAGCGGGGAAATCAGGCTCTATTTAACTGCTGCTCTTGGTTACAGCCAACTTCAGGCTGCTTGGAAAAACAGCACACACACACATCACTGGCACAAACTTTACAGGAGAAAACAAAGAGACAACAGGGGTCAAACCGGGGGTGGCAAGTAGGAGAAGGAGGCAAAGCTGGGTCCCCACCCCCTACCAGAGAGTTGGATCAATTATCCCTGAATACTAACAAGATTTCTGATTAGAGAAGTGCTGCTATGCAATGGGCACAGAAAGCTCCGGCAGCCGGGAGGGGCTGTCAGGCAGGAACAAAGGGGCACAGGGGACTCTGCCCCACTAGGGCACGCGGAGGAAGTCACCAGCTGGCAGCCAGGAGAGGGGTCTCCCCTTCCGAAGTCGGACAGGGTCTCACCGACGATGATGAATCCTGGAGCAAAACTTCATCCAGGCGCTACAGAACTCCGCTCTGCTCTCAGGCAAACATGCTCTCCGCCAGTTTTGCTGCTTCCTTGAACCTTGAACCTCATCAGCACGGTGCAGTGAATTTTATTCCCATCCTAACCTGTCCAGAGTCAACAGCTGATGCTTCTTCATTCTGGATATTACAGCAAAACCAGGAAGCTGCTATTAACTTATTTCAGCTTGAGGAACAAGAGCCTAAATCGCCTTTGGTCACACCTCATTTTTGACAAAATTGTAATTTGCAGTACAAACATTTAATACACATACACAGTACTATGCCTTAAAGTTAATGGTTTGTGATGTGATGTTTATTGCTTAAATACAGAAAAGTCTAATGCTCCAAGAAGAATCTCATGGAAAACAGATGCTTCTGCTACTATTTTGCACAGCCCAAAGGTTGTGCTAAAAACTAAACATCCTGACACAGGCATGGATTTGATGCCTTGAGAATCAGGTTCAATCCCTCTTCGGGCGGGAAAAATAAATATAAATATAAACAAGAAAAAAGAAATAATTCCTAGATTTGGAGGCTTTCAAGACACCTACAATTTAGCAAGGCAAAACTCCAGGAACACCAGCTCTATTTGATGTTAATTAAGTCTTTATGAACACTTATTTTCCTGTCCTTGTATAGCAGGTCTCCTTTCATCTGGCTTCACAACAGTGGAGCAGAAGTTTTGCTCCTGACAGAGCTGTTGACGGCAGCTCCAGCATCTCTCAGACCAGATGCACAAGCTAGACTGCTTCAGCATTTAGCAGGCACCCTGCATAACGGAGGCAAAAAGGACTGCGAAGCTGAAAAACCTGAACAGAAACTCGTCAATAACAAAGAGCAGCCAAATGCTCTCAAAGTTAACAGGCCCAGAGCCAGCAGGTACAGAGCGAATAAACTCACAAGCCTGCGGAATCACAAATCCCTAGTTCATATATTTACAAAAAGAGACTCAAGAAACAGCCTTTGCACTGTGAAGACAAAGTACCATAAAGAGCAATGCCTAAAACAACAGTCATGTCAGAGAGCCACATCCACAGCAGACCCCAGAGTAAGAGCTGACCCGTCGGGCACACTGGATTCACGGTCGACAGTTGCAATTAGTGTTCTCCACCAGTGCCCCTGTGAAACATAGGCAGCCACTAAATACAGTATGCCAATCAATGCAGAGGGTTTGCTGTATGCCAGCACTCCAGCTCTAGGTGTTATGTCAGGTAAAGCCAGGCGGCTTTAAAGGGAGATTGTCAGCTTAAATACATACATACATATCTCACCTTGTTACATAAAACCTTTTCGGGAAACATGAAAAATAACTAAGGAGGAAATGACCAAGGACGAGAAAAATAAAACATCCACTTGTAACATACACTTGACAACACTACTATAGATTCACCATTTCGAACGGGAAGTCAGAGAAATTTCTGCTGTTTTCTGGATGTTTTGTTCATCAGCAAGAAAAGTATTTAAAAAAAGAAAATAAATAGTTACAAAAAGTGGAAGAATAATTCAGTACATGCACTTACTTTTAACCTATTTTTAAAATCGCAACTGGATTTCCAGATAACATCTCTTTATCAGCTTTTATAAAGTGTTATGAAGCATACATTCTACTGTGCAGAATGGTAAGTTGGATTCTAGGACAAATGAAGTTGGCCCTGGGCAAAAGAATTTCTGCTTCACTTCTCACATCTACAAACAAGGATTATATTTGCCTGTTTCACAAGAGCACAGGAAGATTCAAGAGGACTCTCAGACAAGAGATCATTCTCACAGAAGGCATGTTTTTAAATATTTGTAATGTTAATTTCACCAGTCTGGAGAACTATCATTTTTTAGGAGTAAAAATAAAATATAGGTTTTTTAATTTCTTTCCCAACATACAGCAAGTCCTGCAATCTGGTTTGAACTACAAACAACTGGATAATGTTTATATACAACCACATTTTCTCTGTAACTTGGAGCAGACAGTAGAGAACCACCTCCAAGTTTTCTTAAGTCCCATTTCTGTGGCCCACATGAATAGATCATCCCTCGTCAAGGTTCACAAGACACTCTGGAAGTACAAGCACTTTACATAACTAAGCGCCTGTTAATTTTGTTGCTGCATGCACCCACACTCCCAGGACATAAGAAGGGATTCTCTGTTGCAGAAAGCAATGGTAAGCATGTAATTGAAAACATTCAAAAAGAAAATATAAAAGAACGTTGCTTAACTACATGAAATAAGTGAAACAATAATGTTAATTTCACGGGGGAAAATTATGCTTTTCCATCATTGTTAGTATGTTTCAGTACAGAAACAAAGAAACAAGCAAGAGGGGAAAAAAAAAAAAAAAAAAAAAAAGAAACAGGAAAAAAAAACCAACCCACACCTTGTGGCTTCATGCAGCACCTACTCCACACTTTAGGACAGAATCTTTGCCACTTTGACAAGAAGCAGCACCAAAGGCAGATTTCATAATCATCACAGGTCCTGAATACCACCCAACCTGCTGAAGTGAAGCACTGGATCATCCGCATGCCCAGGAGTGAGAGCACTATCAGCTCCACACTGACAACAGGAAACCGAATGCTTTGTGACTTTGCTCAGAACCATGGAATTGGTTGCAATGCCAAGTACACGCAGCAGAGATCTCAGTTCCCAGCACAAACACCATTTCCTCTGTAGGTATCATGTTCAAGTTTATGTCTCCAAAAATGTAGTCAAGAGGTTTGGCAAGTGAGACTGAAATTAGCCATTTATTTTTCTGGCAGCAACCCAGAAGCTACAATGGCAAGAACATCACCCAAACAGGTTCTGTGACATTCTGTATTTATAATATAAACTGTCACATCATTGGACCCTTCTTCTCTACCATGCACCATCACTGCACAGCATCACCTCTCTCTCTCTATATATATATATATAAAAAAATGAATATACACATATTTTTTTTCTCTCTAAAGGCACTTTTCCAGGAATTGCAGACATTAACAGATCTTTTTCTAACAGTAACTTCTACAGTTTTAATGGCTAGTACCCACCACAGAAGGTCAGTCTTGGAAACTTGCTTGCTAACACACTCCTCTACATTCCCCTGCGTGGATAGGCAGTGGTAAATCACTAAGACCTTTTAATATTTGTTATAACCTACCTGCATGGTACCCCAAGATCTCTGGGTGCAGATGCTTAGGACAGTTAAGCTGGACACCTTCCCCACAGCTACTTCTATGGGACAGCAATGGATAAGACTCTGCAGGAGCTAAAGGGTGGGAAATAGAAGTACCAGTTCATTGCAATCTTTGGCATTTTCTCTGTCACGTCCATCCTGCCACCTTCACGTCCTTTCCCTTGCTTCAAAGAATAACACTGTTCAGAAACTGTGTTCTTCCTAAGAAGCGTGGCCTCTTATGAAGGAAAGGTAATACTTGCTCCTGGACGCACTCGACGCATCCCAGCATGAACTCGTGCACACTTGATGTGAGGACACAGGGCACAAAGTGCACTGATGGGAAACTCCTTTAAAGAGAGACAAACGGCCATAAACAGCATCCGAAAGACATCAAGGCACAACCACCTACCAGCAAACCTGTGCTTTACAGTCAGACATCCCCCACATGGCTGTTAACAGCCCAGACACATTAACTAGGAGCACCTGGGTAACAGCCAAAACTAAAATACAGCCAGATCTGCCCCTACACTAAGATCTACACTTCAGATCGTTCTCATTCCTAAAGAGCAGTTAAATACCTGTGTGGTATTTGGAAACTTACAGTCCCCCTGGTTACTAAAAAGCAGATTTTCTGATACACAAAACTGCAATCCTATATTCAACCTCTTTCTTCGAGTTGGTTTAACACTTTCTTCAAAGCTGCATGCAATTAGGTTTCTCGCTAAAGAAGAAATAATATCACTTGAAACCTAAACCCCATGTGATTGTGCCCCAGAGGCAATTCTTGCAGAGGGATGGAGGTCAGCGGCACTACTGCAAATGCTTCCTGTAATTTCAGAGCAGCACAGGAGAAAGCGGATGGGTGAAATTATACAGCAGCAGCCTAAGGAGCCGAGGGAGAGAAACGAGGTGCGTGCTCCTCCTCACCCCGCTCCCCTCCCCCAGGAGCTTCCCACTCTCTCCACACACCGCGGGAAGTGTTTAGCTGTTTTCTCCTCTACCGGCGGCACTTGTAAAACAAACCGCTGGCGCACAGGGGGCAGGAGCAGCCGTTGCTCTCAGCCCACCGAGCAGCTGCAAGGAGAAGTTTTCCCGCGGAGCCGTCGCGGGGCCGCTCGCAAGCGCCGGGCCGGGCGCTCCCGCGGCCCCGTCGCGGCGCCTCGGGG
>JAWLRI010000563.1:6099602-6113308 GCA_034781795.1 Crypturellus tataupa
GCTCCGGGGAGTCCCCGCGCTGCCCCGGGCGGCGTCCCGGGACCGCCGCGCGCACGGGGGCTCCGCCGGGAGCGCCGCAGCGCCCGCGGCTCCTCGGCCGCTGCCCGGAGCGGTTCGCGCCGCGCGGGAACGTCTCGGGCTCCGGGCGGGCGTCCTGCGAGCGGCGGTCTGGGCACCGCCGCAATACAGGAATCCCGGGAAGGGCTAGGACAGCCCGTACTAGGAGCAGGATTGAGACGTGCACGACTGTCTTGTACCTCCTGCTTTCTGGGTTGTACGTGAGAGAAGGCAGCCTAGCCCTGCACAGCACGTCGAAGCCACCTTTCTGACCCTTCGGGGTGCGAACCGCCAAGAGAAGGGTGGGCGATGCAAGAAACTTTGGTTAAACGGTTCATCTCCATTGATTTCTAAGTACTCGTTAGAAAGAGAGAGCTGCCTCCGAGATGTGAAACCCTGGACCACAGGGGAAGGTGGGAATCCTGTCAAGCTGACAGCACAGGGCCAGTGTTGGGCATGGTCTTGTTTAGAAGCTGCAGTTACTCCTCTCCTATAAAGGATGTCAAGAGCAAGAAAACGGCACAGCATGCGAGTGGGACAGTTCCACCACTGCCATTAATGAAGTGTAGCGTAGTGAAGACAAAGGATGTTATTATAAACATGAGCAGACAATTAAATTGGGGACTAATTCTGGACAAACTGAGCTCAGTCTGAAAAAAAGTGTGAAATCAAGCTTCACTGTGAAGGAGAACTCCCTCCCATAAGAGAAGAGGACTTCCATAACAAACAGAAAGTAGCAAACCACACAAGATTAAAATTGACAAAAAAAAGCAGTTTTTCTGGTTTTGTGCAGCATCACTGTATCAAGATACATGTCCCTTTTGCATAGCACGGGTGCTACCACACTGGCAGTGATTTCTGCATATTTATAGACAAACTGCAGAAACATAACAAAAATAGGTAGCCAGAGGGACTGATTTGGGTGTAGAGATTAAAAAACTGTGCTAACTTAGACTGGGAAGCAGTGACAGACTGAGACATGAAAAGAATATGCAATTATTGGAAGGGGAAAAAACTCCAAGCTGCCAGAGCTTAAGACAACAGAAGTATCAGTGAACGGTGGCCTAAAGTTAAGAGAAAAGAAAATGTTGATATCATTTTGGTTGAAGGGCGCCTGGCCAGCTCATGGGCTCACCTTCCAGACCTTTTCATTGTTTAAACTCCTTAAAAATAAAAAGTAATAAAAACTTAAATAACTTTGTATTCTCTACTACTGTGAGATCCTCAGGTAATGGAAGTGAGAGGAGCCCTGCTGACTTCAGGCTCATAGAAGCTTGTGAGAAGTCTGGATGCCCAAGTACAGACATAGAGTCCAGAGCACCCTGATAACTATATACTTAGGTCACAGAATAGTTTCCAGCAGTTGAGATAAGCATTTTTCTGCATTTGAAACAAAAGCCCATTGAAAATATCATCATAAATGCAAACAAATTTTCTTGTTATCTCCTCTGTCCTTCCCTTTGCCGGAGAACGAACGTTTTTGCTCACTTGTGTTTGTTAAAGTGCGCTTACTAGTCCTCTGCACTTGGGCTCTATGCAGCTCTGGCAAATCACTTCCATCTCCATGCTCAACTTCCCTGTAATTATATCTCTGTCTTCCAAATCATTTTGAAATCCTGTGGTGAAATCTTAGAGAAGCACAAAGTATTAGTCTGGCTTTCACAACAATTTCCTAAATAGGCCACAGCAGAAAAGAAGGAAATATGTGTTATAAACTTCTCCGCTACCTCTCTGTGAGGTAGCGGACTATTGAATATAGTCTTGATTCCATGCAGGATATTTGGAGGATAATTGTAATGGAGATCTATACAGTGTAAAATGGGGGTTTTTTGGTGAAACAAAAGAAGAAGGATTGCTAAATGCTCCCATTAAAATGGAACCACATGTTCAGGACTTGCTTCTTTCAAACGTGATGCCTGAAAGAAAGATGAAGTAAATACCAGAATGCACTTCAGCACATGCATTAGGCGTGTGATGGCTTTTATACACAACTGTGAGGGAGGAAAATTATTAGGTAACTTGCAACAATTAATAAATTGCTGGTAAGGGTTATATAACACAAATATTATAAGAAAAGTAAGAAACATATATGTAACTAGAATACAACTATCAATTAACTAATATGACAACATGCTTAATCAAAACACAGGCATTATAAAGACATAAGATTATTATATAATAATTAACCATATATTAACCTATACTAACCATATTAACCAAATAATTAATTAATTATAACCATTTGGGAATACACTTTTTTTCCTTACCTTCACCCTTAAAAATAGACACATTACAGAAATAAACCAATGCAATGGAAAAAAGATAACTGCTATGAAATAATACTAAAAATTGGCATCAATTTCAAATTTATTTTAAATAGCAGTCATCTGTCAGAAAAGTGAGAACCAAGAACATGGGGTCATTGGAAAAGAAAGAAAGAAACCAGAAGCAAATAGGATCACTAGGGAAAATACACTTTCACTTTTATAAAACCACAGACAAGACCTTAAAAAGAGATAGAAAAGGAATAAATGGGGAGGGCAATTTTGATCTTACCTGTCAAAGTGTTTCTAAAGCATTCATGTGAGACCTTCCTTAGGAAAGTGCTTCTCCCTGCCTCATTTTTCCTAGAAAAGAATGACAGATCAGACAGCTCAATTGGAGTGTCCAGAAGGGTTTGGAACTATCAAAGAAAATAAGAGAAAAGAAAAGAACATGAAAAAATATGCAAAATACATTTGCGACAAATCAAGCCCCCCCCCCCCCCCTTTTTAAGCATTATTAGCTCACTTGTACTTTTAGCACATAGCACATTCTATCCTATCACATAGGACATTCTCATAGAATGATGTTCCAGATATAACCAGTGGAAGGTGTGGAGGCATCTGATTGAATAAAACTGTAATGATTCATAGTTATTTATCAAAATGCAGAGGTATCTCAGCTGAAACCTTTCAGGGTCTATCCTAAGCCCCCTTTGCTCAATATGTTCACAGACAACTTAGGTGATGCAATATTTATAGTGATAAAATCTGTCCTAAAAAGCATCATGACCTCAAAACAACAGGAGGGGCTGCAAACACTACCAAGGATAGGATCAGAAGCCCCAAATACTGCTGAAAAATTGGATAGAAGGTCCAAAGTCAACAAGGAGAAAACTAATAGCAAGAAATGTAAAATATTATTCTTAGGAAAGAGAGATCAATAAACAATGTAAATTTCTGACTAGGCAGGACCACAGCAGAAAGTTCAGAGGATACCATAAATTAACAGTGCCACTGTCAAAAAAATGCATTAATCCTGGGATGTGTTAACAGGTATGTCATATACGAAATGATTTGTTTGATTTTTTCACTTCCCATGGTGCTGAGGCCCCAACAGCATTTTGTGTCTGCTCTTGGCAGAACACCTTAAAATAGACAAGCACAGATGAGGAGAGATAAGAAAACAGTAAGTGTAGAAAGCAGACCCTCTAAGGAAAAGTGAGGGAATTGTATTTGCCTAGTCAAGAAAATAAAAGCTTCAAGCACATAAAAGCTTATTACAAAGATGTTGGTTAGCTTTCCTCCATGGCTCCATTAGAAAGCTGTGAAAGAGTCAACCTAATTTGTGATGTGAAGAATCTAAAAGATTTTGCTCATCAGCATTCTAACTAAGCATTTTCTAACAGGGGAATAGACTGTCTAGGGGCCCTGTGGAAACTCTTCCTCTAGCAGTTTTTGAGAATAAAGTCTGATAAGCAAGCTGGCACTTGATATATTTAGCCTTGCTGCAGGGGAAGCTGGATGAGGTGATCTCTGAGGGTCTCTTCCAAACTTATAATTCCACAACAAACATAATTCAGAAAATAGTAACTGGAAAGATCATTATGAACTCTGCATTTTGGCTGATCAAAACATCTATTATTAGTGACTTTTAATAACTAAACAGAAAAGCTAGGGAAAAAAACAAGCTGCTCTGAGTCCAAGACAAATGTACAGCTCCTGACCCACCAGAGCACAGGATTTCCCTATGTCCCCTTTATTTCTATCACTAATCCAACACCACTTTACACCTCTCAGTTCCTCCTCAATAGTGAACCAAAGAGGTTGTAGCTTGAATGCCTGGGAAGATATTTATCCATATATAGGAAAACTCAGATAAATGGTTGAGGCTCCGAATTCACTGTTGGATATATAAAGAAATAGTTTAGTTTTCCAAAGAGCTGAGGGACTTAAAACTTCCACAGCTAGTGACCTAGTTTGTAAATGATGGTCTCTATGCTAAATACATTAAATGAAACTTTAGCATTGATTTATATTTTATGCTACACTATCATTTTTCCCTTGCTGCCTTCTCTTAAGTTTTCTAACCAGTGACATTACTCTTCTGTACACAGATGGGCTTGCAGATACTGATATTAAACAGTTTTGAACTACATGCATTGTCCTTTACAGTGCTCCTTAAGTACTGTGCCCACTTACTCTTAGTACAATATTGATTCACATATCATCTTCTGCAATGTTGCCACAACTATTTTAATTTATAACCAATAATTCAGAGATTATTCATTAAATTATTTTCTTCAACTTTTGTTTATTTGCTGGCTTCTAAACATCGTAATTGTATATACATTTTGGGGAACTTTGTGATCATCTCAGGGACTGCTATTAATTCTACTTTGCTAAGCAGAACAGCAAAACTAAAGAACATTACATTAAGGCCTGTATCCAAAAGCTGAGATATAAAGAATTTTGTAAAAGTCACTTTGTAGTTTAATGACCAAAATGCAGAAAACTCTTTGGTTTTGTCTGAAAAGATGGGACTGAAGGCAAGCTGCCAGGCCATTCAACTTTCTACTCTGTGGAAAAAAATAATGACTCTCAAACTAGGGAGAAAACAAAACCAAACCTTTCTTCATTTTTTTTTTTTTTCAGTTGGAAGCTCTTCCTGGGTGTCCTGCAAACTGGTTCTGTTCTCTCTGCTGTTCCCTCACATCCTCTATGTAAAAATAATGCAAATACACCCTCTTCTATTCCTGATGAGACTCCTCCCTGCAGTGAAATGGCAATTTCCCAGGCCTTGCACAATGTCTGCATTGCAAAGGTAGCCTATGGCTTAGCCTTAGGAAAAGCACAGTTTAATACCTTGACTCTGGCACAGAAAAAAAGGAGAGAAAAGAGGAAGAGCATAAAAGGAAAATGTTTCTTTTAAAAGCTAGCAGTAGCACTGAAAGAATTCAGTTTGAAGACAGAAGCCTAACCACGTTTATTCTCCAAACACATTCAAATGGATAAGCAGCATGTTGTGGCTCCTACATTAATTTTGAACGCATAGAGAAGTGGTTTCCAAGGAATTGAGGACCTGCCTTTCTTTCATTCCAGGCTATTAATGTAGTTTGTAATCCATAGTGTCTGTGTTCAGATAAAATGTTTGTGGTGGAAATCAATCACACAGAAGGAAATGTTACCTTAGTATCTGGAATCAGTATCTGGAATCTCCATGATGAGCTGACTTTTCTTTCCTCAAAAAGCAGACTACATGAGTTGGGCCTGTAACACAAGCAAGCAGTCATGGGAAGAGAAATGAAAGGCACAAACATGTCTCTCCTCCAGCTCACAAACGTCTCTTGTTTGCAGAAGCCCAGCCACTATGGAGATGAGTGACATGCAAAAATGTAGACAGATAGATAAAGAGTGTTTTCTTTCCTGAAGATGATTCAGTCCTATATACTGGCATGATGGGTTAGGCAAGTACTGCCAGCACACACAACACACAGCCTTTGAGTCTTTCTGATAAGAGATACAGTATGTCAGCCATCTGCTTTCCTATCAAGTGACTGAATCACAGATGCCTCTTAACACCTCTCCCTCTCTTATATCAGTTCTTGATAAATGTGAATGAGGGAACAAATTAATTGCTTCTTACCAGCAGAAGTGAGACCTGAATAAAAGTACAGGTAAGATCCAGAGTTGCACACACCCTCCACATGTGTCTGAGATCAGCCGCCCACATATGCATGCAAACATCCAAACTCCCTTCCAGTCATATTTACTTATGTCCATGTTATTGCAATTTTGGGATTTTAGTGTACTTAAGCATTTCATTTTTATTACTGTTTTACTAATATTAACATGCTAAAAATTCAAAGTAACGTGGGTGATGTGTGATGAAACTGTCAAATTGCACGAACTCTACCAACATGGCAGAAAAGAAGTGGAGAATCTTTGGGTACTCTCCCCAAGAACAAGATAGGGAAGTGGGAAGTCTCCTGGAGCGGAGGGTCTCACTTCACTAAAAATTGCAAGCAATACCCAACTGGCTAAAGAACTGATATACCTGCAAGACACTCAGAACGGGATCAAAACTCATTTTGCTGATGATGCAAAGAGCAGATAATCTTAGGAACTCTCCTGAAGACTCTGGAAGGATCACCTTATAAGCATGACCAGAGCTCAGCCACGTCCTCCTTCCCTATGGATACAAAGGACAGGGTCAGGCTTTGATGATCAGGGATTGGAAATGACATCTGATCCCCTTCTCTGGCTGCACGTACATATCTCTCCCTCTCCTTCCCTCAACCTGAGATGCTGGGCTAAGGTAACGACTTACAAGGTTGAGAGATCCCTGTACGTTCAGGATGAAGAAATGCTAACATTTGCCAACTCCTTGCAAGGTTGAGAGCCCCCTGCACACTCAGGGTGAAGAAACACTATAGTGTTTTACTGGGACAAGCAGTATATTCCCTTCAGCTGCACTAAGTGGTAAGCCTGTCCCTATAGCAACTGCGCCAGTTAATGGTGGATGTTGTTATCATAAAGATCTTGTGCTCGTGAAAATCAATGAACTAAAGCCCAGTGGTTGTTGTCCCTCTGGATTACTTTACTGTCTCCTCTAACAAGCTGGCATGACAGTGGGCTTGTGTACTGCATTTTCACTTATGCTTCATTTCAGGTCATTAGAGTTGATGGAAGCATCATTGATGACTTCAATAAGCAGAAAACCAAGTTCTTAAAGGAAAATGAAAACTTTTATGGAGACTACAGGTTTCTCTCACTCATAACTTAAGTCATACTGAATCTGCTTAACAAAAAACAAATGGAGTCAAGTTACAGAGTTTGAGGGAAAGTCAGGTCCACATCTAAACTTCTTACTATCTTGCATGTTATTATCACTTTAAAATGGGGAACAGCCAATCTGTTTTTCTGTGTTTTAAAAGCTAGAAAGACAGTGAGTATCCTTTCTCAAAGGAAAAATTTGAATATACTCCTCAGATAAACATTACTATCATTAGGTGCCATATTCTGGAAAATGCACCATGTTCCCTCTTATTCTGTTTATAATTACTGTGCACTTTGATTTATTTGTTTCTGTCTCCTTCTGTTTTATCTTCTCCCTCAGTGATCTGCATACTATCCCTTCTACCTTCCATCTGCTACTCTTCAACTTCTCATCCTATATTCTCTAATGATTATATAATGTTCTAGTTTCTACCTTCTCTTCCAGTAACTTCACAAAGATGTTACTCTTGAAAATATCTCGACTATTATGTAACAAGGATTGAAAGAACATTCTTCACTTTGTCCTTTTGCATTACTAAATGAGGGACTGGGGTAGCAACGTGTGCTTTCACCAAAACAAAAACAAACAAACAAAGGACCCCAGAATTCAGTTCCTGCACAGCAGCAATGTTCTGTAGTGCTTTTTCATGATGACCTTAATAAATACTCAAGCTCTCTTTTAAGTCCCTAACAAGCGAAATTGAGGGCTGTTTGAGAGAATTTCACAATTTTAATGAATCTGTGATTTCCCTCTGTTTTCTCTTTTGCTTTCATTGTGTGCTTTTCCCTGTAGATGTTTTTGAAGACAGAATACTCTCAGAGTATTGTGAATGTGCTAAGTTTCTGTTTTGCACACAGAAAGCATGCCCCTTTCCCAGGAGAGCTGGCCAGTACATCCATCAGAGTTACTGCCTCTTTCAGGCCAAGAAGCAACAGTTCACTCCTACACAGGCGTTCCCATTCTCTTGTGCATACACACAGGGCTTCATTTATTTATTATCATTTTCTCTCACGCACACCTGGTCTAATAGATAGTACAGTCTGTCTGCTGAAGTTTGGAAGGCACATTCAATGTGTAGGAATGAAGGATGAAAACTGCAGGCCTTCTTGGGTTACCCCCCAGGATGAGCTAAACCTTGGCTGTCAGAAATGCTTCCCATGCCAGAATTTCACAGTGATATTTATTTTTACCAGGCATTTTAGACTTTTTTTTTTTTTTTTTCTGTTTGGCATTAGAGATCCTGCAAACTCTGCCAGGAATGGCTGTTTTTCTTCCCTGCATCATTAGTGGGGCGGCATTCCAGCAGAGAAGGGTCACTCACTTGCTACTTAAGTACTTTTAAAGATGTTGTCCTTTCCTTCCCAAAGAGATAATGTGCACCAAAACGTAAGGAAAGTCTCTCAACAGTTTGCTATTACCAAAAAAATAAGGGTAACTTTCCTTGCTAACACCGAGCTCAAACAGAATCAGCGTTTGGATAGTGCAATTAATACTAATTACTAATTTGCTAAGAATCTATCATGCAACTTGCAGCTATCCTTGATTTTAAAATGAAGATGTGGCCTCCATAAGCTACAGAACCTAACATATAATATTCTTTTTTCTTATAATTAGATCACCCAGAATTTAAAACTACTCCTGTGACTGAGAAATAAGAGGATGTTTAAGTTTTTTTTTTTTTTCTTTTTTAACAACTCATATTTAAAATATAAAGATCTGGCAACTTGATTAAATCCAGTCCTCAGGTGAGTATAAATATCAGCAATACATACAGCAATACCTCAAAATTAGATCAGATCTCTGCTTGCATTCTTTCTATCCACCAGTTCAAGCAAAATTCTCAGCAACTCAGATTAAAATACAGTTAAGCAAGTAAAGAAAAAAAAATGTTATGTTCCCATGTACAGTTTCCTGCGTGCTTAAGCCATCTTACCAGTTAATTATATTCTTGATTTTAGAATTTCAAGCACAATTGCAGGTGCTACATTTAAGCCCATATGCTATAAATACTGACTACTTCAAATACTTCAAAGAATGTCTTCTTTATCATGTTTTATCTTTGTCTGGAAAACACTCTGAGTAAGTGTTTTCCAGGCTTAAACTTGTGGCAGATATTAGGAGTAAAAAATGTTACAAACTTTATTTCTTTAAAGTCCCTCAACATTTAAAGAACAACATCCTATCCATTTGCCTAGGTTTTACCTGAAGAGGTAAACAATTTTTACAATTTTTATTACAGAAAAATTAATGGTTTATTTGTGCTAAACCTCTTTGCTACACATGATCTACACAAACAGTTCAATCAGCTTGAGAAGTCTCAGATTAAGATAAGGACTAAAGGGACTGGTTTCTTCTCTGTAACTGTCTCCTGAGAAATTAGCAAAATGAAAATACAGGTTTCATAATATAATTTCATTGTGTTTTTTTGCTGACATTTGCAATTAAAATAATTGTAGTTAATTTTAGGGAATGTGTTTAGAGAGTTTGATCATAATTCATATATATACCTATTAAATCTGAAATTCAATGGGAAGTATTTACCTCTTTGCAACTGACTCATAAATAGATCATTCTGTTTCAGTTCAAATCATTTTTTACATCTTGCATAATAGAATCATATTTCACTTCTTGGTTCTCCTGTAACGTACATATACAATAGCATGTGAAGCTATTAATTGCCATTCTTTCAGATCTCTTTTCGAATTTATCTCTACTAACTAAAATAATAGATTATCAGTAAAGATTGATAGTTCTTTCTTTTAGTTCAATGTTCTTTCTCCTTTTACTATGGTTTGCTTGTCAGTTGCCTTAATCATGTTTTATTATCACACTGACAATAGTAATAATTGTCATGTACAAGCTGGAGCTCAGCTAGCAAATATGTGGGAGGCCTCCCAAAACACAAGCCACCATCAAAACCCAAAAAGCTAAGTCATTCTTATTTAATTGTTTTAAGATAGGAAAAGACTATGGAGACTCAAAGGGTGAAAAAAAAGGGGACAAAAAAAGTTTCTTTGTGTTTCTTGAGAAATTGGCTTACATTAATTGCATAGGAATCCGAACTGGAACAGCACTGAGGATTCCCCACAGCCTAGTTCTCGGTGAAGTCTTAGCTGTAACACTTAAAGCAGTAACATTTCCACCTGCCTTCTGAAAAAAAAAAAAAAGGAAGGAAAGAAAAGTTTTTTTTTTTTTCGTTCAATAAATTTAGACTTTGTTGTAGCTACTTTAGCAATAAATGTTAAAAGTCTAAGCAAACAAAATGCTTTATTCCAGTCAAAGGTAATGGGAGCCATATGAAATGAGTTAGTCTTTTTAATAGAAGGCATTTCCTCTGGAATTAGTTACTCGATATCTAGTCTTGTTTATTAATCTATATAACACTCTTTCTGAAAGAGGAATTGCTGCTCATGAGACCTTTAATTAATAAAAGGGAAAATATTTCATATCAATCTTGATCATATCATGTAGAAAGGTGAACAAAAAACAAATAAGACAAGGCAGTAGAGGTAAAGTATATGGGAACACAGGAGAACAGCAGTCTGATGTAAGCAAAATTGCTGAGAAACACATATAAAACTGACATAGCCTGAACATTTTCAGTCCATGCATGATAACTTCAACGATACCACTGAGATTTTCAACCTTGTGGGCACACAGTATAAACTGGTCCAATTTACCTAACAGTGTGAATTCTGAAAGGCTACCTAAACCATATTTTCAAAGTGAATTAAGCTAATTCAGATCAGTGTTACTCCAGTTCTGAAGGAGTGTGTCCACAAAAGAAATCAATGCAATCCAGTGCAACCAGCCTTTTGAAAGGCTGATTTGGATACCTAAATATCCCTGGAACAAAACTTGATCATTTTAGCTAAGGAACCTAAATACCACTGTGATTCTCTTGGCAGGCAATGACCTCGGAAATCTACTCTACAGAGTTAAGTCCTAAAGTGAGGCCTATACCTCTGATACTGTGATACTAAGGAGTTGCTGACAATAAAACCTACCTTTTTTTACCTATTGTTCTTTCAGCTGTTTCACTCAAAACAACATTAAAATACTGTTTGAGAGTTGCCGCTCTTAGGGCACATATTAAATCCAGAGATGTTTTTCAGTGACCCACAAGTGCCCCCTCAATATATATAAAAAAAAAAACTTTTATTAAAATGCAGCAGTTTAGGATCCTAAGACTGATATGACAAAAACAAAGATTACAGCCATGGCCAGGCTGGCAGCATCTCTCCCTCTGTGGATCATGAGCTTGCGAGAACAGGTGAGTCCTGCAGTTCATCTGTTCTGTCACCTAATTTTGACTCTGGCAAACCCAGGAAGAAATGTCAATAAACAGAGAAAGTCTATGAATGGCTCCAGAAACAACATCTTGTTTTTATATAGTTTTCTTTGAGTTGTTAACAGTCAGGCGCCACTACTGCTGAAACTTATCATTATTACAACCACAAACAGGCTTAGTGTCCAAAAAGATTCCCTTTTTAAGAAAATAGCAGCCTAATCCATAGAGAATAAAAAGTAACAACAGAAAAATCCCCAAAAGAATGAGAAATAGAAATACTAGAATGTAGTATTCAAAACTAGACTCTTGTAAATTAATGCTCCAGATGTTCATCAAGAAGAGTTTTATAGAATCCAACCAACGAAATGAACAGTGCACAACCTGTGGAAGGCTCCTACGAGCCTGGCTTACCAGCAGTTTAGAAGAAGAAAAGGTTTTACATTGGCTTTTCAACAGCAGCAAAGCTGTCTGACTGATGGCAAAGGACTGTGTTTACTGCTTGTGCAAATAAAGATTTGATGTTAGTTTTAACAGGCCTGGAACTATGTTCTGAAATCTAATGATCACAAGGGGTCTATCAAATTTAGTGTCTCCTCTCCAATAGCAGCTAGTACCAGATACATCATGCTGAAGTGCCAGAAACTCTAAAGCCAGCAATTATGGAATAAACTTCACATAAGGAAAAATATTTTCCAAATCCCCACCACTCAGATAATTGTCTTCCCTGTGAAGCAGGATACCTTATATTCCTCCAGACCTGATGCTTTTTAATTTTTTTTTTCCATATGGTTCAACTTGTAACAACATAATCCTGTATTTTTTTCATTCTGCATAAAAGTATCTACTTCTTTTCTAAAGTCTGTTGAGTTCCTGGCATCCTATGCCAATGCATTCCAAAATATTATTGTATCTGGTATCAAAAAGTTAGCTTTCCTTTAATTTTATAGCCTTTAAATACACAAAATTTTCTGCATTACAAAAGCTTAACAAATATGCTGTTCTAAATCAGCTTCATTATAGCACACATCATCTATATAACATTATAACTTTATATGTTATAACCATCCTCTTTAAGATAACTTTATCTTTTGTAATCATATTGGAGTACTTCGTTGTCTAATTGCTTTCTAAATTAGTATCACCACCTATCTTTAAAATATTTCTACTTAGGCCATGTCCTTTTAAAACCAGCACAAAGACAGCAGAGTGGTCCAGAAGATTTGGGTGGATTAAAAAAAAAAAAAAAAAAAAGGATATTTATAACATCTCATTTGATGGTTTTAACTGTGGCCATCCTCTGAGTAGACGTTAAAGCTGAGTTGCTCTGTCCTCTAGTGCAGTAAAGGCAGGTTACATCCATGCATAAGTAGTTTATTTCATTTCTGTCAGTAAAAACACAGACCTCGGTCCTTCCCTTCTCAACTCCGAGCATTGCATTCCGAGCTGGGCTTTTTCATGGGGCTGCAGGAATCCGCATTCCCTTGGGAACTTGGGCCCCGTCAGCCCCTAGGGAAGTCAAGCCCGGCCTGGCTGCTCCCAGCCTCCTGCACTGATTCCTCCCTCCTCCCCAGGAGCCTGGGCCATTCCCAGCGAGCAGAAATAAGCAGCAGTTCAGGACACCGTGTAGGTTTCCAAGCTGGTGGCCCCTGGTCAATCCCTGCTCTCCGGGACAAGGTCACCACAAAAGTTCCTTCGTTATTCTACCCAACTTATTACTGGCCTGCAGACGAGGCTCCTTCACTCACAGTGGTTGTTCCAACACCTCTCTGGCATTAGCCGCCTTTTGGTTTATATTTGTACTTATATATTTGCCCCTTTGCCATTGGGGCTCTTTGGCTTCACCAGTTTCTTCTTGTTCCACTGCACGTCCCTTGTCCCTGCAGCGCGGGTCACCCTGTGGCTCCTGGGCCGCCATTTCACCCTGCGGTCAGGCCACCACGCTGCCACATGGCCAGGCCGCCATGTCGCCTCGCCAGGGACCCTCCCCACGAGGTCCCGCTTGCCTTCCCAGGCTTGCTCGGAGCCCCGAGCCCCGTGCGGGGCCACCGAGACTCGGGCGAGCGGCGGCCACGCTGGCCTCATCACCCGCCCGAGCGACCCTCGGCCCGGAACCTTCGTGGCGCGGGCGCGTGTTCCCAGCCGGGGCGAGCGGCCGAGCCTCGCGCGGTGGCAGCGTCGGGCGCCTTGGAAACGGCCGGAAGGCGGCGGCGGGAGGAGGAGGAGGATGCTGAGCGCCGAGCGGCTCGCGCTGCCGGGGCCCGAGTACCTGGGTGAGCAGCGGGGCGGCCCCGGCCTCGCCGGCGGGACGGGGCGGGAC
>JAWLRI010000563.1:6113345-6168785 GCA_034781795.1 Crypturellus tataupa
CCCGGGGGCTGCGCTCCGTGAGCAGCGCGGCCCCGGTCAGCGGCTCCCCGCGGCGCCGTTCCTGTCTTCGGCCGTCTGGAACGCCGTTTGTGTTGCCGCCTGGTGCGGAGTGCGGGGCCAAGGGTTTTGTGCTTTGTCTGCTGACTAAAAACAATCATGGTGGGGAGAAAAATCAGTATTGCTTAATGTGGTTACTAGACAGGAGGGATAACAAGGAATAAGCCTTTGGGGCATGCTCAAGCCAACGGTCTTTAATGTGAAACTCTTAAGCTGTAACCTCCTAGGATGAGCAGGCTGTTTGGAAATAAGTTTTATAAGTATATACCCAAATCACTGTTGTTTTTTCATTCCCCAACAATAAAAGAATTAGTGTGGGTTGGCTACTTGTTCCGCCATTGTTTTGCCATCACTGGTAGGTCCAAATGGAGCAAGTGCAGGGAAACATTGCTGGCTTCCAGGAAAAGCCTTGCAAGGGGCAGGCTGGAGGGCTTGGCTTGGGGAGCCTGGCAGAACTATGGATGGGTAGTGATGCCACTGCTTTTGCCAAGTGTCTTATTGTAATATACAATGATGGTGGAAGAAGATGTGTTTGAGCAAAGGAGTAGTCTGATTCCTCTTGGAGTGTAATCTCCCTGTGCTTTTTCTGTGAGACTGCTGTTATGCTACTTTGTGCATGCCCGCCTAGCTGCAGTGCTGTTCTGCATTAAAGAAACTCAAGCTAGAACTAAGAGTTTATCTGGTGCTCTGTGCAGGGTGCTTAGTGGCCCTGCTTGAGCAGGGATGTTGGACTGGATGATCTCTAGTGGGGCCTTCCAGTCTTCAACCATTCTGTGATTATCCCAGGAGACTCACTTTGCTGAAGCTCTTATTGCTGATTTCAAATTTGGAGCTTGTTCAGGTATTTGTGAAGAGCATCGCAGAGTGCTATGTAGATACACCCTTTGATTTTGTGCAGCTCTATAACACTACGTCAGCATTTTCAACCTACACTTTAATAGAGAGACTCATAACTATTTCACAGACTTGCTCTAGGCTGAAACTTGCAAATTTTCTTTTTTTTTTTTTTTTTTGTAATGAGCCAACCTGATTTTAGGTTAAGTAATTTGTTTTAATGAAATAAGTCATTTAACATTTACTTGTGGGAAACTTGTCATTAAGGATTAAATCACCCAAAGCAATCTAAGAAGAATTCTTAAAATATAAGAACAAATAACCATTTTTTTATTTAAATCTGAAATTGAGAAATGAGGCTTCTGAGAGATGTGTAAGGCTGCTAGGTACAGGCAGCGATAATAACCTCCTTAAACTGGGTATCCTTTTATCTCTTTTCTACATGCTGCTCTGCATGTAGAAAAGCATTTCATTTTCCTAAAACCTTCTAAATCATTCTGGCATTAGGATCAGAAAAAGACATATATACATTTCAGGTTGAGCAATAACTTGTGTAAGAGCATGTTCTGTTGATCACATAATATGTTCTTCTGTTTAAGTTGCAATATTCATTGTTTAGCAAAGGAAAAACGCCCACTTCCTTAGCTGTAAATGTCAGCAAGAATATATATATATTTCTATTTAGGAGACTTTGTAACTTACCATTCTGCTCGCAGATGACTGACTGAAAGCAAAGGTTTTATCAGCAGAAAAACAATAAAAAAAAAAAAAAAAGAAAAGGAAAACCAGAGTGCTTTCATAACATCTCCTAATGTTTTCTTACTTGACCTGGCTTTCTGAAATAGCTAGTCTTTGGATTAAGCGAGAATCCCTCTCCATCTGTCCTATTGTATGGCTCAAAGTCTTTTTAACATTGTTGTCTGTTGTGGGATTGTAAGCAGTTGTGATAAACAAGTTTCACTTTCTGTACTTTCACTCTAAAGCTGTGCTGCCCGAGGCTGGTGAATAATGAGTCTCTGAGTCTCCCAAGTCAATTGGCCCTTGCTTTCCTCATGTGGGATGGGCAAACTTGACTTAATGTTTTCTCATTTTCCCTTTTCAAAACAAAAATGGACTCACAAATTAGTGGCTAAAATAACATTATGTGCCACTCACTGTTTTTTTTTTCCTCTTTGAGATCTTTCTTCCATTTCCAATTTAGTTGCTAAGAGCGATGTGTGTTTAAAATGCATTCTAAGGCAAATAAAAGCATTTGTGAGGTAAAATAGAAAGGAACAAAGGCAAACAAATCAAGCATTAAGTGAAGATAGCTGTAGATTTTTGGTATAACAGGTTTCCTGGAAAAAAAAAAAAAAACATAATGATACATGTAATGCCACAGTGATTGTGAGAAAATAGGTAGAAGACCAGAGATGACTCAGTGATAGGAAAGGTGGTAAAGTCTGGAGGAGAGGCAGGAAGGCCACTCTGAAGGAGTTTTAACAGCTGGCATATTTTAAAGAACATTTTCACTGAATAGACAACATCTAATATTTGAAGTTGAGGATAGTGATGAAAATGTATTTTACATTTGATGGATGAGACTGGAACTGCAGTAGGCAAAATGAAGCCTATTTGAGTCATTCTTGTTCATGCCTTCCTGATTATGGTTTAATAACTGGTGATTGCTCAGTTATTTATAGCAGTCAATGAAGCGCTTAAAAGTCAGTTGTACAAGTAGAACAATAAGCTGAAGCTTTGAATTGTAGAGCTTTTTCTCTTCTGCTACAGAGAAGAGTTTGTAGTTTGTTGAAAATTTCTGAATTTAGTTTTTTTTTTTTTTTTTTTTTTTTTTCTTCCTCTGGTTTCTCTCTCTCTCCACCCGCAACTCCAGGATGTGCTATCTTTTCTTCCTGTGCCAATATAAGGCACGTAAGAACACAAATATTCTGATAGGAAAATGCCTTATCTATAAAGCATGAGGCTGTGAAGTGCCAGAAACAAGGTCCTGTTTCCTCATCTCTCATAAAAGGTCTCAGGAGTAATGAGCATGAAGACCATTTGTTATAGTGGCACCCTTATAAAATCAAAAATAGCACTCAGTGGAGAGCTTGGGTAGAGACTTCAGACAGCTAAAGTTTGCTTTTCTTCTAAACAGTACCAAGAAATACTGAGTTGGGAGCTGAATTGTTTTCTGTAACTGAAATAGTCGATCTATGTGCTACATTAGTAGCACATCTGAATTCAAATAAGATAGCTTAACAATTTTGCAATACCCATATTCCAAAATAAGATGTTTGCATTTCAGAGCAGTTGGCCATAATTTTATAGTCATATTTGTGTGTAGTGTATCTAGTGTTAATGATAATGTATGAAATTGTTCTGCTCTCTATTAAAATAAAAATCATCCCATGGAGAAGTAAGCTAAGCTAAATAGTCACATGCTCAAGGGGCACTCTGATAAGGTATGCTTTGGATTTCTGCACTTTGACTAGGATCTCACGCAGTTCTGTCTTGAAGCATTTTTACTTGTCTGTTTGCTTTATTAGGTTACTATGTAGATTATTTATTTTTGATATAACAGTCATGATAGTATTTAATGTGTGCCTCTCTACATTCCAAACTATGCCACTTTGCTACGTACTAGAAGGGAAAAAAATCCCATATGCTGCTTTGCTTTGATGACTGTTGTTAATAATGCAGACACAAAAGATACCAAATATAAAATATATAAGGGCTTGCGAAAGTTGATGGCTAGAATGAAACTGATATGCTGATATCAGTGTGTTTTCTGTAAGTTTTAAGACCTCCTTTTCATAGGATTCTGCAGACTTGTCTCCAACCAAGCTGTACACTCCTGCATCTTCTATGCTTTCAAGCAAACCCTACCAATCTTAGCAAGCAAGGTAGTAGGGATTCTTTCTCTCTCTCTTTCTCTCTCTCTCTCTCTCTCTCTTTCTTTCTTTCAGCCAATGTTCATCAGCACTACATCCTATAGGAGGGAGGAGGAGGGTAGGCTTGCATAATGAAATCAGACTATGTCCAGTCTTAGGATATTGTGTGTGCAAATTGAAATAGGTGTCATGGTCTGTGATTAGTATGTTGGTTGACTATTCAAAGCATGAATCTAACTATGCTAAAGATTACATTATAAACTGAAACATGCATTTTGGGGTTTTTGTTTTGTTTTTGTTGTTGAAAGTGGTTTCGAAGTTGTGAGCATACAATATACTTCGTAGTTGGGTTGTATGGCCACTTAGCCTGAGTTCCTGAATATGAACATATCTGACATTGCAGCGCTATCTCTGGTATGATCAGCTCTCCTTGTGCTTTGTTATATGTTCTGTACCTTCAAAAAAAAAGAAGGTTAAGGTTAATAGAAAATCAGGCTGTCAAGTCTTGCAAAGCCAGCAGGAACTCCAGCTGTACAACAATTCAGCTTTGAGTTTCATTGTTTTGTTTACATCTCTTGTTCAGTCTGTTCTCTAGTGATATCTGAAGTGATTAGAAAGATCATCTTGAAATTCAGTTAATACCGGAAAAAACGTCCAGGATTCTGTTCTTGCAGGTTGTATTCTTGCCACTCCCTCTCACTTTTTTTTTAATTATTATTTGTTTGATTTTTTTTTTTTTTTTTTTTTTTTTTTTTTTTTTTTTTGGTAATGATTGCATGGAATTGGACTTCTGTTATTGTAGATGTGTGTTTCCAGTATGTGGAAATACAGTATTGTATTTAGTTCAGTTCCAATTTTCAGTAAACGCTACAGCGTATTTAACCATTACTTTTTACATGCTGTAGAGATTTAGAAACAACAAATACTGAAAATATATTGCAACTTGTAATGCTCTTGAGCTTCTGATAATTGAAATGAGTTATAAAGTTAATTGCATTAGCACTTCAGCTAAAGAGGACCTAAATAATAAAAATGGTCTCATTACTCAGGGATTCGCACCTCTGATTTTTCAACACCTTCTGCTATGCCAGGAATGAACCAGCCACCAAAAAAGCTCTTTTATGTACAGATAGTACAAATTGTTCTGGAAGACAGCTCGTGTTTCAGAGGAAGATATCTCTTAGAGTTGAGCAATATCACAACTAGCTGAGCCACTTGAAAATTAAAGGCTTGCCACTGCTCTAGAGTGTTGTTTTGAGCAAGGTGTGCTTGGTGACCTGCACTGGGATGTGTTTTAGCACCCTATACCCATTTATTCCAATCATACTCTTTCTTCATCAGGTTCAGCATGATTCATTTTCTTCTGCAGCACCTGCTACTAGTTTTGTTGCATCTTCTGGCCATGCCATATTTACTCTTCCTTCTTGGGAAGTGTCCTAGAGTGATCTTCAGGTTTTATTGTCTGTCTTTTATAAAAAGGCAAACTTGCTGGATAGAGAAGTTTCCTATTGATGTAGCATTAGGGAGATGGAACTAAAGGGTTAAAACTAGGAAACTAATGTGTAAAAGATTTAATGTGGCTAACATGATCATTTTGCTAATGCATACTGGCATGCAATTAATGCAAATGATACCTACAAGGCCATAATCCTCTCAATTTCTGAGCACTGCTCGTGATTAAAAACATTGCATGTATACAACATGATTATTTAAGGTGATAGGGATTTCCCTCTGCCTCCTGAATTTATGATTTTGAGAATTTTAGTGCATATATTTTTTCATGATATTTGCTTTAAACATCTCTTCCTTCGAAGTTTTCAAGTATCAGCATTTGTCCTTATAATATTTATAACCAAACCCACAAGTTAGCAGGAATGCTTGTTCTTATAAGAAGACTGAAACAAGTCTTCCAATGGCTTCTAAAAAGTCTGTTTTTACTATTTGAAATAAGTATGCTCAAGTGATTTGGTACAGTTATGACTAGATGGAATTAGCAGTGATTGAGTGTAATCAGTTGTAGTAAGGTGCCTAGAGACTGGCTTGACTGTGGATATAATCCTTTTTCTTTTTTACCTTTTACTTGTAAGCTGGAAGAAAATGCAATATTGCTTGATCTGGCCATGCTTGAATTGAACAGCCACTGTTCTGCTCAAAATTTGATTCAGGGCTAAAAGTACATTAATTCCCAAATTCACTTTGAGCCTGGGGCATGTGAGGGATGGGGGGAAATGCGGCAGTGCCACCAGAGACTGTTCTCCTAAAGAAAGTACAGCAGCAACTGATTTCAGTTCCTACTGACCGAGCAGAGCCTAGAAGTGTAGCATCACTGTTGGTGGTTCAGAAATAAGAATTAAATACACTGTGTAAATATATCTGCTTAGCATCAGGTCTTGGGTTATCAGGAGACTCCTCTGTAAGCTTTTGCTGTCAAGTCTTTCTGTGAAAGCTGCTCTGTAGTTTTCAAAAATGGCAATGAACAGTAGCACCTGCCAAAAGAGCATGGCAGGGACACTTAATAATTGTTTAGGGCAGTTGTGTGGGCTTTCAGGGAGGAACTTAGCAAATATGGGTTACTTGTCCTGTTAACATGGAAGATTTCCTTTGAGCAGGTTGGAGAGTCTTTGTTGCATAGCTTTGAGTGACCAGTCTTCATCTGGGGCATTTGGAAACTATTGAACCTCCTCCCTCCCTCCTTCCCTCCCTCCCTCTCTCCCCTGCACTGACAAACTACAATGCAATTAATTCTTCATTTGACACTTTCTTGTTGCCATTGTTGAGAAAGACACACTTTCTATGGACTGTATTAAATCAGAGAGTTGCTAAAAGGTCATTATCCGGCTCTTCTATGCTCTGTAAAGCATAAGATGTAGATTTTACTCAGTGGTGAAACTGAGTGTTGAGCCATGAGTTTGCCTGTTATACAGTGTTCCCACTGAAAAAAAAAATTATACCCATTAGTGAGGTCATATTGGTATTCTGGTATTACCCAGTGAAGTATGTGATTTAATTTGATGGAAGGTTTTATTTTTCTCTCATGTTGTCCTGGATTGGGCATGTTACAAGGACAGCAAATGCAGACTCTCACTAGTGATGTACAGAGGCACAGTAAAGTGCGTTGTAACCTTGTGCTACCGTCCCTCTGCTCTCCGAGGTGGACCACTGCTGCCCACACGTTCTCGCTTCATGAAGGCAAGGGCTGGGCTGAGCAGCCCATTGCTGTTTTCACCCTAGCCTTCCCTCTCCAGTTAGGTATTGGAGCCAAATGGAGCAGCTTTGGGGGTCCTAGGAAGGGTGTGGGTGAAAAGAGGTTGTGCAGTGGAGGAAAGGGGTAGGCAAGGCCCTGTAGTATAAAGAGGCAGGGGAAGGCTAGTGCTATCTTGTACTAAGTGAAACCCCCAGGGATAGATTTTTAGCTTGGTGAGATTGGGCTAACTCCTGCAACGTGAGGAGGACTGAGAAATAAAATCATAATCAATGTACCTTGACCCTTTTTCCAAGAAGCTTAATAGCATCATAGCACTTTCTGGTCTCAGCTTTTCCAAAATTCAAAATGTTTTTGCCCATCCACTAGTAGGATGCAGCTCAGACACTCGCAGTGTTGTTGTATAGTTGTGAAGTGAACCTCCAAAACAGGAGCAGTGGGTACACCCGTGCAGTGGCATCTACCTGAGCTTTCAAAGAGACAGAAGCAGTCTTAAAAACCTATGAACTACCTTAATTATTTTACACAGGAGCCCCATGGACTTAATTATAACTCTGTACTTGCATAAATAGGTAATGTTCCAATATGGTTCCAGAGTTTGTTATGGAAAGTACCATTTGTAGAAGTTATGGAGCTACCATTTTGCTCTTGCCAGACTCCTGGCATTTTATTATGCCTCTTTGGCCTGCTGGAACCTGCCTGCAAATTACATTTTAGTTTATGACTTCTCTGTGTAGGATGAAGTTGTTTCAGTTATACTCCTTGTACCACTCCATGGAACTAGGCAGCAGGCGAACAGGAAGCCAGAGCTGGAATTTGGTTTGGCAGGGTGTGCTGTGCTCCCTGGAAAAGAGCACAGCAGTAGAAGAGCCAAAGAGAGAGGCTTCTGGAGTACCCTGCAAGTGCTGTTTTTCTTTCAGCTTCTCCTCTCATCAGCTCTTCCCACCCTGAAGCCTCACCTATTTTTCTGGGAAATATGGAGAGAAGTGCTTTGCCAGGATCCTTGGACAAAGCAACAAAAAGCTTAGCAGAAATATCCTTCTAGGAAATTACTGAATTTTTATAACAGTGCCTGTATTCAACTGTGACCCATATGTATTTGTGCTTTTAACTGCAGTAAAGATGTCCCTGAAATTGTGTGTCAAAAGTTAATTTCATCTCCAGGAGCAGACTCAGAGATTTAAGTTTGAGGCCAGTTTTCCTGTGCTGTAGAGCACAGAGGGACAGCTGCCTGTTCCCCTAGGTTTTTGGAGGGGAGGTTAATAACTCTACCGTGGTGAAATATAACAGAAATTATATTTCATTGGTAAGGGCCTCCCCAAAAATTTTAGAGAATGGCTTTACAGTTGAGACTGCACTTCCTGCAGACCAAGATGACTGAAGGCCTGTTTGCTAGTACAGGTTTAATGTGGTACCACTGACAGCTCAAGAGGGGCTGGGAAGAACATTTCTAAGTGGACAATGGGCTGCATAATGAAGAGGGAGGAAAGATGAGCTGAAATGAAGCTACTCCGATGCTGTTATCTTAAGATTCACTGAGCTGCACAACTCATTCCTCCCTCGGGGGACACAGGTGCGCAGAGCTATTTTTCTTTAATCACTCACATAAATTTAATTTATTCCTTTGCATTAAAATAATTAAATAAAGCAACGCCCTGTATCTTTTTATTGCGAGATAATATCTTTGAACCTTTGGCTTACCATTTTGCTATCAGCTGCAAGGTATTTTCCAGGGTGTGCTTAACCAATTTCACCATTGTCCTGAAAAGTGTTCTAGGCAGAGAAATCCCCTGATAGCAATCAATGTTCATATGAACTTTTAATCATTGTATCCACTGGGAATGATCATTTCCGGGCCTCTCTTGAAGTCCACCTGCCCCACACTAAGATGAAAGGGACTCCCATGCTGTGCATCAAGGGGTGCAAGCCTGATGCTTACCAGGGTATTAAGCACAAATTAAAATGGTTTGATGAATATTGATATGGGTCTGAGGTTGGCCAGTTACTGATGAGGGGATGATGGCTGCCAAGTCTGGAACAGACTGGCAAGGAGCAAGAACAGTGTTTGCCTTTTCTATATCCCCAGAGGTTTTTTTCCTGCTCTTTTTAGGACACGACACTACATGCAAAGGTACAGCAGCATACGTGATTGGGATGGAGGTGTGTGCTTTGGGAACAGGGTTTGTGTGCTTTCCAGGTTAGGAATGATTTTCCTGAGTTCGTTGTGACTTGTCTTCTGCTTGTTGAACTTGTAGTTTTGGAAAGCCTGCTGCCTGCTAGCTGGCGCACCACCCCACGCGCGGCTCTTTGTTGCACCGAGTTGGTTTCTAGCCAAAAACATCAAAGGAGCTCAGTGGCAAAGCTGCACTGTTTCCTTTCTGGTAAATACTTGACTTGTATAGAGCCTGCCCCCTGTGGAAGCAGTGAAATGGTTTAATGTTGAACCAAACTGTCTCTGCTCCGAGGTCTTCCTATAGGTGTGTGGCATTCTTTGGTTAGATGCTGGCAGGTCTGCCACTGCTGGAACTTCCTTAAGTCCTGTTTCAGCAGCTATCTGAGGCTGTCTATTGAGCTCTGTGAATATCTTTTAGCATTGAAACCCGCTCCGCATCTGCCACCCCAAGAATCTTCTTTGCTGCTTGTGTGGAAACAGGGGTACTTTTACTTTGACCTTTAGAAAAAAGCTCTACAGAACAACTTTGGAGCTACTTGGCTTCAGTGAGAAGGGAAGAGAACCCCTTCAACTATGTAACAATCCTCCTGATGCAGCATTGGCAAGCTATGTAGGAAAGGTGACCACAATTTAGAGGGCAGGAACTTCTTCTAAATGTGCATTTCCAAAAGGGAGGTCTCACAAGCACTTTTCTTCGTCCTTCGCTGCCATAATCTCAAGAGGTTTTAGAAGTGGCTAGCACTGTTAGTGGCTAAATTTCTATAGCTGGGATAAAAAGGTGAGAATGAACTCAGGAGTTACACTGTCCATATGTGGGAGAATAAAAGCTGTGCTCTTTGAAAGAGCAAATGCTGGTTGGCTTGTGTAAAGCCCACATAGCCTGGCCTGGCTCTGGGCTTTGCAGGCCCCATGTATTCTAATTTCTGTCTCTTGTCTTTTATTTGCAGCTCAAAGACATGTCCTCACATACATGGAGGATGCAGTGAGCCAGCTGCTGGAGAACAGAGAAGATATTAGTCAGTATGGCATTGCCAGGTTCTTCACTGAATAGTAAGTACATCAGGACACTGCCAATAGGGCCAGCCTGAGGGAAGCCTTTGGAAACAGGCAGGGTACATGGAGAATGGAACTGGACACATGCTGACTGTATTGTGAGTGTGGATTTCACTGCCTTAGCCAGGGGCTGCCCAAGTGTGTTTCAGAAATGTGCATAGGTTTCCTACAGTTCAGCTTCTCTCCTGTTAAACACCCATATGAAGCAGTTGCTTTGGGCAACAGAGCTTTCAGAAAGCATAGGGAAGACTAAGTTCTGCTTAGTTTAATCAGACTCTTAGCCAGCATCAAAAGCAGGAACTACATTTGGCTTCAATAGCACTCATTTTTCCTTATTCTGAGTATAAATTTGAACTGTTTTGTCTCCTTGCATGCTTGTTATCCTGTTGAATGCTTTAATAGGACCCCACCTCCTCCTTAATAACCTGTGTCATCTTAAATAATATGCTTAAGAGTGACTAGTACAGAGAACTTCTTGCTGCTAATTTGGGAAGACATCTGGGGGAAGAACCTTGTGCCAATCTTCAGTGTTGTTGATGTTGACTCAGCTCGTTGCTGCATGTTTTGCTTGCATATTATCTTGTACAATGATTAGAACTCTCGCAGGTATCTGCTTTAAAATTCTGTAGGTAATGGATGTGCTTGCAATGGATATATGCTTCGAAATGTTTCTGATACCCATCTGAAAATCTTTGCTTTCTTATTTTTTTTCTTTTTTTTTCTGATAACTTTTCCTGAGGCAAATCAGTGTGGAGAGAATTTCACAACCACCTCTGTACTGCAGCAGGAGAAGAGGATCTTGAAGCACTGAATTATCTTTCCTCTTCAGCTGACTTGAGGGAATTTTTTGTTGTTTTTAATTCCTGTCTTTAGCTATCTAATCTTCAGATGAGATCTATTTTTTTAATTTGAGTGACAACTGCCTGGACAATTTACATTACATTTTTCTACCTCAAATTTTAAACTAGTAGATAACTGAGATTTTCACTAGTTAAGGTATAGCTGAAATAGTAAGACTGCGTTGGGACTTTCAAAGCAAATTTGTTTTGAGACAGAATAACAAGCTAGTCAAGACCAGTGTGCTCTGACCATACTGGGCAGAGGCAATAAGGAAGGGACTATCTTGCTACAACTGTTTGTGTAACAGTTCTTTTAAGTAGATGGCATTGTAACAGGAGAAGAGGGTTTCCTGGTAGTACTACTTTTTTTTTTTGCTCTCAACAAAGTACTTTTAACTTTCACTCAGAGTGAATCATCCACATTATAAAATCTGGAAGATGCAGGCAGTGGTTCAGTGAATAGAGACAATTTTACAAGAGGTACTTAACAAAATATCAAGGTTGTTTAGTTTTACTGTTAACTTCAGTATAACTAGAATGAATACTCACTTCAAAGGTTCTCATAAATCTATTTTAGAAGTCAACAATATTTGGTGTTGCATGGATTTTATAAGAGGATTGATTTTTTTTTTTTTTCTCCCCTGCAAGGTACTCTAACACAAGCTCTCAAAGTGCATTTCCTTTCTATAGGCACCCATAGTAAAGAAGCCCATTGCATCAGGACTGAAACACTTGTTTCCATGTTCAGTGCAAGTAGCTGTGGTGGTAGTTGCTGCTAAATGAGAGTTGTGGAGAATCAGTCACTGACTGCAGGTAGTGGAATTGAAAGAAAGCAAAGCAATGTGTTTGGGAATCATGATACTCCATCTGATGTAGGTGACTTCCCAAGTAATTCTACGATTAATCAACTGAAAAATCCTCAGTAAACAAGAGCTCAAGAAAGATAAAGAGGGTGACTGTAATGACCTCCACCTACCCACCAGATTTGCTTGCCAGAGTTGAAGGCAAGGTGGTTCTGAAATACCCAGTTGAAATTGTCATTCAGGCTTCTTTCCAGATCAGATTTGGTTTGCACCTGCTTTCACACTGACACCTCGGGACCTTTTCTAAACTTCTGATCATACATACTTTAAAAAAGTGGTGAACAAAGAAGTCTTCCATAGTTTTTGAAGCGGTTCACCATAGTTCCATACAATATTACTTCATCTTGACCTGACAAGCACCCTATTTTCTACTTCTGTTTCTCTTCTGCCTTTGAAAAAATAAACAATAATTCCTGATTGTTATAGCAAACAAAAAAGTCAATATTTATTATTATAAATATTAAGCCACCATAGAACATTGCTCCAACTGCCTTAGACACTAGAGACCATGTTTTCTTAGTTATTTTCAGATGAAGATGTGAATTTCCATTATAGAATTGCAGTCACACTGATTGCTCCATGGAGTTTCTGTTTTCTTGAAAGACAGAAAATACTCAGAATTTGTCCTCTCTGGGAGCAATGCAGAACTTGTGCCTGTTTTCTTTTAGTGGTATGGCTGGAGTTTAGCAGATGAAACAGTGTCTCTGTACCAAAGCACAAGTAGGCTCAGTAATTTTGAGAGCTGTGAAACTCTCAACATATGAAATGTGGGAGTCTTTCTTTAAAGTGGAGAATAAATTATCAGAAATTTGGATGTAGATATAATCAAAACAGGAAGTTTCCTATTATGAAAATGCCATCCATTCTGGCTCCTAGACTTAGCCGTGAGCCCTCTCTCACTGCCCTATGGAATTCTATTCCTCCCCCAATGTCAGCGTTTGCTCAGGCTCTACTGTGGAGACTGTGCTTGTGTTGGACTGCTCTGCCAAGCAAATCAGCTTGATCTTGATTTTTAGTTTTAATCTCAATATCTTAGAACTCAGAGATAACTTGTGAGATTCCACAGGGATTGTGTATGCTCTCCCAGTCTTTACCTTGATGCAGGTTATTCTAGGTGAGAGGATTGGCTCATTTTGAAGTATGCTGGAATGATTTCAGCTGGAGGGGCTTGGTATTAGGGTGTCCCATTTTTCATAGTGTGCTTTCCCTGCTTATGGTCACATAGAGAATTCACAAGCTCAAAGTTTAAAAATCTATCAGGTATGTCCAAACAAGTGATATGTGTGTTGTTGTTGTTGTTTGTTTGTTTTTAAATGTATATGTATATGGGATAAGACATTAATTTCTGTAATTTTGCAGAAAAGAATTAAGTGTATCAAAGAGGAGTATTCTCCAAATTGTCTTCAGGGTACCCTTTCAGCAGAGCTGTGCTCCATGGACGTCATGAATTTATCAGTGAAGAGCAGTTGTGTTCTTTCCAACAAAAATCACAGTGCCCCACCTTTACATGTCACTTCACGTCCTTATAAGAGCTGTAGCAGCTATTTTATGGGTAATCAGTATTATGAAAATAAGCAGTTTATGCTGGGTTTGATCTTTATTTGAGCAAGATTTCCGAGTTGGAAGCCATATGATCGCGTGGCTGTGTACAGATCAAGCAGTAAGTGTTCTGTAGGCAGTTTCTAGTTTGGCAGATTAAATTGGGTATGCATGGCACTGCTGTCCACAGCCTAGCGCTGGAATTACTAATGGCAGAAGGCTACGCTTCATCTCTACAGCTCTCTTTCCAGAATATTTCTTAGTCTTTGACAATATTTTTTTCTCCCTCTTTAGTCCATTGTTAATTTTTCCCATGTGAGAAAGCAGATGTCCACATCTGCTTTCAATCTTGAGAGTTCCTTGAGGCTCCCCTCATCTGACTCACTCCTAACCCTTACGGAATAGGACTCAGTCACCCTTCTGCCAATTAATCCACATCTTTTAGCTAAGAGAGTAAAATTATGCCTCCCTTAGGACTAGTTTTGATTTTACAGATTTGCTGAAATGCTACTGGTATTTGTTCATTATAAATCCCAGAAACTTCTGGTCTGCTTTGGAGCCTGCATGAAATGCAAACTCTTTCTTGAAAGCCTCCATATAATTACAGACTAATGCTGCTTTACTTCTTCCAGCTTGACTTGTGTGCCAGCACATCTTAAAGGGACATGTTCTTCCTATACATTATTTATCATCCTGTTTTCTTGATCTTTCCTGTACTGAAGAAAAACGGGGCCCCCGCACTAATGCATTTGATCACATGGAGGGAAAGTGCATAGTATCCTCCTTTGTATTTTCTGGGATTTTAAAGAGAGGCTGTGTGCTTGTGTGCTTATTTCACTTCATCTGGAAGAAGCAGCAAAAACTTTTTTTTTTTTTTAATCAAGACATAACCTGCTGGTAATTTTTGCCTTTCTTCTGTGCTAACCCTTTGCTTGAAAATTTCTATTCCAGCTAGCAGGTAGACACCCTACTCTGTTCAAGAGTCTTTGAAAGGCTCAGAAATGTTAACCAGTGTTAGCCATTTAATTTTGATAGGGAACTCTTCTCCCTATCAGTTTTAAAGCCTGTTTGATAAACGAAATAGAAGTGAACTAGAGATACTGGAAAAAGGTATTTTCTTGTATTATGTTCTCTTGAGACACTTTGTTTTTCCTCATTTCTGGTAAAATGTCTCCCTGTCCACCTGCCAGTTGCAGCTTATTGAGAAAGGCTGACATGCTGCTACTTCTGCTGGGCCCTGCAACATGGATTCCCTTATTCTGGTAAGGATGCTTCAGCAGGGTTTAACTTGAAATGCCTCTACTGGATCTTGTGAGTGCTGACTGATGTGTTGTCTGATGACAGTCCTGATGATACTTATCAGAAGGTGTCTGTGATGTATGTGTTTGTTTTGGGTGGGGGGTTGGATGCTCCTTTTAGGTCTGTTGTGTGTTGGCATCGGCTTTTAGGAGCCTAGGTAGGACATGGAAATTCCAAATCTACTCTGCTGTAGAGCACTGTTTTGCACAAAGGAATATTTTCTTTGTTCAAAGTAACAGGACTGACTATTATATAGATACTATCATGATGAGAAGTATTAATTTACAGTACACGGAAGTCCTTCATTTTCTTCTGCTCCCTGGATTAGCTGGAAGAATTTATGCAACTCGGTCCTTAGGGACAAAAGGGATATCCCAACAGCCTAGATGCCCTGTAACACTTGAAAGAGAAAAGCACATATGAAGCAAATGACCTGCAAGCAAGAGTGAAGATGTACGTCGTAGAGGATTTCCTAAAGGTTTGTTACAAGAGTAGAGAAGGCCATCTCAGTTGCCTAATTAATTTTCCTGTGTGTTGATCTATTATTTTTTAGGTTGTTCTCTGTTTTCCTCCTCCTCATATCAAACCGAAACCTTTTATCTTCTACATTCCTCAGTTCTGCCTTACTCTATCCTTCTGCTGCTTTTTTTAGTGCTGTTCCCTTGGTGTCCTTTGGCAATAGCAGTGGCACCAGCTATATTACCAGAAAAGCTTGTTCAGTCCTGTACTTTTACATGATGTTACCTAAGTAAATCTGCAGAGGAAACAATGGCTCTCCTCTTTAAGAGCCCCCTTTCTTCTGTTTCCTACTCTTTCTTTTTCCTTAATCTTGGAGTATATCATAATCTTACTGTCATCCCTAGAGCATCTTTCTCATAATTACTTGTTCTGTCTTGTTTGCAAGAATAACATGAGGCCATCAAGAATAAATGGTTCTGTATGTACTTTACAGCATCTAGCACTGTACAGCATTATATGTGTGCTTGGTACAATTGCAGTATGAACAGCAAACAGTAATAGGAGGGTCCTTTGGGCTTCGATTGGCTCTAGCAGTTTCTCCTTCCAAGGGATTAAACCTGACTGGTGGCATCATTGGAATTTCTCAGCAGGACTAGATTAAAACAAAACAAAGCAAAAGAAAAATCTTGTTTGTTTGTTTATTTGTGTGGTTTTTTTTCCTGAGTTATTTAGACCCCTCTGTGGAGGAAAAAAACATCAGATACTTACATCAAATGTTCTCACTAATATTATCTGTATAATTGCCAAGTCAGTATTCCCTGTGTTCCTCAAAACTCCCAAGGCTCCTTTTGCTCTGTTAGAGAAATGACAGAGTTATCACACTCGATGCAAGACTGCAGTGAGCCATGTGACAGGTGTGAAGTTACTGCTGTCAATGACTTATCTGTGAAAAAGCCCTTTTGGCTGAAAATCTCAGCTGGGATAACGTGCTGCTGATTCTTGACAGGCTCTTACTTGGGATTCCCTGCACCCTAGGGCACTGTGTGAGAGAGCCGCCTGCCTCGCCTGCTCCCTTCAGTTATCAGTGGAACGAGAGTGAATATGTGCACTGAGACACAGCATTCGGCCAAGATCTTGGAGGAGCAGAAGCTTTTGCAGCTAATATGACAGAGACATTTCCAATGTCTATTGCTGCAGAACAGATGGATTTTTCAGTACTTCATTTGGTGAAAAATCATTCTGGGAAACCTATAAGCAGTTACATATTTCTACACTTACAAATGGAGGCAAAGCCTTTCTGCTAAAGTCCATTTATTACCTCTTAGTCTTGCCCCTGCAGAGATTTTTTTTTTCAGAATTAGGAAAATCCCTTTTCCTTGTAATTATAACTCCCAACACAATAAACCCTGTCTGCTATATAGGGGATGTACATTTGGTGTGTAGCTCCATGGAAGATCTGGAGATCTGGATAACTTGGTTCACTTTGTCATTAAAGTTATGTGAATTTTGTCCAGATTCTATAGTTCTGCTATCTGAACTGAGATAGTTTTGTTACAGAATTGCTTGACAGAAGAAACGGTATTGATTCCTTCATCTGACAGACACAGTTTATGAATTCCTGATTTTCCCAGAGCTGTTTCTTTGTAACAAATATTGCAACAAGTCCTAGCCTGACAAATATGCTGATCAGGATGACTGCTGTTGAGTAAACATCTGGGAAAAAATGCATATATTAATGGAAATAACACAGTCATTCCCTTTGTTTTTTTTCTTACATATCCAAGAATCTTACAGGTGAGTGTGTCCTTGCATACATCCAGTCCCTCAGAATGAAATACAGTGGGGAAAAAAAAAAACAAAAGGTAAGGAGGCTTTTTGATAAGCAGGGCAAACTCATCAGGTTTGTAGCTAAAGGAGAGCATTTGCAGTAGAATCAATGTGGAACAAAGCATTTACCATTGATGCTACACACTCTAATATGCTCCACTCAGAAAATTTAGAATACTGTTTTGGTGAGAGAAAGGCCTAGAGAATTTGCTGTAGGATATGAATGTTTGCACTTGATATCAACACCTTTTGAGAATAGTTCTCTGGGGAAGACCCTTCATTTCCAGGTACACAGGCTAGAGCTACACTGTCTGCTTGCTGTTTGAAGACAGGCGATCCCAGCTGTCGTGTGCCAGACTGGGAATGTTTCTAATACATGTTTGCTTGTGTACTGATGCAGTCTTCCTGGTTCTCTCCTATTCCTTTACATCACAGAAATTAAATATTTGTGACTGTGTCAGAATAGGTTTGAACAGAAATTATTATCTTATCTTGTAAGCAGGAACGACATCCAACATCGAATGTTTGCCCTGAAGCTGAGCTTCCTTTAATGATCCTTAAAATCAATTGCATATAGACAGTGTTGATAGCTAATAAAACTGCAAAACAGATGTTTGCAGTGTTCCAAGAACTGGAAACCTGGCAAATGGTGTAAGTGTTTTGACTATATATGTCTCACGTGTACTTGTGCTGTTTCTGTGGGCTGGGGTTGAATGTGCTATTCCCTAACTAGCTTTACCACAGAACTGTAGTAGTATAAGTCCATGTATGCTTCCTTTTTTTTTTAATTGCTTCCTATCATAGTTGCTGAAGTGTTACTAGTAGAAACCTGGCTGCAGATGTGTGATTCCAACTGGGAGTTAAAATCAGACTTTTGTGACATTCTTGTTTCAGTAATAAATTTACACATTTGAAGTGTATCTGAATAATTTAGTAAGAGGGGAAAAAAGGATGAACTCTTATGGCTTGATGAAAATTGATCACTTTGTTGTAGATAAGAAGATATTAGAGAAGCCTCTTTTCTTGGTATGTGCTGTCTGTGGTGCAGTTTTTCTCCTCCCTAGCCCACCCCTGCTGTCTGCCCTTGGCAGTACAACAAAACAGATAAGCAAATCATTGCCTTTCCTAAAAACAACTTTAAGGAGCCTCTTATATATATACTTTTTGTAGTTGTTTTGCCATAACTTATTTCATCAGTTCGGTATTTAATAGGTGATCATCATGTCCCCTCTGGGATGCTGCAGGGTCTTTCTTTTCATTTTACCCTCTCCAACTCTCTCACTGGCTTTTAATATCTGTGGTATTTGGCAGTTACTTCTCTTTTCCTGCTCATGAATCTCTGCTGTGCTTTAGCTTGTAGTGCTGCAGAAGTGAAAGGGCCTAAAGTCAGAATTAGTGAACTGCTATCTCACATTACCCCCTTCCACTGAGGTGGGGGGGTCTGGAGTAGAGTTTGCCATGATGCAGAACAGAGGATTTGATGCTGATACTACTCTTTGATGAGCATCCTTTTGGAAAACCACTATCTGGGCTTGCTGAGTTGCTCTCTGCTGGAATACAGAGATAAAAATCAGAGTAAACAGTGACATACTCGTAGCAGGGGTAGGACTGCTTACAGTCTTATGATGAAACCTGCAATGTATTTTAAACAGAAATGTCTTTTCATGTTTGGTCACGTACCATAAGGATTTGGTTTTCTGCAGCTTCTGTGTATATTCTGAACGCATTTAGTAATGTTGCTGTAGCACTCTGAATGTGCTAAAATGCACTAGCAAATAACAGCTTTAGACAAATAATGTAGGAAACTTGGTAGGTACTGGTATTCTTTTCTTATTGTATATATTTTTAAAGAATGGAAAAGCACAGTTTTGTCCTTTTCTAGAAGAGTTTTTGTTTGTCAATGTTACCAGCTGTAAAGGAACTGCTGTTGAATACATCATAGCTTCAGCATTTAGTTACACCTTTCTCTGTATTATTAACTCCTCTGGTTTATTGATAGTTTTAATGAAGTATTTGGGGTGCTGTAGAGACCTGAGTCTAGACTCTACTTTTTTTCTTCTCTATTTTTTTTTCTTCTCTATTTATCTAAACTTACAGGACTCTGCATTAGATTGGAATGAAAAGATGTATGATTGAGGAACAATTCACTTTTCCCAGATTTATCTTCAAGAAGAGATGGAACTGAATCGAGGCTTCCTTGGTTTTGTGGTGTTGGAAAGAGCTCTGTATTCATTCTTCGACTGTAAAATATTGTGGTATCACAGCAAATCCTGAAAGCGTTTCCAATTACCTCGCTAAGAATACATGGGTTCTGATGTGGACAGCGCTAAGAAAAGTAGAATTTCTCTTAAACTTGGATAAACAATACTGTAAAAATCAGCAAATGCCTGCAGCGATGGGATGGGATGAGATCCAATGTGGGATCTCTTATCCTTTACAGATAAGATCCTTTAACTGTTTCTGTGTCCCTATGAATAGAAAACAGCTGAAATGTGTAGTTTTGGCTTGCCTGAAAAATAAGATAATTTAACTTAGCTTCCTTGGCTTTAGCTCTCCTTCCCATACCCCAGTTTCCAGGAACTAAATAGCTTCCAAAGAACCTGTGCTATGTAGTATTGAAACCATACTGATTTCAGAATATATTGGCCTCAGAATCCTGCAGTAATTGCACGTTCTGCAAAGTGAATCTTACTGCGTATCTTCAAATTATTTGGGCAAATTGTAGCTGACCAATAACAGTATCACCCCGCAGTTGTAGTGAGCATGAAGCACTTTGGCTAAGTACTTTCTAAATGCAGAGTTAACACTAACCTCAAATGATGCATCTTCATTTTTATGAAGGAATTTTGGCGATGTTTGTTTGTTGTCATCATGGAAATACTGGAAACTGCTCAATCTTTGATGTGCCAGGGCAACTGAATAGGTGAGACAATACCAGCTGTACTTTTTAATTTTTCTTACTTGTGAAGTTCTTCTCCCTAAGCAAAGAAAAGAGCAAATATGGAAGCTGGACACATGGCAGAACCACTCAGTATTGAATCCATTTGGAGCAGTCATTAAGTAGCATTTCAATAGTGCCTGGATCATCACAGTCGTGATGTGTGATTATCCTTCTACCTTTTAAACTAAATAAAAAATTAGGCTGTGGCCTCAGCCTCCTGAGGAGCCTGTTTGCCTCTATTTGCCATTGATTCTAACAGTAGAAGGTGGGTGCGTGCAGTTATTCAGTTATTTTCAGATTCAAGCTACTTTTTCAATGAACATTGGCATTTTGGTGTCAAAATGCAATGTTATAGCTACTTCCAAGGTTGTAGGAGAAGACAAGAGAAAATTAAATGGTACTTTGTCACAGATATTTTAAATGGTGCATTTCTCCCTGCTTTCCTACCACCCCTCCAGCTTCACAGTGCGGTTTCTTTAGCATCTTGCAGGTAGTGAGCAGATTCCACAGTGTGTCAGGGAGAAAAACAGATATCTTGATTTATTGACAGAGGCAAAACTGGAGATCATGGTGGATTCTTTCTAAGAACTTGAATGTTCCCTGCTCTCGGCATCCTGCAGGCTATAGAGCAGCACAGCAAGGGAATTTCCTTCATCTCCCCCAATGTCCAGTTGTCCCAGCAGCTTGAATGAATTCTAAGTACTTTACTAGAGTATTAGCAACTTTCTGTATGTGTGGTGTAATGATGGATTTTTATTAGATTTGGAAAAAATATACATAAGGGTTTGAGGGAAGCTAGAAACCAACTTGTGGTGATTTCCATAAAAGCCTTTATAGTAGTATTCCTGCAGCCATCTCTATGGTCAGCTGCTCATTGTGGTGTTTGGTTTTGTTCTGTTTTTCTACTAAAAACTAAATCTCTGTTAATAGCAGCAGGGCCTTTCTAGGCTCACATAGACTGAAGTGGCCCCTGAGCAACTGGAGAGAGACAGACCTTGATGACTGGTGCTTATCTCTCTGCTTTACCCTTGAGCACCTCTGAGGTCCTGCATGGCTCTCTTCTATTGTACACCCTTCCCATCTTCCTCAAAACTAGATTTCCCAGCTCATAACTCTAAGAAGCTGCTTTATTTCAGAGTGGAAAGGGGCCCCAATATGTGGCCTATTATATCCATATCAGCTTGCTTACTCTTTTCAAGCAGCTATTGTGTTTTACCAGGGCCCTGCCTGGCAAGGGGAGTCCTTAATTCCTGCTATATAAGAATGGCCAGCTTGAGTTACAGCAAATGGCTGCTGTTCTGATCAAAAGGCCTCTGTTTTTAGAGGCTTCTCTCCTCCCCCCACTTTTTTCTTTCTTTCTTTTCTTTTTTTTTTTTTAATCCTGGGCTAATAATTCAACACAGTAAGGTCATTTTAGCCTTTGATTTGAAAGCTCAAGGTGTTAAATTACTGACCTAGCCTAGGAAAATCAAGGGAGGGAGACTCTCAGGAAGATAAAGGGATTCCAGGTAATAAAGAGCAAGCATGGCGACTCTTTTAATCCTTTCCTTCTACAGAATCTGCAGCCTGGCCTCAGAGGGTTTGTTTCTCTACAAAGCGGCATAAGGAAGCTGGTTCAGTGCCTCCTCTGAGCTGTCACAGGTGCTGTGCTTCATTTCCTTTCAAATACTGCTCGGGATAATCTATCCACCACCTGTATTAACTCTGCCACGAATACAAAGATTCTTGAACCTATACCAAGATGCCTGAAAATAAATTATGAGTGTTTGTGTCACTTCTTCCCTGCTTTTCCCCACCCTTTCACTGAAATAATCTTGAGTGAGACAGAAAGAATCTCTTAAAAATCTAGTCTCTTTGCAGTATTATTTCATCCAGCTTTGCTAAAATTCTAAGAGTGTTAATGATTTTCTATCTGCTCAGTTGTTTAAAAAGGATTTCTCCTTAAAGCCAATCATAAGGAGCTACTTTCAGCATCTGTTTCATCTTAACACTGCTAACACATTTTGGTGGAAGCACCTCAAAAGCCTGTTAATTTCATTAGAAAAAAAAATGGGGCCAATTTCCTTGGGCCAATTTTACTGTCCCAGATGCTAATAATAGTGGGATTGAAAAGCATCTGATACTTCAGTTTTGTATTGAGGACAGTTGTCTTCCAAGAGTGATAGTCTTGGGAGAAATGGTCCGCCAGTAGGACTGAATGTTGCAGGTAGTCTAGTACTTTTTTACAAATAGGTATGGAATAGTGACCTTAAATTAAACTACAGCCTTGTGGCAGTGACTTATTCCTTGTGGAAAGAAATGAAGCTGGAGGGTTTTTTCCTGAGTGGCGCACACTGCTTCCACAGGGTTCTCTCCCAGGTCTTATCCGGCTGTTGCAGGCAAGGTAAACCTCGCTGTGCTATTTTAGAGCATACATAGCCCTAGGGTAAGTATGATTGTTCTCTGGAGAATGCTTTGTGTGGATGAGTTATTTAATAACAGAAATTGCCTGAGCTTTAAAGCCTTTTGAATTCCAGTATCTTCTATTGCTGAGCAAGTTCTATAGTCATCATAGCACTATGGTCATTAATGGTAATACACCTGATTATTTGCTTTTACCCTGCTTTGGTTCACACCATGAGGCTGTTTTGGAACTTGAGTCTTGGGTGCCTTTCAGATGAAACTAAACTGGAAGATGTGGTCCAACTGCAAATGAGCACTCAGTGCACAGGACCAGACTAAAGCAAGTCCCAAGAATGGTTTTGGGAAAAAATAAGCCCTGAACCCAGGTGACACCAGGTTCTCAGCACTGTTTCTCTCTATAAATGTTCCAGTCGGTCTAGACTTAACTTTTTAACTGGTAACTTTTTGCTTGAGGCTACCTTGTTTTCACTTAGGACAGTTTTGTTTTAATGGCTTAGACTTGTATGTAACTGAGTGTAAAAGTAGGGAGTGGTATAAGTTTTCAGAGAAGTGAGCCTTTCTTCATCATGCTCTCAGTGAAAATGAATGCCATGTGCTCTAAGTTAAGGAGTATCGGTCCTTGTTCCCTGCTTTCCCTTTAGGAGAGGGGGGCTCCTGTGACCTCATTCAGCTGTTGGCTTTGGTAACCAGAGGTGGCACCTGCAGGGGGCCAGCGGGTCCTGGCCAACTCCCCTGTCCCCTTTGGGGACACAGGGTTCTCTGCTCTGTGTGCATTTGGCTTTGCTGGAGTTCAGCAGGCAGAGGCTCACGGCTGGAGTGAGTTTCTATTGGGATGTTACCATAGCATCCTGGGACTTTTACAGTCTATTTGGAAGTCCAAAGGTTTGAAAAGAGTGCTTGAAAGTTTCTGAACTCTGGCAAGTAGCCGGAAAGTAATTGCACAAAAGACATAGCCTTACTGAAAGGAACCCTCTTCAGAGAAGCAGCACCTGAGTGCTGGAGTTCCCAGCACAGCCAGTTCTGAGAGTGGGGGCTGTTTTATCACAGTCTCCTTCCAAACCTTGTTTCTTCCTGCAGTGTGCATGTGCCATCCCACAGGTGCAGGGTGCACTGCAAGACCCATCTTTCTCATCAGTGGCATCTTAAGAAACATTTTTCCTGTCGTTTGGCTGCTGTAGGATGCTTAAAGATAAGGAGTGAAGTACTTTAGAAATCCCAACTGCAAAGGTCTTTCTAGATCTAGTAGTTAGGCAAGAGCTTTGATTTTTTTTTTTTTTTCCTCTCCTTTCTCTAGTGGGAAAAGCTATTCTGCTAATGGAGTGTCCAACTGTGTAACAATTCTCGTGTGAAATGTTTTTGTAGTGACCTAATGAACATCCAGTTCAATTTCTAATCTTGATTTCTGCAAGATAAATAAAATCTTGTCACCAGTAACTTTGTTTATGTGCTACACTACTTGCTGTAGTGGCTGGAGAGGGACAAGATAACCTTTAGTTGTTGTTAGATCTGCAATTGAAGGCTTTGCAACCTGTAAAGTTCCTATAAACATACAGGCATTCTTAAATACATGGGAGGGGAGAAGCAGGAGTAAAATAAATAAGAAAAAAAACTTCATATTTTTCCAACTTCTAGTTTCACAACCCTGCTCCTAAATCCTGGAGGATTAAATCAGAGCTTACTGAGATACCCAACATTGTTCATCAGTCTGTTTGCTGATGAGCTGTGCCTACCCACCTCTTCGAACACACGAGCTGTGCCCTAAGAGGAGGGTATGTGGAAGGAGGTCCCAACAGCCCCAAAGGCAGAATTTTAGCAGCTATTAAACTTACTGAGTTACCTTGCTGCTGATATCTTGCTTACTTAAGCTAGTCCTCTGGGACAGCAGCTTGTTTTGTTTCCGCCCAAGAGAAACTGGAAGAAACATCTGTTCACAAATATATAAAATTGTAACTAATGTGTTGGTCTTGCTGAAATTCCTGTGATAGCTTTTGGCTGTTGCTATTCCTTTTTCTTTAAAAAGGCAGTTGTTACTCCTTACCACATCAACAATAGTTTTTCATATCTGGGCCATTGTTAAGGAAAAAGTGACCAAGTTTCTTGCTGCCCTTATCTACCCATTATAAAAAGGTTCCAAAACACATAGTAGGATATAACTGTTCTTGTCTCTAGTAGTGATCTTGACCCTGCCAGAGGCCAGATCTGCTGCTTTGTTAGGAGGCTGCTGGATAGCTCCATCCTGCACTGGAGAAAAAGGCTATTTCTTTTGAGCTGTGCGTTCACAACTGTACAAACTGAACTTATAAGGTAGCATCTCTAAAAAGTGGTATTTTAACAGGGGTACGAAGTTCTGATTGCTGTGCTTGCATTCTTCAGCTTTTGGAAGAAAATTCTCCTGGTGTATAGTTAAATAAAATCCTACTGGCAAGGCTTGGAAATAAAAGAAATACTGTAACTCTTTTACTCACCTAGCTGACGGCACTTGGCTGTCAGCACACTGCAGTGTGCTGCGGCTCCAACACATCCACCCACGCTTTCAACTGAGTAAGCAACAACAAATGATATCATACCCTTCTGCCTGCTGGGTTTGGAGCCATCACGTGCCGAAAATAAAAGTAGCTTGAGTTCTCACTTATTAGGACTGAAAAGTAATATAGTTGGGCTGTCTGCTGTGAATTAATAGTATGTGCCTTCATGTCTGGACCTTTCCATTATAGTTGTTCCAGCATCTGCTTCCAGACTTTGCATGTTCTCTAGTTGTTCTGAACACTATAATTTGGTGCATTTATTTATATCATTTTTCAGCCAGCTTTCCCCTTTTCTTTCTCAGATTAAAACTTCCATGAGTGTTCCTTCCCATTCCCTCTGGGCTCTCTACAATGGTGCCCTTCCTTTTTTCTCTCGTTTTTCATCCCAAGCATTTCCCTTCTTCTCCTGTTGTACTGTTTTTGTATCTCTTTTCTCCACCAGAATCTATCAGCAAGACAATGCAAGTGGGAAAAGAAGGATGTCTTGCAGGCTATGGCATGGAATGAGAAGATCTGAAATGCCATTTCCAGCTTTGTCACAGTGGCCTAGTGGGTCCTCAAGCAAACCCCTTTTCCTCCCCCTGGATCCACTTCACTCTAAAGCAGCTACAGCACATTGTGGTGGATGTTCTTCATTTACAACATAGTTATGGGGACCCTTTCCTCTGCTGTGGTGTATTTTGATCAGACATATGAATTATTTTTCAAAAATATCCTGGGACAATTGCTGTGTTTTCTCTGGTTTGTACACATTGGTGTGTGAATAAGGTCTCAAAAATATGAAGTAACATATTTGTCCACAGTGTTCATAGAAAGAATATTCCAAGACTCAAAAGTCACAAGTATGACTTAATATTGTTATAACCTTGTGTACTTCTGTTGCTTGGATTGCATTTCCTTCTGCATAGGAGGGCTAGAAATGTTGTTCTGCATTTTAAATGTCAACACTTGGAAAATGCATTTATTTGCATGTTTTTGAAGGGGGGAAAAAAAGCAAGTATTTGAGACATCTGAAAAATTAAGCTCTTTTTATTTATTTGTTTTTTTCAAGTGTTGTGTAACTTTTTAATGGTGTTTAACTCTGGTATGATCCTCTAAAATGAGGCTCTTTTCTATAGTGTAAAGAATAAAGTGATTTAAACTAGTTTACAAACCAGGAGATGATTTTAAAATTGCATATCGAGGAGGCTCCCAGTTACCACTGTTTTTGTCTGTTATGGAGATGCTACCTATGGAGAGGGTCTGATGAAAGATAAACCTGGATCTTTTCATTAACTGTCTATCATGGGAGAGAATTAAGCTGCTGTCCCAAGTGAATCTTTTAATTATCTCTCTGGAGTGTTTAAAAGCTTTGTCCCACTTGCAAGATGCAGAGTGAAGTGCACAAAATCCAGCTTTAAGGCAATCCTGCCATTGTACCTTTGCTAGATAATGTTTGTATTTGCATTTCTATTGTTCTTGCATGTTGAGCTTCCCCATGCCCAAAGGAGACCTTCTTAAACTTCAGAGAAACCTTTATTTTTTAAGACTAAGTAGATATTTACCATAACAGAGAGCATTAGCCAAAGTGCTTAGAATGCAAATATGAGAAATTTGTACTAAGGTATGAAAATGGGCAAATCAAATTGGCTCTCCAGCATAATGACCTTTTTTTTTTTTGTCAAAATGGAATGCAGAAATGATCCCTTTTCAGCACTAGTGCAAGTACCATTTAGAGAGGCATCGATCTGCTTTTCATGAAAACTGAAATCTGTTTTATGCATCTAAAACCGTCAAGTTTCAGTAACCTAGAAATGAAAATCTTGAAACTTCTGCTAAGGAGGATTTTTGGTTGTTGCTGTGGCTTCAGGGAAAACTGTCGAGAATAACAATGAAGACCAGAATGCACTGAGAGAGAGGGCATCTTCTGGTCAGATAAACAACTGTTAACTCTTGGCCAGCAATTTGCCAATGGTTTGGTCTCAAAACTTTAAGTGGTTCTTGAACACCCCTTGCTGGGATTCTTCAGACTGAATTGGATTTTTACAACCCCCTAATTAAATTCCAAAGGGTGGTTTTTGCAAATAGTCTTCTCTCTAGAGAACCAGTGGATATGAGCTATAATAAAGTTCAAAGATTTGGTTTCACAAAACGTAACTGCCAGTGGTTTTTCTTGCGATCACTCCAGCTGGCCCCTGAACACTGGCATTGGTTCAGCTTTCTAATGTTCTTTTATTTTGACTTTATCTCCACAGTTTTAACAGTGTTCGTCAGGGAACGCACATTTTGTTCCGCGAATTCAGCTTTGTCCAAGCTACCCCTCACAACAGGGCATCTTTTCTTCGGACCTTTTGGAGGTGTTTCCGAACAGTGGGGAAAAATGGAGGTGAGTTTTTCAGCATGAGTTGCTACCCTGTTACTTTGGCACCAAAATGGCTGGCTGGCCTATAAATGCAGTGCAAATACTGACACAGCACATCAACCTCTAATACGCTATTGTAGCAATAGCGGGACACCATCACAAGAGCTCACGGAGTATTTAAAAATTCCCAAAGCATAAGCTGGCATGGAGCACCTTGTGAGCACCACCTCCAGTAGAATAGCATATCGGGCAGCAACAGTTCAAAGAGAGGGTATCTGTGGGCCTGTGCAGTGAAAAAGGGAAAAAGTGCTGGGAGGTCAGTGAATGAGATTGGGGGTAGGAGACCTGGAGATGGGTAGAATTTGAGATTTGAAGTATGATGAGAAGAGGGCTTAAACCCTAAGGCAGCAGAGATAGCAAGTACTTTGGCTGGAAGCTGTGGAGGAGGCAAAGCCTGTGTCGGTGGTTGGTTGTAGGTAAGGGCTGCTGGGAACCCAGCTGTGCCTGAGCTAGTCCTGGCAGGGCTCCTAGATGACACTGCAGGATGTTGATGGCCACAAAAGGGGGAACACTGACAAATATGCGGCCTCTTCCCCCAACTCCACCCATAAGGGAAAAGTTCCTATGTCAACAAGAAGCTATTTAGCACAGTACTATTTTGTTTAGCTGTTCTTATGCTGCAATCTTATACTGCACATTAGGTATTGGATAACCTGCCAGAACTAAAAATAAACTAAAATTATGTTTTGTTTTAGTTTTTAATTAGTATTCTAAGTAAATATACTGGATGTTGCTATACAAATGTGAATTTTAAACTGTTTTTTATTTTAAACCTCATTGTTTCAGGCTATTCAGAATCATTTCTTGATACACAGACAATCATGATATTTCTCTACAGATAAATCCTTGCCTTCACAGCCAAGCTTTGGAAGATTTCTGCTCATGATGAACAGAGTTTCCAAAAATATGAATAGAGCATTTACTTTTTTGACATATTCAGCCCTGACACTGCCATTTTAGATCCTTGAGAAAGTCGAGCATCCTAATTAATCATGACAAAATCTATAATTTACCACTGAAATGACTGGATATGTTTCTTGCAAAATCTTCCTGTCAATAAAAGGTACATTGTTAGGTTCTAAATCAGTTATATTCAGGACTAATATTTTTGAAATGTCAGGCAAACTATATTGTGCTAATCTAACCAGCATGCAACAAAGACAGGATTTGAGGTCAGATCATAGGAAAGATACCATGCAGCTTTCTAGAACATATTTCTGTATGACAGTTCAGAAACAGCACTGAGATTATCCACCAAAACTGCAACTGTTACTGATGAACCATTGAGAAGAAGCTATTTGATGGGACGTATTCACTGCTGCACTTTCAATGTAAAATCTGACACAGATTTTTCTTGTCTTAGCTAGCATCTCATTTCAGACACTTAATGGATCATACAACAAAAAACTTGCTGGATTTGGAATTAGAAGCAATGTAGCTCCAGTTAACACTGATACATTGCTTTTGAGACCTCTACTCTGCATTCAGTGCACTATGTCATGGAAATGGATAATTGTTCATGAAACTGCCATTTCAACAAAATTTCTGCGTGCAGAAAAAAAAAGGAAAACATCTGCAGGTTATTTTATACAAACATTCTGCTCTTCTGGACTAGTATTCTCTCCATTTTTCTCTCTGGACAAGGATTGCCTGGTACTCAGGTGTTCTATCTTTGACTTGTGTCTGCAGAGAACTGTCAAGTCATTTTTCACCTTCCTTCAGCAGAAGTATTACATTCAGTGACTTCTTCTATGTCCCCTATGTTATTTGTGCTTTTTTTTTAATTGCTTTACCAGAAAAAAAAAAAAAATGTTGCCAACCATCCTTCTCATTTTCCTTGTTTCATTCCAGAATTTATTTTTTTTCTTAAAAATGAGTGCTTATTGTCTCTTAGCTCCTTCCATATGGAGAGGGTATCCCTGATAAACTATACACATGCTGGCTCCGTGAGCTTATTACTCAACATAGTACATGAGTACTTACATCAAAGCTTGCACCCTTGCTGGGCAAAGCAAGGAAGAGTAAGATTAAAGATGTAAGACAATGCAACTCTCAAGTTCTAGCAAACTCAAAAATAACCCTCTCCACTATGGAGTATTTAGTTGGGGCTTTGGAAAAGTAGCCTGTATCTCTAGTGGCTCCCAAATGATTGAATTGATTGCTTAGCCTCACTGCTAGTTGTTCTTGCTCAGCAGAAAGAAATTCTCTTTATGGTATTTTATTGCTTTGTGTGTCTTTATAGATAAACATGTCTGAATTTGAAGGATGCACCTTATTCAGCTCAGCTCATCTCATCTCATCTAACCATAAGTTCTTAAAGCTTCAGTAAGAGAAATCTCTTTCTGATTAGAAATAATGAATGTATGTAATGATTGGTGTCTATGCAGACCCACTAATTTAAGTGTACTATAATTATTGTTTCTCTTGGGAGATTGCTGTAAGTATCACTTTCTTTCTTAATTCCTTACCCTCTTGAATCATTGGAATGTAATTTCTTCATGGGGAAGTGCAGCAGCTTTTGTATTACATTTTTCTGTGTTAGTCCTCCTCTAAATGATGGTTTCGGGTTAAGTTGCCCTCCGTATTTGCTTTTATTTGCAAACTAGATTTTTTTTCCCCCATTTCTCTCCAAGCAGCAAGTAGAAATGGCCAGCAGCAGTGGTGTGATAGTAACATAACACAATTCCTCAAAAAGTAAAGAAAAATAAACAGAAAAAAATCAAAGAGGATTTCCATTTTGTGATGTATTGGATGTGCTCTTGTACAGGATTTCCCACTGTTTTGATAACTTAGAAAGGTGCAGATTCCTATGTACAAATATGCATAAGTATATCTGGGTTTCCACACGTAGGGAGAAAAATATAATTGGGTTTATTTTAGGATATGATCCAGTGTCAAGAAACTGGAGGTGGATCCTTGACAAGATTTCTCCTCTCCTTTAAACACTTGTCAGTGACATGCGACATCCATAGGTCACAGCTAGCTTGTATGCAGAGAAACACGGAGCATGAGACTGCCCTGCTATCAACTGATGTCTTCCAGAGGAAGGCAAAATGACCACAGGTCTTGTCTCCTCTCTGCTTATGCTTAAATTGACCTCTTGGAATCTATCTGACCTGCTCCTTTGAGCTGTCTGCTCCTCAGGACTCTTTAATTAAAATTGTGCTCCCTCAGTTTAAACAACCCCTGCAGAGTTCTGCTGCGAAGCTGCATAAGGTCAACACATGCCTCTCCCAACCCCCATGGCTTTCATGTCTTGTTGCTTCTCTGTTTTTAATTAAAATGATTTTTCCTTAAATGCTTTCCAGACAATTAGAGAAATTTTGCACTGAGAAACTGGTTCCAGGCCTAACGTATTGAGAAGTGAACAGAAAATTCAATCAAGGCACATTGACACTTTTTTTTTTTTCCTCTAGAGTCCCAACTTTCTTTGGTGTTTCAGCAGCTTTTTTTTTTTTTTTTTTCCCTCCTCAATTTAAAATTACCTTTGGCAAAAATAGTTACTGTCTGATTCCCTGCATGCAGGGTTCAACACCAGGTACAGGAGGTTATCCTGCCAGGCAGGGTGGCTGCTCAGCCTAGATACGCGCAGCACTGAAGCACAGACCTGGTGTGGGGATAGCGGGGCCTGTGCTGACCAAGTAGCCTTTGAGTGCACTCTCCTATGGCCCCTTCAGACAAAAAGGACTGATATTTCTCCCATTGAAAGAAAATGTTCTCATAAACTTAGTTATTCAAGTTTGTTACTTTGGGTAATGGTTGCCTCTTGGCTTTTGCACTTGAATTTGGAAGGTGGGAGTCTGGCTACCTTTGGAGCTTCTGAATAGAAGATATGCCCTAAGCAAGCAGAACTCTGGGGACTGGTGTGTGATCTCTGGCTGCTGCTTCTTGGTTAACCAGGAGGGCTAGAATGTCTACAGAAACTAAGGACTTGTCCTGTCTATATGATGTATGTAATCTGGAGATTTAGAAGAGCTAGGAGGACTGCTGTGCTCCTAGCTTTGCTATTGACAATGTTATTTTAGTGCACCTCCCTGACCAGATGACTTTCTTAAGATCACAAAAGCCCCTCTGTTGTTTTTGTAATATTAGTGCTTCCGTATATATTTCCTTACATTAATCTTTATCCTCTCTTTCTCTTGTCTCTTCCTTTATTTTTCCTGCTTTTCCTTCCTCTTTTTCTCTCTGACTTTTTCTCTCACTCATAACAATTGTTATGCTCTCTGTGCTTTAGCCGGTCTGTGTTAGTGAGATGCATGTAACAACACAGTGAAGATGACAGTAAATTTTAGAACTTTCTACTTTCTTTTTTTGGTTACAACCAAATCAGATCTTTGTATAATGTTCTAGTAAGAAAGTTTTTATTACTCAATAAAATCTCCTAGTATGTCCTAAACATTATTACATGTGGATTTTAATATACCATTCTCTTGCAAACTTATTCAAAGGCTTCATCTCCAGACTTTGTGCACTTCATAGTTGCACTGCCTACAATTATAGCTCTTACTATTTATGATACATTGATGTAACTGCATCTGGAACCACTGATGACTGAATAATCAGGATGAAGGGTTTCTGAAGTTAAGGAGAAGTAGGCAAAGAATTACACTACAGGATTGGGAAGGGATCTCTGCAAACATTGTGAGTTAAAACATGTGCATTGCATAGGTGTAGGAAGTATTGCAGTAATTGTATAGAATGGTGATTGTGCATGGGTCGCTGATCAGGTCTTCTCCCAGCCCCTCCCTGCATTTATTTTATGCACTTCTGTCTATACAGCTTGTGTTGAATGTAGCATACTAGAATTCATCCTTATCTAATACATTTTTCTTTATTTGTAGTATTGTTTTTTTTTAACTGCATCCCTGAAAATGCACCAGCTCATCTTGATTTCCAAGCACTTTTTCAGCTTCATAACTTTGTATTCTATATGCCTATCTTCCTAAATATACTCTTCTGTGAGAAACAGTAAGCTTTTCTGCTTGTTTTCTACTGCTTTCTGGCTATTTTGTTTCTCTTTCTAACAGTTCTTCACTGGTTTTGTCATTGGCAAATATAATTGATGCGCTCTTTACATTTTGTCCCAGTTAGGGTGAAACATTTAAATGAGCTTATACAAACAGTGATTATTGCTGCTTTCTAATTGCTCAAAATTCAGCTGTTAATTATTATTGCCATTTGTTTTGCACTATCTTGGCAAGTTGCCCATCCATATGACAGCATTCTTTTTTCAAACCAACTTAAATAAATTATTTTTTCAATTAGGTTATTTAAGACTCCTTTTTAGATTACAATATGGGCCTGGAGGATTAATAATCCAAAATACAAGGAAGTTCCTTGGAACAAAAATAGTAATATGGTGAGTGATTAGGTCTAGAATTCTGCAAGCTCAGTATTTCTTATATTAAATGGACTTGGCCTAGCTATCCACTCACTCGCACAGAGTCGTTGGAAGTGACCTTGATCTGCACACTACTTATGCTTAGGCAACCATCCAGCAGAAGGTCTTGGAAGCATTAGTTTCATTAACTAGTGTGTTTTATGATGTTTTTGGGCTACCCTTCTGCAGCAGAGATTCTACAGGAAAAGACAGTAGAGAAGATTAAGATTTTACTCTCTTGATTCCTTATCGTGTAGCTTTCTGCAAAGAGCTATAAGAGAATCTGTGTTCGAGAATAAGAGCCTCTGTGAAACCCCAGTCTGCTTTCAATCCATTTTTTGGCTCTTAATCTCTCCTGAGATTTGAAAGTGTGTGAATTGAAGAAAGAATTAGCTTCAGTCTTCTCATCAAACCTTAAAGCATATTTTTCTCCTATTGCTATCAGTTTCTAGTATATGTCTACAATATTTATATAGCTCTCCCAATGTGCTAGGTGAAGAACATAACTACCCTCTCGCTCTCTTTTGCTCTCTCTCTCTCTTTTTAGATTATGAATATGGACAACTGCAATCTCTGCCCTCCCTGTTACTCCCCTCCATCAACCAGTTATATTCACGAAAATATTAAATGCATTTATTCTGCTAAAAATAAGTGTACTAGTGCCATTTCTTTCTTTTGAGGAACTGCTTTTTCGACATGATTCTAAGAGAAGTCTTTATTGACATATGCTGAATCTCTGCCTCGGTAATGATATCACCAAACTCTCATGGTGAGTGCTGCAGTGCTTACAATCTCATAGCCTCTCTGGAGGTTCCTACTCAGAACTTTGGGTTTGAGGTCTTTGCCTGCCTCTAGGATGCCCCTGATGACTAAAGGTGTGATGTTAAATTAGTTTAGCCAACTTTAGCACAGTGCAGCTGTGCTTGGCTGTAGATGTTCCATCCTGTGCAAGCTGTCCTACCTAAGTAAACTTCTGAGTCTGGCTTAAATCAATATTGTTATGTATAAAGAAGTATATGATTTAAAAGATTAATGTATTATGCTCTGTTACTTCCTTCAAGAATCCTAGATGAGTATTAATAGAAAGGATCTGTATGATCAGTGCATGGTAATGCTACCACTACTTTGTAAAGTGGGATTCTGTAATCAACAAATAACTTGTGAAATAGCATTGGTAATGTTTATAGACCAAGCTTGATCAACTTTGAATTTCTACCACAAGGCTGAGATTCAGATAATGTACACTCTGACCTTATTCCCTTTTTAAGCTGAGTTGTGAGTGACTTGCCTCCCACATTCGTATTAAGCACGGTCCTCAGCCCCTCTGGTGAGCACAATCACTTCATTTTATGGAGTGTAAAATAAACGTGGAAAGTTAAATGACTTATTCTATGCTACAGTTTTACCAAACTAAAATTTCCCTTTAATGCTTTCCTTTCTTGGGGAAATGGAATTGTATCGAATACTGCTTACTCTTCAGCGGAGTAGATATCCTTCTTACAGATAGCTGAAAAATATCAGAGCTACCTAGATTATTTGGTGGCAATGAGAAAGAAACATTGCAGGTTTTCCTCTTGTGCTGTTAATCACAATAAAATATCTGACCTGACCTGACTAGTCAAAGATGTAGGGGGAAAAATGCTGTCAGCTTCTTGTGTATTGTTTGTTAGACTAATAATGCTTTTTAACCTAAAGAATTTTATTTTTAACTCCAATATATTATTTAAGATGAGCTAATTTGGTGACAATTTTACAAGGTGAAGTATTTACCAGTTTAATAAAAAGTGAGGATACTAGCTCTACTTATAAATAAATCAGTGCCATCGCAGGCTCATTCAGAACAATAGATTGTTGTGCATGACCTATATAAGGTGAAGTGGTGTATTTTTAGTACTTTGTTTGACCTGATAACCCCTTTAATATTTGCTTTTCTAGACAAAGTCTTCAGAACCAGATAGGAGTCAGATTATCTAATGTATGGCAGCAGGTTGATCATCTCTGTTGTAGAACCTCATTATTACCATCACTCTTGTAATAATTCTTCTCTATTTGAGAAAAAAAATGGCAATTAAAATTGCCAATTGTTGGTTAGCTTTAGCACTTTAAAAAGCAAATTCCCCTGTTATAATAGTTGCTAGCTTCTAAACACAAAATCAGCAAGAGATTTTCGCTTTTGAAAAAGCTCAAAATAGAAACTACATTATATGCTTGAATATCTTCTTTTTCATCTTCCCTTATTGTAAATTCAGAGTATTTTCCCTTTATACAAAGGTTGCTATCTTCTGTTGTTTCTCCCTAACTTCAAAGTACCAACAAGTATGGTCTTGCTCGAGCATGTTTTTCTTCAAGGGACCACCCTATAAAAAACCACACTGTTCTTTCCCTTGAGGTCCATTTTGCTAAGTGTGTTTCACACAATGTCTAGTGAAAGTTTTCCCAAGCACCTCAGTTCTCTGGAGGGCGGTCTTCTGAGTTCTTCTATTTAAATCAGAATGTAGAAGCCTGGGTTTGGGTCTGGCTACGTGGTGCCTCACTGCTTATCTGGAAACACAGGTTTAAGGCTGAGCTTTGGATCTCAGACCCAGCGAAGTGGCGTTTTTGTCATTTGCTCTGAAGAGGCTGCTGTGCTCTGAACGAGAGTATCTGCACGGATGTAGCTAGAGTTAGGCCTAGACTCTAGCTAGAGTCAAGAATAGCTGCTGGAGCTGCCTTTTTGAGCAAAAGCAAGAGCATAGATAATAACAAAAGGACATGGCTTAGTGAACAGGGCTCATAATGTAATAGGCCTGGTGTGAGCTACATGAGAAAGGTTTGTATGAAGGTCAGTTGGAAGAAAGAGAACAGCTTTGAAAAGTTGGGATTCATATACAGGATGTATAGAGGAATTTAGGTTGGAAAGGACCTTGGAAGTCACCTACTTGGTCCCTCTTTTGCATGAGCCCAGGTTCCCCAGATCAGTTCAAGCCCGGGGGTTCCTCAGCCTTTTGGAGAAATCTGTCCCACTGGCTGACTACTCTGGTTGTGTAAACCATCTTCTTCCCTAATATCTAATCAAACTTTTCCTTTGTCCACTGCCTCTTGTCCTGTCAGAATACAAATGTAAGGCCCAAGCTCTAAGTCAGCTCTGTGGACTGTAGTCAATAGAGTTAACGCCTACCATAGATCAGCTAAGCCATAAGGTGATTCTGAACAAGTAAGATGGCATCCTGCCATCGGGCGAATCACTTCCCGGGAATCTTTTACTGTATTAGAAGTTTAGGTAGAGTGGTCTTTTCACTGGGGGCACATTCTCTGTTATTTCACTTTAGTTTTGTGCTTCCTAATCTGTAATGCTCATGAGTAAACCTGTTAGGAAGGGGATTGTTGATCATTATGCTTTACTTCCCCTTACAGATCTTTTGCAAATTTTCTATCTCTAATTTGCTTTCCTAAGCAAAGGAAAGACAGTCAATACTCCATTAAAATGTATTAGATTTCTATTTTTTAATTAAGTTTATAATTGTTGAATTATTTCCTTTGGAATTTTAGCTAAGAAATCCTACAACTCTAATGTTATTGGAAAAAAAGTCTACTAAAATCATATTTTCTGTTTCTCAAACAGTGAACACTGCCATCTTTAGCAGATGCAGCAGTCAAACACAGTTACTAGGAGGAACCTTGTTTATTTTGAATGCAAATTAGGTACTAAAAAAATTATTCATTTGTTACTTTTGTCTTCCTCTGCCAGTAAAATGCAACGGTAACATCTTCCCATGGCTATGCATGCATGCGTACACACACACATTCTGTTTCCAAGTTCTTTTGCTGTTATCAAATAAATTAGAATTGTTCTTGTGTACTCCAATTACTGTTTATGATAACGGGTATGGTGTATGTCATACAAATGAATCCATAGGCAAATAGGTGACACAGAATTGTGTGTCAGTAGTTTTTTGTTGACCTAAAGTGGAAGATGTCAGCAATTTGCTCCCCTCCCCCTTTCTTTATTGTACTTAATCTGGTGGAACAAATGTGGGACAAGCAAAGAAATAGAAACTGGCAACTCCTGAATCCTAATCCTGTTAATCTGTATCTTGGGCAAATCACTTAATCACAAGGTACCTTGTTTTTCCTATTTATAACCTGTAGTTACACCTGTTAGATTGAATTGGATAATCTTTGGATATGAAAGTTTTGGCTGCATAGGTAAATTTGAGAGTATTTACATATCTATATGTATAACTTTGACAGACTCAAGGCCTTAATAAACTCTTGCTTTTTTGTTAAACTCTTAATTTTAGACAGACACACATGTAAACTTTCAGCTTCCTTCAAATGGAATAATTTAACTCTCCTTTGTATACATAAAAAGACAGTTTAAGTATTTGAAATGTAAAAGCATTAATATTGCTCTTCCTTCTCTTCTTTCCCACCACCCTCAGTTGAGACTCATTTTTTTTCCTATGGGAATATTTCTACCTTTTAAAAGTTTTTTTTTTTTTTTTTTTTTGGTTATGTTTTTTTGTGTTTTTTTTTTTTTAGTTATATTAAAAGTAGTTCCTCAAGAGGGAAGGAAAAACTTTATGGTAGTCAGAACTGGATTTCAAGAGCTAAACTTATTCATGTGAAAACTAACCAAACCTGCAGAGAGGAAATACAGAAGGAGAGGCTCTGTTTGTTGTGGTTTGGTTGCTGAAAATGGTCATACATGGTATATACCATCATTTTGAGCCTTTTTAGACCTGTCATGCTTTAGCAGAGCTGTGGTGGGCAGTTGTTTTTATCTAGATAGTTGAAATTTGTTGCTTTGCATTGACACCTTTCTTACCCTCTTTATATTTGAGTCTTTATTGTTTATTAAAAAGATTAGTCTTGATCGAATAGATCTGACAATTAATATATCTGTATTTTTATGATTTTATTTCTGATTGGTACAAGAGGAACACTTAAAATGCAAAATCTCAGATTGTGAAAATGAGATTGTAATAGCAAATCTTAATTACAGTTCTTTTCTGAGCAATTCTTCTGTAATGTGCGTATAGACAAGACAATATTTACTTTTACTCACGGCTACTCTGAAGAGCATGGACCTTGATATTCGTTCACCTGTAAGGAACAGTTGTAAGGTATTTTGGAAGAGGGTTAGGTAAGTGTTAAATTAATCTTTTATTTTAAACAACCTCAAAATACTAGATGTTTGCTTACTACTAAATTAAGTTACCTCAGAAAATCAGTTGTTTGACTTGTGAATTCATTTGCAGGCAACATAGCAAAGAAACTTATATAAATCCTAAAGTTACACAGCAGCAATCAATTTGAAACCAGTGTAATAGTAATTACCTGTAGAGAAATCTGAATCATCTGGGAGTTCACTGACTCACTAACATGCTCCTTATAACCTAGTCCATGTGTGTGGAGTATCACCTCTCGAGTCATAACCAGAACTTGTTCTAAAATATTATTTTCAGATGCTAATAGCTTTTTGAGGAGCAAAATAAGCAAATAAGCAACCTTTGCAGAAGAGATGATTTAAAATAATTATCAGGAAATTGCTTCAAAACAATGAGTTCTTAAGTTACTGAAGTATTCAGGAGTGACTTTATAGCCTTATGAAACCTTGCTCAGATAATATTGGACTTTAAATGTCTTGAAGGTAAGTTTGGATATTATTCTCCTTAAGGCCTAAACAAAAGTTATTCTTGCAGTTGCCTTCTGTGTTGGTTTCAAGGGCACAACAAAAAAACAAGTGAAAACGGCAAGTAAAATTATTCGAGGAATAATTGTAAGTGAAAACAATAAATAGAAAATACCTTAGACCTGATGTCTCTGGCTCACATCTTTTTGTAATTGGTATTACAACATTTAACTCACTTTTAACTTGTGACTTTCATACACTGGGAGTGGCTTGTAGACATCTTGAATTTTCTGCCCAGGTGTTTATTTTTCTGTTGTCATGTGAGGGATTAGCTAGGTATTCTCCATGTGAATTTCCCCTTCTATCCTTTCACTGCTTCTCTAGTAAAAATCTTTAGAAGTTGTTTTTAACTTGGATCACACACAGCCCTTCCAAAAGTTAAATTGGCAAACTGAAAGAGCAGTGAACTGTGAGAGGGGAGCGAGTAGAGGTGAGAAATGCTTGGGTTTGTGACCAAAGAGATATATCTTAATAGTCTATCCACAGAAATCTACCTGAAGAAATAGGTACACAGGTACACTTGTGTTCTGCAGAATACTATGTATGCTTGAGCTTATTCTTGTTAAAATTATCAATATAGTCACTCGTAATTCTCTGCTAAGCTTTTTTGGTTATTGTTGCTGTTGTTTAAAAAAGTTGCGTTAAATTTTATATTTTTCTATAGTCCTGGTGTCCACGTACCTTAATATAAAATCAAACAGCAAAATGTAAATGGGATTCTAATGGATAACTTAAAGATATTGTCCAACCATTTTAATCAATATATTCCACTTCTTGTCACAGTAGTTATTAACTACTGATTCTAGTTTGCAGTCTCCCTCCCTGTGTCTGGGCACATGCTAAACAGGTACATTCTGATAGAAAAACAGTTTGTAATTGCCTTGCTTCCAGATAGTGCCAGGTGATTTGAAAAGGGCCAAAAGCGCAATCCAAGACTGATGGGAGCTTGGATTACAGCCAATAGGAGGCTCCTTCATTGTTTCTGATCAAGTTTTAAAATTCTGATAGATTCTAAGTTTTTGCTCCTTGAGAAGTAAGGGCCTCAGCCCAGTGTGTTCTACCTGAGTGACAGGTCAATTTAAAAGAGCTGCTTTGTAAGTAAGTTACCCATGTAGGCTTTGTCTCCCATGCAGATGAAAGTGTTGCAGTAAAGAGATTTTTTCCTTGTTTTAGGGTGGAGGGCGGGGGGGTAAGTATCGTATATTGCATTATTTTTTGTTGCAACCACCCTCAGTTATAAATACATGAGCAGATTGGAGCATGGGGGAGTGCCTATTCCCTAGCATTTTCTGGCAGTTGAATGCTTGCCTCTTCTTGATGGAACAGCTTAATATCTGTGAGTTGAAACAGCATCTGAATAACTGGCAGCTGGGTCCTTCTCCCTGTAAAATTGCAGGCATTCTTTTCACATCACGCTATCCTCCCTTGCATCCCCTCTCATTGGCTTCAGTCCCTCCCTGCAATCTTCTCTTTCAAGGGCAGAGTCTGCCAAGAGTATGTTGGCAAGAAAAGCAAATTCTCCTTCTCTTTGAAGAGCTGGTGTCACTCATTAGCATGTGAGAAGAATGGTTGTAAGTAAACATCAGATTGTGTGGAGTTACGTGTAGCATTAATTCCAGCAATGTATACAAGGACGTGCAGCTGGCTGGATAAGGTAGAGATGCCACTATTGTTTAGAAAGAACCAAGGGTCCAATGAAATGCTTGTCACTTTATTCCAGAAACTCTACTGTGAATGGAGTGAATGATGCTGCTTTTGTCTTAGTATTGCCTCTGGAGCCCTTGGTTTACCCAGCTGATCCTAACAGATGAAAGAGAACCAAGAAAGCATGTGCAAATGTCCTTTAGAGTTGTCCAAAATCCAGACTAAGTGATCTCATTTCTGATGCATTTCTGATCCCTCATTTTGTCATAAACACAATATATAAGACTGGTGTTCCACCACGCAGTGAGAATGGGCTGACCCAACCAAGACGGATCACTGCAAGTTGGAACCTGTTCTTTTAGAGGTCTTTTAGACCTCTATTACCTTAAAAACTTACCTTAAAAATAATTTTCCCCCACCTCTATTTTTTTCTTTTTATGCTGACATGGAAAAAAAATATTAAAATGCTTTTCTGAGGGACAACCAGACTGCAGTGCCATGCAGCATTCATAGCTGTTTATTCTAACTTGCAAAGAAAAAAAAATGGCTCAATATGGAAGAGAAAAATATCGTAGTGATATAGCTTCTGTACTAAAATATTAAAAGAGGAAGAAGAAACCTGTTCTGTGCAGATGCCTAGGGTAAATCATAAACTGAGGCTGTTGTCTGCCTTAAGGGTATCTGAGATGCCTTAGTTAAGCTCTAGTTCCACGCTGGCATAGCCAGATCTAATTGCTGGCTAGTGAGATACAGCCTTCTCGCGTCCTTCTTCTACCAGTTCGAGTACGTGTCTGCTCTCATGCAGATGTGTTTGGGCACGCCAAGCTGGCAGAAAGCTGTGCCGTGCTTGTGTTGGTGGAGTGAGTTTTGTGCAGGCAGGGCGCTCCGAAACGCGGCAGCGCCTGGTCGGGCACGAGGCTGGGGGCGCTACGCGGTACCGTGGCAGCTGTTGGGGAACCGTGGCCAAGCGCAAACCTCTTAGGAAGCTTATGAATGCAAAACTTCTGATGCTGGCAAATCTGGCCTTAAAGTACAGGTCAGGCTGGTGATGATGCTTGACCTAGCGTGATTAGATAATATCATTGAATTTACTAATATTTTCTTTTAAAGGAACCTAAACCTTCTTTTAGAGAGAAATACACTTGTAGAGTTTGTAGCCAGAAAGTATCATTCGGCCATGTGGTCTGACCTCGATAGCACATCATTAAACTTCACTTAGTAACAGCAGTATTGAGCCAAAACACTTGTCTGACTGAAAAATAATTTGCATATCTTGCAGAAGGGTATTCAGGTTTGATTAAGTCATGTGCTGCTGAAGGGGCTGAAGGGCCCCTGGGAAAAACAGCAGCAGGAAGCACTGAGCGCCGTTGGTGCTGCCAGAGCAATTAGGCTGGAGCGCAGCCCGGTGCCCGTGACGTCCCGAGCCATTGCGGGAAGGCGGCCTGCTGGGAATAGCGGCCTCCCGGACACCCTCATCCCACTCCGCTCGTACCCGCTGTGGCACGGGCAGGAAGCCCAGCTGGTGCACACGTGGGGCGCGGAGTTGTGGCTTGGGGAGACTGCTGGCCAGCATGAGAGAAGGGACGGATCAGAAAAAACTGTTCCCAAGAGAGGAGCAAAGTTGGCAGTGATTTCAGTGATAACATTCATTTTGCAAGAAACCATTGTATCCTAAGGTTTCCTTAACTTTGAACTGTAACATGTCATGGTGAAATCAGACTTCTGGACACTCTACTGCATTCTCAACTTATTTTCACCTTAAAAACATGTATTTTTTAAAAGTTTGCAAAAATTTTGTTCATTTAAATAATATGTTGAAGTTAGCCTATTATAATTCATTTTCATATTGCCTTGAGTCTCTCTAATCATATTTTGCAAGCACGTGATCATTTTAGCAGGTTCTTCTGACTCTTCTTCAGTTGGCATTCCTGAGTCATGGGCATTTCAAAACAGTCAAACACTGATACTACAGCCTCTTTACTTGGCATTGCTATTTACCTGTGTGGGGATCGTATTATCCTCTTGATCACCTTATTCTGAGTATTTGAGTTTAGCTTACTCTCGAGTTGTCGTCTGAGAAACTTTACTCAGGTGGAGCCCCTGCATTCTTTGTTTTTAGATGTATTGCTTCAGATATGATGATACTGTAAGCTGGATGTAAGCAAACTAAGTGAATGGGCCTTTCCTATATTGCCAAACTTTTAATCCTTTTAAAGTTTCCTTGGTTTCTCTATGGTTCACAAATGCTCTCATTAACTTTTGTTCTATCCCAAGCCATTAATTAAAAAAATGTTCCAGAAGGTTGAACTCTGAGCATGTTCTTGGGGTATCCCAGAAGTGAAGTGTCTTCTAGATGGTGATTGCCCATGCTCATTGTGATATGTAACAGTTATTCTGCTGATGTGTTTGGTGGTTGCTTTGTATCTTTCTAATTTTATAATCAAGATATTGCTGAATATAAAGTGCAGTATCTTTCAAAGCCTAATTGCTGACACTTTTTAATATAAAGACCTTTGTTTCCATTTGAAAAGACAATTCAGCAAGTTCTTTTTTTTTCATGGTTACTAGTAATTAACTGATGAAGCCCAGTATTGTCTGTTGGAATATTTTGCCAGAGACTACTGTCAAGCTGGCCATGGTATAAATATCTGGGTCATCTCAGTTGGTGCTGGGGGGATGGTAGCCCCTATTTCTATGTCGTGCTAGCACCATTAGTGTAACTACGTGCTCCTGCTAGGTAGCCAGTGCAGTCAGAGATAGCCCTTGTGGTTTTTTTTTTTTTTTTTTTTTTTTAAGTGCTAACATAACTTTAGCTTAGGATTTCCCTGATGTTTCTGGAAAAAAAAACTTTTGAAAATCAACTCTTGGTAGTGCTGAGAGCTTTTCGGACAACTCTCTTTAAAATCCTGAAAAGAATTTGGGAAGATTTATTTTTGAATTTTTTTTATTTTAAATACCACTACTGATGTGTTCCTAAATTATCCTTGAAACGGACAGTGTTCCATTATATGGAAGAAAAAGGTAGTTCATAACACAATGTATTGTGTTACATACAGCAGGTCCATTTTCTGAACACTCGTTTTGTTTTTTCTTCCTAGAGTAAAATGTTGAAAGAGGACTTGCATTTCCAGGCTTTTCTCTTGATGTACACATGATCTCTGACTTCTTTTTGTCCCTTAATTATTGTCCGTTTCATTTTGTTTCTCTTTCCAATTTTCTACAAAATCCTGGCTTCCAGCTTACATTTACTGCATCAGCAGACCCTTTTTTTCCATTATCTTATTTATTTTTATACTGCTAGAGGGTCTGTGGAAGACATCTACATCATCTACGCAGTACATTAGTTTTACTTGATGTCTTTGAGTTGAAATACACCAGAGAGGTAGTTAAAATATTGTCAGTGCTTTGGTGGAGAACTTACATGTGTTATATTCCTTTCTGCATTACCTAGGAGGTATTCACTGTATATCATTACTCAAAGAAAAGTATTTAAAGGCTTATTACCTATGAGTGGGTTGATCCCTTTTCATCCTTATTTTACTATTTTGGGTGGGAAAGTATGATGTGAAACCCCAGAAGCAGGCCTTTCAGTTTATTCCAGTTAGAGCACTTTGTTGTAACACTGTTTGCTATTCATAAATTTGAATAGTAAATCTTCTAAATAGCAATAGAAACCAACAGTAAAAGCAAAATATGCTTTATGTTGGCATGTCAATCCAAGTGTGGGTGGATTTTCAGAATTTTGTAACTCTTCTACTATTAATAATCTCTTCTATGCAGAGGAGTCTAATCTGGTAATTTTAAAATTAATTAGTGTGCTTTCAACCACCTGATAATCATGAGTAACTCTTTAAAAAAAAGAAAGAAAAAGAAAAGAAAGGAAAGGAAAAAACAAACAAAACTTCAAAAGGGTAAGCAATACCTTACCAGGAACGAAAATTGACTCATCGGGAAAACCTGAAGGCAGACCTGGCACTTCTGAAGGAGACGCACCTTTCCAAGTTGAATGCAAACGCACAGAGACAGGGTGGAACTAGCTGCGTATAATGACTTTTTAGCCCAGAGCAAGGGATGTTCCTATCTTTAATAAAACGCTTTAAAAGTCAGCCTCTGAATGCTACAAAACAGAGACTTAGACTATTGCTGAGTTCTAAAGTGCCTGGTTAAAGATTCATTTGTCCTTAATTAAGATGCCCCTAAATTCTTTCAGATGGCAGCTAATAGAGGATATACTGGAGCACATAACTGAAGGCATCTGGCTTTTGTCCACTAAATTTAGTATGAGATTTTACTTTTGTAAGAGATTTTTCAGTAGATAAATTCGAAATGATTTATCCCTGTAGTTCTCTAGCTATAATAACCATAAGCTATTTCCGTAATGATTTAGAATTGCATGATGCAGGAGATAGTTAAACATGGTCCCCAGGAGATTAATATCCTGTTTTTTCACTAGCGATTACTTTTTTTTTTTTATCCAAAATATTTTGGATTTCAATCACCTTTTCCAGTGACAGTTACTATTATCTGAGGTCTTGAAATATTGTCTGTCGCTGTGACCCGTTTGCTGTGGAGCTGAAGGCGCTCTGAGGAGGATGATGCATTGCTTTCAGATGTCCTGAGAAACAGGAGACTTTTACTGGGAATCCTGGGCTCTGCTTGTCCCTACAGAGTGGCTTGCAGGGAAACTGCCTCTTTCCAAGGAAGACAACGGACATGTGGTTAGATAAGCACCTCTAGGCCGGCACTGCTGAGAGAAGTAGTCCTGGCTTCTGCTCTGTTAGTAATTTCTTTCCCTTCCTCTCTGCTGGCACAGCTGGCTGTGTGCTGAAGGCAGCGCAGAGCTGCTCCAAATGAAAAATAATGTGAAAACAGGTTATTTTTTCCGGTTAATCAGCTTCCTGCCCTACTTGCAATGGGGCTGTATCAACAGCCGTGCTGGCACAATGTCGAGGAGAGGAATGAAAGGCAGGGAGGAGAGTAGGACCATATCTTTTAGTAGCTGACCCAATCCGAAATCTATGTCCATACTGCAGCTTTTCTCAGTCACGATAAAATGAGCCTAGTGAGCCAGACTCTCTCTTACCACCTCAAAACCTCTATTCCTTGGAAAATAACGTATACCCTCAGATCTCTTGTTTACAACTGTAGTGTGAGCTGTCAACAGCTGGCTAAATTTGTCTTGCCTGTTTGTTACTGCATGGTGAAGAGTCAAAGCAGAAAGGTAACTCGTTACTGGCTTAAGCAGTATTTTGTCAAAAACACCCTGACTGCAGATATTCAGAGACTTTCACTGAATCTGCGTTAAAATATAACCCATTATGGATGTTCGTCACAGATATTTGTGAAATCCTCTGTGCTATAAGTCCTACTTTTTCTTTTTTCCTGCCCACCCCCAAATGGACAGAACATTTTTCTTGTTTTCCCAAAAGCCCACTTGTATTACACCCAATGAAGCAGGCTCTTTTATCCATTGGATTACTTTCCTCTGCACCCAACTTTCCTACGTGTATTTGTGTTTGCTATAGGTACAGAATGCTGTTTGATTGAAACAATGCGTGTTTGACAAAGATTCTAAAGTACAGTGTAATGAAACTGCTTTGAAAAAGACACTTTAATATCTCTTCTCCCTCTCAAGCTGTGGAAAAGGCTGTAGGGGGAACCAGGGATGTTTGCCAGAACCGTTTACCCAAATACCTGAATATATCCTGCAGCCAAACTCCTGGCGCTCGGGCACAGCAGCCTCGGTGTGAGTCACTGGGCAGCTCTTCTAGCACAATGTGGTCTCCGATGGCAACATCTGCGGATGGATAAATGAAAGCACCGCTACTGACTGCAGGTGTGTTAGAATAACAGTGTGGCGCGCACCGCTGCAGACAGGCAGGAGACTAGCATTGTCTGAGGGGTTCACCTGTGTTTTGCGTTGAAGCTTCTCAAAACAAACAAAACCGCTGAGAGCATTAATCAAGCTCTGCCCCTAGTTCCTTCAGTCTTGACAGTACCAGCCCAATTGAGAGCTGGTTAGCCTGAGGAGTCTTGCTCTTTACTAACTAATGCTATCTCTTACACTCATCTTCTGAGCATATCCACTTGTATTAAAGTGCCTTCGTGTGGCAATACTTGAAAGCCTTGTTCAGAATTCTTTGTACCCTATGTTTTGACTGAGCAATTTATATTAAAACCATTTCTGCCTTCCTTGCCTGTTCTCTCCCTTCCCTCTTCTCCTCCCTGCTTTTTCCTGAGTAACTGTAGGGTGAGAAAAGAAGCAGTTTTGCATTTCAGTACCCTTAATGTAGCCAAGAGGTTTGTTCATTACCGCTTTGTACTTTCAGGCAAACTAGAAAATTTAGATTAATAGGTTGTTTATTCTTTTGCGTGTTCCTCAAATCAAAGGCACTGAATTGCATTATTAAAGAAGTTTTTTTGTGGCAGGCTTGGAACTGTCCTTACTGAGCTGTACATGAAGAAAAACGGTTGCTTTTCATCCCCACTCATTATGCAGACTGGCACAGGAGTATGGTTAAACGCATTATGATATACTGTCACTTAAAGACTTTCCTCCTATACAGCTGATGTTGGGCTCCAGCTTCAGTAGATGCTTTAATGATCTGCTTTGAAGCCAAACAGGGAAATCCTAGATATAGAAACACATATGTCCTTATATTAAAAAAAAAAAAAAAAAAATCACCAGTTTAATAAAAGGAGGTTTTGTTTAGAGCTCTAGTAACTACTTCACAGGGCTCTCAGAGCTCCTCATTGGGATTCTGTTCATTTATTGTATAGTTTCTCATCCATTCACTTAGCAATAACGCACAATTAGTCTTTCAGCGATAATCCACCCAGCCAAATTAATGAGGAAAATATGCAACATTATTTTGTGACTAAACCCATAACTGAAGGACCTAGCTAGTGCTGGGTAGCAGACTAAATGCATGTTTGTATCCTACAAATGTTCTGTACTGTTCTCTGCTGAATGGGCAATAGCCCCTTCAGAGACCTCTGGTCCTCCTATTGCATTGGATACCCTAACTGCTTTGATATGTTATGACAGAAGAGCCTCTCTTGACCCAAGGCCTTCTGCTTTGAGTGAAAAGTTCATGGAAAAGTTCAGGAAAGGGGGTTATTTCAAGCAAGAAGACTAGATTTTGTCTGTCATATGTAAATAAATAAGAGACAATAATTTGCCTTGTGAGATCTATTTCAGCTCTAGCTAGTGTTGAGAGAGAGAGAGACAAAATTGCACACGCAGCCCCGTAATTCATTGTCTTAAGAAATGGAAAGGCCTCTGTCTCTTATGTGCCACGTATAGAGCTACCTGGCACCTGGTGTGGGGTTAGCAACATTGCAGTTCTCAGACTGGTCGAACTGTTGTGCGTCCCTTGTGCAACAGTGAGTTGCAGAGTTCCTTCTGCAGCCTGAGACCTGACGCAGCCAGGAATGCTCTGACTTTCTCCTTTACCTACCTGCTGCTGATTTTGCAGTCCATTTTCCTTAGCTAGAACCATCTTGTGGAGTTTGATCTCCTCCATTCTCTCTGAGGTGCTAGTGCTAGGAGTAGGTGCTCCAAGTCTTCCTAGATAAAAGTGTTTAAGTAAAGTTTCACCTATAGACTTGTTTATAAGGTATGCCATCATCTTCCACCTGAGGGTTATGCAGAGTTCCTCCAGACACGTAGCTCCTATCTCTGTCAGTTTGCCTGTGTATTATAGATTTGGTGGTTGGATTTTCCCTGACAATTAACCATCTTTTTTTCCTCCAAGGAAGGTTAACTTATTTTTGGGAAAAAGGAGTGTTGGTGCTTTACTTTTGATTTTTTTTTTTTTTTTTTTGCTGCTGCTGTTTTGTTTTCACTCTCTGATTAGGTGAGTAGTGGTATCTTTTCTTCCTCTAGCTTGGTCTTTTGCCTGCTGTCCCAGATTTCTGGGCATTGTATACACTTTTGTTTGATCTTTTCATAGCACTTCAATTATCTATATCTGTGTTTTCTATCCTTATTACCCTTGCAGGCCAAGTTAGCTAAGTTCATAAAATAATTATATCTCTCTCTTTATAATGTTACGTATCTACTTTGCAGCTGTTATAAAGTGCACTGAAAATGATTAAGTAGACTACTGTATCCTTCTCCTGCATCCACAAGCAAGAGAGGAGGTGTGACTGAATCTCAGGTTTCCTATGGCACAGCTACATATCATTTGCCTTGCGACAGAGCTGTGACTCAGCTGAACATTGTCACTTTTTTGAGAAAATAGTAAATATGTTTATTTTTCTGCTTAATAATTCTAGTTAATAGTTTATGTGCTCCTTATTCAGTCTTTTTTTTCCCTACTATATCTTTTAAGCACATTGAGTCAGATATGGTTGTATACTAACATATTATTGTCATTAAATACTAATATTGTTTGTACTGACCATACTTACAAAGGTTAAAGTACTGGTTTCATAGAAGTAATTTTATACTGGAAAGCCAAAATTAAATTATATCTACTCATTTTACAGAGAATGAGATTTATCTCATTAAAACTTCTCTATCCTTCTACCTCTATTTGTAGGAAATTCCCTATTTGTAGGAAATTTATTGCAGCCACAAACCACACAGCTCCTCTCATTCTTGCTATACTAGAGGTTTTTAGTAGCTGTATACTTTTCTTATTGTTCCCCAATAGATATAATAAAAATAAATTTTCATTACTTCCTTTTAACATCTAGAGTAGTTAACATTTTCACTCAGACATTGAAATTGGAGTCTAATCTGTCTAGCATCAAAAAGCTTTCAAATTTATGGTGTATTCACGGAAAGACTTTGGAGTGATGCAGACAGCAGTTCAAAAAGAAAACACAAGAAAAGCTCATTAAATTCCCAAATAATTCACTGGTTTGATATTTCAGACCTTAACTGCCAAGCAGTAAGTAATGATGATCTTCCATGTACTGCGGTACTGGGTGCGGAGCTACATGTCCTTCATTCAGGAAAAGGCTGTTCGGTCACAGCTGTCTATACAGAGGAGTGCGTGAAAATGAGATGAGCATATAAAGGCTTTCAGTGTGTTTCCCTCTGCAGCTCTCATCTGTTTTTTCATTAGCAAACCCCAGAAAATGTTCTCCTAAAGGAAAGAGGATACGTAAATAGATTTGTTCTTCCCCTTGATAAATGTGTCATATAAAAGGACTTTCCAAACATATCTCCTCTAGTGCAGATAATTTAGTAACCTTGAACTTCAATCTTTGGTCTATTGCCCAAAGCACAGATCCTCGAGGCTCCCCACTTCCCCCAAGAGTTTCTCTTTGTGGGAACTAACATCTTGGTCTGGCACATGGATGCAGGTTCTGTCTTTTTCTAAAAACTGAGAAGCCATTTCTCTTCACTCTGTGCTGAACATCTCAAAGCTTATTTAGGAATCACTATATATTAATAATTTTGTTTGATCTTGGAGCATTTAAAGGTTGCACTACTAGTTTCAGAGCCCGTAGTACTGTATTTGGGTGGTGACTCTCATCAGTGAAGCTAGAAACAGATCCAGACAGGGGATAACTCTTGTGGAAAAACAATTGGAAGAATGGATGCTACCTTTAAATGTGGCATACAAGTGAGAGGAGTATAAATTAATGTATTTATATAACATCTTGTTTTACTGTCCACTGCACATAAAGTACTACTAAATGCACCTACATCTGATGTAGTGTATGTTTAGATACACTACTTTTGACAGGAACACCAGGAAGCTTTTTTTTTTCCTTTTCTTTTTCTGCACTAATAGACATTTATAAATTGCATCAAACAAATAAGACCTCAGCTTTTAATTCTCCTTTCAAAGATTCAGCACATTTCCTTTGAGTCAATATGAACGTATGGCAAATACATTACATTTAAATACTCTTGAAACTATGTTGCTGTATGATTTGCACCATCTGACTTTCAGACTTGCTCCATAAGTCTTACCACTGGATGGGAAAAGAAGGGTAAATGTTGGAGCAAATAAAAAGAACATGTGTTTTGTAAGACTTTAATGGCTGGAGATGCTTAAAGAGCAGCTTTTATCTTGACTTCTACTCTGAGGATTTATCATACTTGCATTTCCATGATGTTTTCTGCTGAACAGTCAGGATATTGTTGCACAGGAAAAGGAAAAATGTGAGAGTGAAACCACAAAGGGTACAGTTGTATTAGAACAGCGTAAGAGAGACCCCCTTTACTAGTAAAGGTTACGATGGTGTTACATGCTGTGGATGGTCCATCTCGCTCTTGTCATTAAATGGGTTATTAGTCAGTCAGGTAGCAGTAAATCTGCTTGGGGTATTAGGTTTCCTCCTATCTCTTATTTCAGCCAGGGACAGTCCTGCAGGTCTTAGGGTTTTTTTCTGATCTTTTCTGCATTCTTTTCTCAGTATTGTGCATAACAGCATCCTTCTCTACAGAAGTTTCCAGAGAATATGGATCATTCTTGCTTTAAGATAAATCATTTTGATATCATATCATCTGGTGACAGTCATTTGCTTGCTTTGCTAAGTTATCATCCCACCACTGATCACTCAAGTTATGTTCCTTTTTATCCCTTCTTCCATACAGATCCTCACAGTCTCAGCAAAGTTTAAACAACTGAACTCTCTAAATACCTGTTTTCAGTTTCTACAAGCAAAGATTACAATATGGATTCATGCCCACATTTATACTCAGGTAGATGGTCTTTATTTTCTCTGGAAAGCAGTAACAAGAAATGTCCTTTTTCTTTCCACAACAAGAGACGTGCTTTTGCCCAGCTCCTTACACTTCCCTCATTACCATAATATATGCATGCCATCAGTGTTAGGGCATAATGCTGGAGGCTTTAGGGCATTTGTTTTGTCCAGCAAAATATTCTTACCTCGTGCTTCATAGTAGACAGTCCTTGGAACTCTATTAACTTGTAAAATATGTGGCGTTAAGTTAAACTTTCACAAAGGTTCGTGATATCCATGAGAAACATTGAGGATTAGTAGACACCTGAAGAGTTTAAAATCTGCTGGGCTAAAGTTTAAAGAACACCTAACAATTATTTCATTCTTTCAAATTAATGACTCTGTTAAATTCTTATTTTAAAATGTATTTCTTCATGGAAAAAACAGAGAAAACTAGTTTATTTCCTTCTCTCTCTGTCTCTCATTATTTTGGGACACCCTACTCACTGAAGTATTGTAAGAGTTAAAATTGAGAGTGTGGTTACAGAACCATAGCCAAAAAAACATACCCTTAAAAGGGGTAGTTTTTGTGGATCACTTGTTGTTTCAAGTTTCTCCTAGTGCATTCATTCTGCTCTGTATTCAGGCCAGTTTTGTAGTAGCAGTCATTTATAATCATTAATCTAGCTCATTGATATTGTAATGGGCTCCAAACATTCTCTCTGTCGCTCACATACTCCACTGCATTCCCTCCTAAATAACTAATGATGACTTCTTCAGTCTTGTCATGTAACCAGATTACCTTCCTCCAGCCAGTTCTGTTACTGATGTGTTTCATTTGAGATGCATTATACATAAGAGTGAAAAACATTGCCCAAGCATTGGCCAAATACAGCAACACTTAGTTTTATGATTTATGGCTTTAACTATCAATTGGGAAGCTCATAAACAATATTCTCCTTTCCTGTTACGCTGTTTTCTTTGGCATTGTAATTTGTGAAAGAAAGTTGGAGAAGAGTAGCAGTCTGGGTGCTTGGGATTATGCTCCATAGATTGTGGAAAAGCTATATAAAAGTGCCTTGTAGTACAGTCCAAGAATATCCATGGCTCTGAAGGAACTATGAAGTTCTGAGAGGTTCATGTTTAATTCAGATAATCAAGTTCCAGGTAAACACAAGCACTCCAAAAAAGATGTGCTCTCTTGACTGGAAATATCTCAAAATACCTGATTGTGCTGGATTTGGTTCACTAGAACCTTTTATTGGTGTTTCCTGGAAAGGTCATTCTAGAAAAAAGCTGTAAGTTAATGAGCTCTTTGTCTTGAGATTGCTACCACAGTTTGCAGCATTTCCATAGTTCATTGCATGTCCTTTCTTTCCCCTCTAACTTCTACCTCATTTTCTTTCCAAAACAGTGTAGCTTCTCTCCTGCTCCTTGGCCTCATGTGCATAAGGCAGCTGAGCTGTCTGCCTGCTAAATGTATTTTGTAGGGCTCCCAAAGCAGAAGGGAAATAGCACACGGCGACTGAGGAGCATGTGCCTCTCCATGGCTGTCATCCGATCATTGTCACTAGACCTATCTGTTTGCAGGGAGAATTTTCTTTAAGGTCCTGTGTTGTATGAGATGCAGCTGCGTACCACCTGCCCATCTACTCTGCCCATCTCGTGATGTGCAGCTACAAATTCTGTAGTTGTTTTGAAGATCTTAAGCTTAATGACAAGTTGGTTTTTTTAAATAGAAGTTGATCCACATCCTGTCTAAAGACTACTGATGCTGTTTGAGAAGTCAGGGAAATGCTGATGGTCCCCTCCGGTGAAGGGTTGCATCTATTTCTGTGCCTCACTCTTAGTATTGCTGTGGGTCCCGTTTCAAGTGGTTGAGCAGTCTGCCCCCCAGATGGCCAGAAATCCATCCGGGAATATTTGTTCTTATTGTTTACATGGCCACTTAGCTCTGGAATTGAATTGATTATTTTTTCAATGGGAAGCTGTGAAAACTCCTCAAAAGGAAAAAATCAGCTGTCTAACAAGACAAAGGCAATAGAAATATATTAGTTCACCTATTGCTTGGAAGATCTGCCTGTTAGACTTTACAGGGAAGACTTTACAGGGAAAGGGAAAAAAATAGTCTCAAGGTCAATACATACAAAGAATGCCAAATGTCACAATCGGCACCAGCTTTAGTTCCAGACCTCCTTTTCAAATATTTACAAGCCTTCATGTAGATCTGGAGATTTTAAATCACAAGACAGCAAGAATAATCACAAAATCTGACTTCCTCTAGAAGACAAGCTATAGAATTTCTTTCAGTGATTTCTTCATCAAGTTCGAAGACTTGTGGCAAAACTAGGAACACATTTAAACATGGTTTGAAGACTTAATCTTAAAGTAAATCTACCACAGTGCTTCATGATTCCAATTGTAAATTACTCTCAAGTTTTACCTTATTTCTAGTTTATCTTTCTTAAGACCAGTCGTTTTGTTTTACCGTGCCCATATTTGGAAGATTAAAGGGCCTCTTATTATCTGATATAATTTCTCCTGTAGGTACCTCTGCACTGATGATCACCAAAAGAGATCTCTGCTTGGCCACAGGCTTGCAGTTACCCAAGAGCATACAGTATATTTCTAATCAGACAAATCACATCTTAGAAGTTCTTAAAACATTTCTTGATAGTGTTTTTAAAGCCTCTGGAACAGAGGGGAAATCTTCATCTGTAATCCACAAAGGCAGCCTCTTCATTTGCTTCAGGCCTGTGTCCTTGGAGAGGCTACATGCCCTTGTGGATCATGCTCAGTGAGCTGAACGTATCGTTAGGATTCTGTTTGCCTCAGAATACGCGCAGAATTATCTTTGGTGAAAGCGAGAAGGTTGGATGGATAAAATTGGATCTCTGCGTAGTAAATAAGCCTTCAGCCATTATTTACACCTTACTTAGTTGAGGTAGTCAACAGAATGTACTGAGAAATTTAAACTGGGCCCTTTTGTTTGTTTTGCATCTTCTTTTCCTACTTTTGGCATTACTGTCAGAAGGTGTGGTTGCTGCTCCTTTTTTATTATTTGTTGTTCTTGCACTTCAGGAACACCAAATTCTTTAAACTTTTATTTCATTTAAAGCCCATCCTATAGCTAAAATGAGAAATTGAGAGTTAGCATTGTTTTTATTGTGTTGCTAAGTTTTAGTGCTAAGGTTTACAAAGTAGGTAGAAAGTTGATACTTAAGTATTTCAGGCTGTCTATAGGTTCAGGAATGCTTCAGTTAAACTCTTCTGCCATTGGAATGCTTTCTTTACAACCATGAGAATTAAGAACTTATTTTATGTTTCTAATGAAACTTTAAATTCTTTAGTTTCTGGATGTGCCATTCTAGCCACACAAGTATGCCACATGATAGCCTTGGACTGTGCCTTTGGCACAACTTGTCCTGCCCTGAACATTTGCTCTAACCTAAAGTGCCGCAAGAAGTTTGAGACTGAAGGATAATTACAGGGAATTTTAAAGGGACTAGAGGATGACTTGAAGTTTCCATAAACATCAAGATCCTGGATTTTGGAGATAGAATTGGAGCAGTTCTGTAGATTAGTTCCTTATTTTTACTAATCTGGCAAGCAGTTTATTGATAACAGGATTGAAGATAAAAGGGCAAAAGAATAATGACACCATCTAGAGGATCTTGCTTTTTAAAAATTCTTCAGCTCACTCTAAATGTATGTAGTACTGTTAGAGTTTTACCTGTAATAAGCCTATCTTTCAGGGATTTTTTTTGTTCACCTAAGTTGTGAACCTTCCTCCAGAACAAACTGTTTCATTCTTTACTTCAAATGAAACTGAATCTTTTCCCCTTTACCCTAGCGCTTCAAAACTAGCCTTTGCCGAACCACGTGCTAATCCTCCTAACCCTTCCTGCTTTCAGCACTCCCCCAGCAGATCTTTTCAGGTCAGTCTGGTTTAGCTCTTCCCTGTATTTGTCCTGAGTCTCGCACAGGTCATTCCAGGCAAATCTCACTAAATCTTTGTCGCTATTTTTCTCCTTCTTTTTCATGTCATAAGTAGGAATCACCTATTTAAGTGTCCTCTTTGTAGAGTGGTTCAAGGCTAAAACATCTTCCTTGTCAACACTCCTTGCCTGCAGCATCCCCCACGGATCTGTTCTGGCAGTATGTGGTAGTATTCTTGTAGGTCAGTAGAGGCAATCCAGGGTGCAGCCAGTGCTGAGAGAGCCCTCCTGGAAGAATTTACTTGCAGGGACACGAGCAGCTGTATGCATTCTTCTGTTAGCCTGTCTGCCCTTGCTGTCGTGTAAATAAAGTGTTCTGGGGACCTTCCTGAAGGTCCTGGGCCTCTGGGATCCTTTCTGGAAGGACTTGAGTGGTACCAGTGGAAAGAACTGATGGGATTTCTGAGTAACCTGGACTCACTGACTCGCTTTGGAGATTACGGATGGCAGAAGCTTGATTCTGAAGAGCGTGTCGAATGGCAGAGTGCTCACAAGCTTTCCTAGCAGTTATGCTGTGGATGCAGCCAACTGAGCGGAACCTACTTTTAATTAAAAAGGCCATTAATCTTATGACATGCCTTGTACCTTTCTTAGGCTTTCAGAATTAACACATCTTTAGTAGAGAGTTACCTGAACATATCTTTCAGCTCCTCTCTGTTGAAAGGGGAAATTCTGCTCTCCCCCTCCATCTTCTTCTCTCCTTCTGGCATGGCATGAATTTGACCATTACTTACTAATAAGTATTTACTAAAATACCTTCTTTAAAAAAAAAAAAAAAAAAAAAGAAAAAGAGGGGGGTTTGGGCT
>JAWLRI010000563.1:6168885-6183632 GCA_034781795.1 Crypturellus tataupa
GTGGAAGTTGTCTTATGTACCAATCAGGTTCCGGATATCACTTTTTGCCCTAATATGGTTAAACCCTTGCCCTTTCCATGACACCGCGAGATCTTCCGTCCGCTGTTCCTTATCTCTACTCCTGTCACATGCAACAGGTCCTGTTAGCAATACGGCTACAACCCCCACAAGGTATTATTCCTCCAGTTTATGCTGGGTCTTGAAAAAAAAAGTTTATAATTTGAAAGACAACCTCTTTCTCCTTTTCCTAGCTGTCCACCTTCTGCTCTTGTGAAGGAAATGCTGAGTGGTGTACAGAGGTTGACCTTCTATGAGTTCCTTATGGCGCTTGCAAAACATCAGGGCATCAACAGAGCCCTAGGTAAGACTCCTGTGTGTGGTAAGGCTCTAGAGTTTCAGTCATTCTGTGTTTCTGTGTTCTAGATTTTGCTTTCTCAGGAAGAAAGTGCGATAAATGTTTTCATCTTTTTGGTGAAGGATAAAGCTTCAAAGACACCTTAGTGTCTGCTTGAATTTTTGGAGCTTCTTAAACAGTAAAACAGATATGAAATGCTGCCATAAAATAGCAGTGTTTTACATCTTCACTAGCTGATAGCACTTTAGCAGAGATATCCTTTTAACTTATTTGGTAAAGTTGGACAGGGATGGTCAGGAGACAAGTAAGGTGTCTAACTGCTTTCAGAAACTTCTTTAGGTAGTAGCTGAATTGATTACCCCTTCATTCTCCCAAAAATTTTAAGTGACCATCCATTGCCGACAAAGAGAAGGAAGGGGAAGTGTGCACCTATTACAAAAATCTCTGCTGTCTTCTTTGCTCAAAGAATCAAACAAAGCTGGGTCTTTCCCAGTTAGTCCTCCATCCTCCAAGGTAGTTTGGTCTTGTCAGTATATTAATAAATGGCCTATTGAGTATCTGATAGTACCGTAACAGACAAACTTAAAAAATCTGTCCCAAACTGCTGTGGAAACCAGAGAGATTAGCAGGCGGTATCTCACTGTTCACTTCCATGTTGTGCTGACCAATATCTTCTAAGACGGAGAAGTGAAGCATTGCATTGGCAAGACACAGTGTGTAATCCACTTTTATATTATATATAAATATATTATATATATTATATATATTATATATTTTAGCTTCCTAATTCCACATTGCCTTTGTGTGCTTTGCCTGTGTTCCTCTTCCTCTTCTTGCAGAGGGGGACAGAGGTGGCTCTTTGCGTTTGACAATGCTGTGTCCAGCAGGAATGTTTAATGCAGGGAGGCCCAAACACGGAACTTCATTCATCTCCACCTAGCCAGTCACCTGGACAGTGTGGACTGGAGACTTTCTGTCTCCATCGCTCTTCTGCTTCCAGCCTAACTATGTGCCAGCCCTATATTTCAAAGACAAGCCACAGCGAAAAGGTGTACCTGGTATGAGGGCTTCTTCCTTGGCACGTGTGTGTGTCAAAGTAGAATAAAGATATCTCCTCCCAGGCTGAGCCCCTTCTTCAAGTGAACCATTAAAGTTGCTAGTGCTCCTCTGGGGCACATCTGCTTATTTGACAACACAAAGATTAAATATCAAAGGTACATGAACACAGCGCTGCGGTCCCCCTCTGCAAGCACACTCAAGAGGTAGTGTATTCCCTGAGCAAGGTGATGCCTCGATTGCACCAAAGTCTTTTTTCTCTTTGCCCTGCAAAAGCACTTCCAATAAAGTGCAAAGAAAACAGATGGGCAGAAGAAAACCTGCTCATGGCTTCCATTGTGACATCTACAAGGTGTGCAGGTTTCCCTTTCCGTGGGCTGTCTCCTGGCCCTTTGCCAACCTCCTGCCGCGGCCTCTCACAGAGGAGGGGCGGCAGCTGCAAGCCTGACAGGTGCTCGCATCTTGGCAAAAGGGGGAGATTTTTATCCCCGTGTCTTCTTTTAATCTCTTCTGAAAGGTGATTTCAATAGTCTGAGGCCTGTAGGGGATCACAGGCTCCCCGAAGCCCTTCTGCAAGGGCGCTCTGAGGCAAAGAAGTGTTCAGCCGGGTGCCTGTCTTCTCGCTGCTCTCTGCGGAGCCTCACAGAGGAGCAGCCCCCCTCACAGAGGAACAGAGGTGGGATGAGAGCGGGTCATTACGGCTAGGACGCCACCATGATGAGTTTCTCAGGCAAACTGCAGTCTGCAGCCTAGCTCCAGTGTCAGTGTTGATTCATGAATTCTTAAGTGTCACTTACTAACTTACCCAGCTAATACACGGGCTCCAGAGACCTCACTGTATGTTCTGCGACCGCAGAAACAAAGTGAGCTCGAGCTGTGCGTTGGTTTAATTGAGACCATGGGAGGAAGCAGGCTGGTGCACTTCACAGGACCCCTGGCACTCTGTCGTAGTGCCAGGCTTTGCTTTGCATTTGCTGGACGAGAAGATCAGAACTAGAAGTGCGGGTGTCAGTTTTCTGCAGTGGTTCTAGTTTATTAGGTACTCATGGCTATATTTCTAATGCCCTCTGCCATCCTGCCGGGGTGAGAGAGGTGGCTCTCCAGCCCCTCCTTCAGGAACAAAATGTAATGAGAAAACAGATTTGTGTTCCCCCATAGCAGTATAGAGCACTTTCCCAATCATAGTGAGTCTGGCATCTTAAGTATCCTGAAACCCAAAAGCATTCTCCACTATGATGCTGGTACAACTTAACAAGTATATTTTTCCTAAAGTTGTGCAGTGGCAGTGTGCAGACTGTGGTAGGCAAATACCAGCATCCTTGTGCTGATTGCTGAGACTCTGCTATGACCCCTGTGCAAGCTGGAGTTTGTTACAGAGTGAGGAAGGAGGCATTTCTCCAGAGCCCCATCTTCCTTTCTGGGCTTTTCCCAAGGTGCCAGAGAGTGGCAGTGATGATGCACCAGCTGCCCCAAGCCTGAAGTACGCCCATGTCCTTCATCCCACATAGCGTATTGGTCCTGGCAAACATGAAAAGGAGCATGCAGGCTTTTGCTGATAAAGAAGGTACTGATCCCATTTAACCCACGCTCAACTGTGTCAGGGAACAGCCTGCATGAAGAGCACAGAATCTGGCCCATCATTCTTTGTCTGTCCATGACCCTCAGTACTCAGTGTGCAGTTCACTAACAGGTATGAGCAAGGGTTATCGCTGTCTTGCAGGTCAGATTTTGGAGGCTGGTATGACTTGAATCCTTATGAAGACTGACCCCCAAAAACCTGCTACTCTGATGATACTTCCCTTTTCGTTTTTTTCCAGGGGCTCTGCCAGATAAAGGAGACTTGTTTCTGGACCCTGCCATGGATCAGGAAATTGAAAAATTGTAAGTAAGTGGGTTTACCTAGACTAGGAAGTAAAGCAACAAATTGAGGGTAGCTTGGTAGGCTTAGCTGTTGCCCCTGTTCCTCCACTCTACCACAGAGGAGCAAGCAGAGCAGTGTGGGCAAAGGGCCTCTTTGAGGTGTTTGATGCAGCTTACAAAATCCTTGGGAAATGCTTCAGAAGCAGCGGGACAATATCTGTCTCATAGAGGCAACAGGAGAGTCTCTAACGAACAAGGAGAATGTGTTTGGATGGGTGAAAACTAGGAGTGTTGGAAAGCAGGCTCCGTCCAGAAGAAAGATCTGTAGTAAGGGGAAGATTCACAGAATCTACCAGGTGCTAGTGCAAGGTACACGAATGCCTCTCTATCTCCATGTCATTGTGAAAGACTCCTCATCTCTGGTTCACCCCAAAGTTGCTGTGATGAAGCTGGAGATGGCAAGCCGGCCTGCCCAACATTTCTCTTTTCTCTTTCAGGGTAGCTCAGGTATCAGGGCTTTCCCTCTCTGCTCCCACCAGCTCTAGTGGGGATGCAGCTCACTTGCCTGTCCGCAGCATGCCCAGGATTAGCTCTCCCTGGAAGCCCCTCCACCATCGCCGAAGAATGGATGCTGAGAGTGAAGGCTCCAATGAAGAGACAGACTCCTCTGAAAACTGAAGGCTGTGGGGGTCAGCACCGCTCCCAGCACCAGTGTCCCCAGAACTCCCTAGAGGAGCAGCACCTCCTCCCAGACAGCTGGTGTGACACCGGGCTCTGTCCACATCTCCAGTGCATGTGCAGCTGTGCCAAGCCCCACTGCTTGCCCCACCAGTCCCTTCCTGGGAGGAACCCTCCCAGCTCCAAATCCATGGAAAGCTCCTTGGAGGGAGCCCCGCGGAGCTGCAGTCAGGCTACCCTCTGCTGGCGAGGAAGACGAGGCAGCAGATGCCTGCTCTGCCGCAGCCAGGGGCAAATAATGAGTGGGGGATTCTCCCAGCAGGGCGCTCACCCCGGGGCTCGGGCAGGTGCTGGAGCAGTGGGAGCGCCCATCATGTGCCAGCTGCTTGTTGCCTTGTGTTGTGTCGCTGTGCTCAGCCTTGGTCCAGGCAATACAGTGCTTGAATCACCAGTGGCTGTGCTGCACTTGTGCCCTGTTATTCTTGGTAAAGCTGTACCTGTGTTTGATCAAAGCTGCAGAAATTCCTGGAGTTCCTAGAAAAGAAGGGCTTAGGCAGTGCCCTGCCACCTGTCCCTACTTCCTCCCTGCACCCAAGCATTGCTGGAGCAAGTAAGCTTGATTCCAGTTCAGTATGTCATGATGGTCTCTCGTGCCTCCACTGTACCCTGTTCCCTTGGCCCGGTGGGTGGTTCCACAGGCCTGCTGTGGTCCCCCACTACCTCAAACAGCATATTAAGGAGGCAAAACAAAAGGCAAAAAGACTTGCTTGGTGCAAGGCAGCTTCGGGGCTGGGGGAGTGAGACAGATGCTAAAAATGCTTGGCCTCTGGTGGTGGAGCCTGGGTAGGGCAGGTGCAGATTAGCAAGCATGAGGGGAGAAGGAAGCAGCTATCAAATCCCCATTTTGTTTTGTTTTAACATACACTGGCATTTCTCTATCATCACAGCGTAGCCCTTACACCCAACCAGACAAAGCACAGAGCCCCAGAGCAGCTCAAGCAGCACAGCAGCCGCAGCCCTGCAGGGCTCCTCCCTCGTTTCTCCTTGGCTGCCCGAGGAGCTCAGGGCTCTCACAGCCGCCGTACGGGCTCCAGGGCACCTTCACCAGCAGCTCAGAGCTCTCCTAAACCAGAGCGGATTTAGGCCCCTGAAACTATTTTTGGCTAATCCCCTAAGCACAGGTGATTGCACCACTGCCTCCATCCTGGCAACAGGGGGAGGAGCTATTTATTGTAATTTATTTATTTACCATCACCCAACAGCTCACTTTGTCCTCCGCCCAGCACGGGGCCTGGCTTCCTGCACCGTGGCTGCATGGGGCAGGTGGCACTCCAGGCCCCCAGGGCACCGTAGGGGTGGCAGCCCTTCCCCACACAGGAGAGCAGTGGCCTGAGTGCCAGGTCCCCTCTGCCCTCCTCCCTCCAGCAGGGCCAGGGCAGGCAGCAAGGCCAGCTGAGGCTGCAAGGCCAGCCCAGACAGGCACACAGCCCTGCTCCCCGAAAGCCCTCTCCTCCCTCTTTGCTAATATAGCTTTTTGCAGCAGGTTTGTCCATCCTTTTAATCTGGTAAGATTTGAGTGTCCCATCAAAGGCCTGGGCTCTTTCAGGGGCCAGGCCCAGCTCTGGCCAGGATGTGCTGGCTCTATGGCTCTGTTACAGGGCTGGGCAATAAAATAATAGAAGTCCAACAGTAAAAAGGGTTATTGCACATAATGAGACAGACCTCACAAATACAAGGGAACCCTCCTTTCACCATGCTCCCTGAATTCTCCAGTTGAAAACAGCCTTTTACCACTGATGGTAACTGCTACAGCAGCCTGCATGGAAAGAGGCACTAGGAGCACAGAGCAGAACAGAAGGCCGCAGTCATGTCCATGGGGACCAGGTAACACAGTGTCCAGAAAAAGGGCATGGCTATTCTGCTCTGCCCCTTGGTGCACTCAAGTATAGACCAGACCACAAAGGGCAGGAGCACCAAAGAAGGGCAGCCACAGGAACTCCTGTTCTACTGTTCAAAGCAATGACATTAATCCTGTAAGAAGGCCTGTCTCCACTGGCTAACAGGTAGCAGTGGGTTTGAGGGCACAGTGAATTTTAATACAGAGTGAAATCCAGAGATAGCTGGGAAGCAGTCCAAGCACAGCCATCTTCTGACTCCTTCCACTCACCTTCCCCCCGCTTCCCCCCACACCCTAGATGAACTAAGACAATCCTGCAGAGTTTATTCCAGGTAATCAAAGCTGACATCCATGCCTCTTGCAAGCCAGTTTCCCTGTGAGCTGCAGTCCCTCCGTCATCAATATGAGCCATAACGATCCTGGGGAAGAAACAAACCAAGACACTATGTTAAAACACTTCACACAAACTTCAAAGAGAGGACAAGGTCTTGAGGTGTTTAGGACTGGAAGACAACCATGAGACAAGTGGCCAGCACAAGGTCACCTAAAGACAGGACATTATACAAAGGCAGGACATAAAAACCACAGCCCCAAATTACAGGTGTTTGCTCAACACTGCTGTGGGAAAAATATCTCTGAAGTAACAAGGTGTCCTGTCGACCACGAGATAAGTTTGGCCAAGGAGACCATCTGGAATTGCTCAGCTACTGTAGTGTAGCTGGAAGCTACCAAAGGCAGATCTTTACACTGTGTTTTGGGAAGACTGCAATAACCCTGGGGGAAGCCAGGGCATGGTGAGAGGCTATAATCACATTTGGGGACTATGTGAAGTGCCACAGCGTCACCTCACCTGGAGGGAGTTCATCACCCCGTTGGCTAGGACAGCCATCTTGCCAGCAACTGATTTCACTCCTTGCTTGAACTGCGCGATGTCGGCTGTAGGCAGGACATTCCCAATTGAAACTCCACCTATAAAAGCCAGCAGGAGTGAGTTTGGATCCTCCCCAGTTCCAGAGAGCATCCCAACCCCTTCCAGGCCAAGGGCTCTGAAGCTGCCCTATGACTCTCCTCTGGCCCCTTCCCTCCCTGCTGAGCACTAACCCACCTGAGTGCACATTCTCAGTGTCACCAAAGAGGTCTGCAGAGCTGATGGCACTGCTGCCCGAGAGCTGCTGGAGGCGGGATCTGGCTTCATACTGCAGCAGAAAGCAAGCAGAACAAGAAAAAAAAAAAAAAGAGTTTAAGGCAGGGAACAAAGCAGGACCTCAGCAAATCAAAGGGGATGAAGACAAAACTGTGCCAGCTTAAGCACTTTAGCACACACCTACCTCAGCATCTGCCTCTCGTCCAAAGAACATATCTGAAGAGATAGCTTTTGCCCCTGCAAACTTCTGCCGCGCTTCATTTGATTCCACAGCTGATGTCCTGCTCTCTGTCTCACGCCTACTGATGGGTCTGAGGTAACAAGAGAGGAGACGTGTCACAACAAATAAACAGACTTTTCTCAGGTCCCATTCAATTAAAGAAAAGCTACGAAAGCCCAAGTTCTAACTACTGTCAGGGTTCGCTGTTCCCGCCCATATCAGGGAGCCATCCCAATGGCTACAAAGGCCATCAAGCTTAAGGAGACACATCAGGCAAAGAAGTACCAAAACCCTTTTCAGTGAAGACCCCTTTCTTCAGGCTAGGAAACTCCTCCAATCAGTACACAGCCCTGATATCTACTTGGCTTGTGCTACAGAAGATTACTTGCATATGCAAAAGCCAGATCCAGTCATATGCAGTAACATCTTCCTCACAGGTCCCAGACCTACCCTTTTGCCCCACATCCAAGGTACACTGGCACAGGTGGGCACTTTACCTCTCTGAAACTGGTCTAATACTGGAAATGGTCACCTCAGGTTCCTCCTCTTTATCAACACCCCATGAAGAGTCTGTTTCCCATCGTGAGCCAAAGGTATCTCCCAATGAGAAGGGATTATCTTTATACCTAGGTGCCAAAAGAGGTAACTCAGGCCAGATGTTACATTCAGAAATGAGCCAAAGACTACACTGAAGCTTAGTCTTACTTGGGAGGTCCAGATGCAAAGGCTCCACCATCTTCAAACAAGTCCAGTTGGGAGCGGGAAGATTTTGCAACCAGCGGCGTCTCCTGCTCAATTACTTGCATCTCAGACATCACTGAGTGTGAAACAGAACTAGCACAACAAACAGGCAGTCAGGGCCAAGACAAGCCTCCATCTCCTAGAATCAGTCTTCCTCAAAGTTTAATCTGGTCTGCACAGACAGAGCAGATGACACAAGTCTCAAGAGACTCATGGGACACTTGCCTCCTTCATGGCATGTCTAGTCTAATCTGATTTTGTCCAAAGTCTCAAGCTACATTACGGTAGGTATTCTGCAGGGGAACAGCGGCAGGGCTGTAGGGCTGGAGACTGACTGACCTTCAGGAAGGCCGAAATGCAGACCAGAACATCTGAACGGAGCTTTCTTACCTTCCAGGCCCTAAACAGTTTTAAACATAACTCAGCATACAAACACATGAACTGGGACGCTTATTTGTTATACAGCCTTCAGGACCCTATTCCAGAGCAGAGTACTTTCAAGTAAACTACATCTATGCTTCAACATCCAAAGCAAAGTACCTTCTGGACACCAAGCCCATGCCTAGCCTCTCAGCTTGTTCACGTTTCTTCCCTTCAAGGTTCTGAAGTTTCTTCTCCTCCTTCTTCCGGTCAAGCTGCAGTTCCTGATAAGCCAGTCGCATTGAGGTGACACTGATGGAAAGAACTGTGGTAGGTAATGACTCGTGCCCCTCCACCCCCTGTCCCATCCTGTGGGGGGTCAAGGGCAAAAATAACCCTGTCCACCATCAAGTACCCATTTTCCCACTAGCTAAACCAAACATCATTACATAGAAGCTACTGCTCATCTTTCCATCTCACCTCATACCACCACCGGGATTCTGCTCTTTTTGGCAGACTATGACTTCCTTACTGACAGCTTCCACCCCACCCAAGGGCAGAGGGATAAACAGGTCCTCATCTAGATCAACTTTTAGCAACTTCAAGGTCAGCAAAGTAGCAAGATACTTCCATATCTGCTCCTCTAAAGCTCTTCTGGAGGTGTTAATTTGAACGAAATGTGACAATGTAATTTGTGCCCTGATGTAACAGCCTGATGTAACTGCTTCAGGTTATCACTCATCCTATTGTGCAAGATTTTACTCAGCATGGCTGGTCCCACAGTGAACACCAATCCCTACTTACTTTTACCTTATGTATGCAAGGTATTCAGCCCAAACAAGGCACTTACATGGATTCCTCAGCTTGTTTCCTGGCCTCCACTGCCTGCTGCTCCCTCAGCTGCTCTGCAACCTGGGCTTGCCGCTCGATCTCGCTAAAGCTCTGGCTGCTCACTTTCTGGGCTCCAAGACCCTTTTTTGCACCAATCTTAAAAAACAAACAAACGTGAATTATTCATCTCTGAGCATAAGAAAACCAGCAGGTTGAATCCTGTACCCTACTCACTTGCCAGGCTTTATTCAGCCTGTTTAGTTATAACCTACAAGCTCAGTAGAGCCTGCAGCAGGGGAGGAAAGAACACACGGGATTTAGCCAGGCAGGAGCCAGTGCTAAGAGATTAGCCATATTGACTCCTGATCATAAACATAATGATCCAAAGCCTAATCATTTTTGTCTCTTAACATACAAGCTATTTTTCAAAAAGGCAATGAAATAATCAAAGCTCTCCCTGTCCCAAACAGGTATCTCATAGGCAGTTTGATTACTAAGCAAGGGACCAGGAATACACCAGATATGCTGTCTTCTCTCCATAAATCAAAGAGCTCAGACATACCCCTTTCTTGGCAGCTCCTGGCTTCTTCTTTCCAATGAGGGAGGATTTGATTTCTATGAAAGGAAAGCAGCAGCATGTAAGCAGGAATTAATTAAGGAGTAAAAAAATAGTCAGCAACCCACACAAACATCCACCACAGCCCAGCTGCTATAAAGTCCAGGGCACACCGTGCAGCTTCACAACATCAGCCTAAATGACTTCACCGAGCCAAGAAAGCAGCACTGAGAGGGTTGAGAAGCTCCACAGTTGCAGCGTGGTGGCCTAGAGAAGCACGTCTGTCCCTGGAGAAACTTGTAATTCAATTAAGTCCTTCTAACAGCTCCTCCGAATGTCATGCATGGTGACTCTATCCAGTAAAAGTTATGGTAACTAGAAGACTTAATTTGTTTCATACATAAACCCAGGAATATATTATTTCAGAGCACATGAAAGTGGGCACTTATCTGTGCCTCAGGGACAGAGAAGTAAGAACCATAAGATTGGGTTTATAGGTTCAGACCAACTGCAAAATGGACCTAAGGGTCAGTGAGCTACAAACACAACAAGTTCCCTGACACCTTCCACCAAAAACCTGTCCCTCTGAGGACAAGAAGCAAAAAAACAGCTGAGTTCAGCCAAGTAGCAGATGTTTAGGCAAGAGTGTAAGAACAAAGCAAACATGAAGTGGGTTTGCTGTGGTTACTCTTCCGACTTCCAGTGCTGTGTACCTCCAGTATTCTTTAGTCACCCTCATCAGCTTTTTGTCCACACATGTGCCCAATTCTTTCTTAACCAATGTAGGTTTTGGCAACACATACTTTAGATCATCCCCAACAGCCTTTTCTGTGTCTTTTCTAGCTTTACCACATACTTTTGAATTTGGAGGCTTGGTATCTTCATACTATGCAAGATACAGGCAGTGTTTTCATCTCACCCTTCCCAGCATTTACCTTGTTTTTTGATCACTGTCAAGAGATGTTTTTAAGAGGAACTATGACAATAAAAGCCCTTTCCAGAGAAAAAGCAATTGGCGGGGATTTTAGAACCCAGTATGATACATGTTATCTTTGGTTCATTCTCTCCTTCCAAGCACAAGAAGCTAATGTTAGAGCTGAAGGCAGAGAGTCGCAAAAAGGGCAGGCAGAGTTGTTACAAGCAGCTAGCGCAAGCCAGCTGTTGGCCAGTTACCTCTGGCAGGAGCGGGCCCTTGTGTTGACAGACACATGGACACATCTAAAGAAGAGACATAAAACACGGGGGCGTAAAATAGACGCTTGAAGACATGGACTTTTCACCTGGGATGAACACACTGTGGGCCAGGAGAATATTCTTACTAAGCAGACAAGCTCATCTAGATGTTCCATGTGCAGCTCAGACAGCAAAGGCAGTGGACAGTCCCATAATGACAGGATTTGAACTTGATCATCCAAAGGAACTGGAAACCTCCAATAAACTGAACAAATTTGTGCCTAAGTTTGGGGGTCTGGAAACATCCTCTGTACTGACACCACAGGAGGATAAAATTTCCTTTAGACATTCTGAAGACAGGCACATCAGTTTCAGCTTCCTGGGCAGTGGGTATAAGAGCAAGGTGGATCTAAGACTTATCAAAGAGTCTCACTTACCTAGAGTAGCTTTAGGGGATGTGCTCAACAAGTCAATTGATGGGCCTTGACTAGAACCTGTTTGTGGGCACAAAACAAAAAGAGATTCAGGAGAGAAAGATTCTCATTCTCAGCCCCAGTTGCTCTACACCCGCTCTAGACCTTCTGTCCCCCAAAAATGCAAGCTAAATCACTGTCTGAAAGTTGCAAGTTCTGAAACTTAACTATCTTCTGTCTCCACAAAGCAAACTATTCCCACTGCAGTAGCCTAAACACATTAAAGGAAGTTAACACTTAGCAGGGCAATGCACAAAGCTGCTTCAAACAAATTATACCCCTCGTATTCTTGCATTCTTTGTAACTCACATCTAGAAACAGTACTCAGCTTTCCATTCACCTCCTTTATACATTATTATTTCCACAAGGGATAGCAAAGAAGCAGAGTAGTTAACCCTCTAAACAAAGACTGTTTCACATTTCGGGAAAAGAAGAGAAATAATTTCTTCATCTTCAGCAGAACAGCATTCTCAAAAGGCTACCCTAATTTAACTAAATAGCTTCATTACAATGCATAGGGACAGCTTCCACTCTTGCTGCAAGCCTGAAGCATGGTGAAAGTTCACCCTTCCAACTCTGCTATAGAAGAGTATTTTGCTGGAAGTGAAGTCTAGTTCTTGGAAAAATCATTCAGTGGGGAACTTACATGACACTTCTTTGCTTTCTGATGTCCTTGTTTTTTCCATCACCAGGGAACACTGTGCAGGATTCTGGCTGGCATCAGCTACATCCCAAGTACTGGAAGACTGTATGGAGACATTCATTCCAATGATTTGCAGAGGAATGAATAAATCAGAAGAGCCCTACACTAACTTCAAGTTTAGTGATCTATATCCAGTTTTAGGCTAAAGAGAACATGATCCAACTTCCACATCATGCCTTTTCCGAAAATAGAGATAACTTACAGACAAGTTCACATTCCCTCAAATAAAAACTAAAAAGGGGCAAAAAAAAATAAAGGAAAATGTATGCTAAACTGAATGGAAGCCTAAGAGCATTACTCAAAGAACAGTAGTATCAGAGTTGGCTACTACAGCGGCTTCTCATCTTAACGAGATGAACTTAAATCTGAGAAAAGGCAAGTTTTCTTTGAAAAAAATCATATTTTGGCTTCTGTTGTATTTATTACCAGTCAACCAGTTCTGATGTTACTCTGTTCCCTTGGCCCCTGGCATTACGGAAGTTAGTTGCTCAAATCCACCTGCAGAGTCCATGCACTGAAAAGCTGACTAAGCCATAAACTCAAAGTAACAGCCAGTCCTTGTTTTAACTGTCTAAAGAGACTACATACTTGAGGAGTAAACAAAGCATTTTCCATGTAATAGCTGTTATCAGTATCCCTTGAAAATAAAAAGTTTCAAAGACCTCCACATGCGTACTGCAGGATCCACCTGGGAGCACTTAGGTATGTGCCTGTATCACAGGCTGGCAACTGAACCTTAATTCTTCCATAATATTAGTGAATAAAGATATAATTTAGTAACCTTCCAAACCAAGTGAGACTGCACCTATCATTCCCCAGCCTCCTGGATGAACTGCTGTCTATCTTAGAGCTGTAAAGGTTGCCTGGTTTGGACAATTGCTCTCACCTGTGTGTGCTCCATGAAAAAATCAGCATCGCTCTTGTCAGGCGAGTGCCCAGGGGCTCCACTCAGCCCATCTATCAGCAGCTGAAAAGAGAAGATGAAAGGAGACACCCTACAAGACTCAGCACCCATCCCGACAGGTCTTTAAGAGGCCAGGGCAGCCCAGACTTACGTCAGTGCCGTACTTGGCCATGGCAGCACTCGCCAGCTGCCGGATCTTCTCCCGGTACATCTGGGCAGCACGACTGTTATACTTGGCATTGGCGTCTGTGGTGGTGCAGCCGTGCTGGCGGAAGAAAGCGCTCTGGAAAGGACAGAAACATTCAGTCTTCTGATTGCTGTATCAGATGCAAGCAAGCACTAAGCATACAGCAGCGTGGACTCAACAGAAAAAGGAAATGTCTCCAAAACTGGAAATAGTACACTCTAAGTGTGGAGGACAAACCAAGCTCAACTCCACTTTGAAATGTAAGGAAGTGAGAGGTCTGCATATCAGAAATGCATTCACAAAGGTCACAGGCTCATGTCTAAGTGCAGCTGACAGACACTTCTCTCCATTACACCGCTCCAAAAAAAGAAGGGTCAGTTGACACCCTTTGGGACCAGGAAAATTTCATAAAGGACAGGGACAAGAGCCAGAGGATGCCACTTAGCAAGAAGGAAGACGAGCAAAATGCCTACAGAGGCTCCTCACCGCATTGGCATTGCTGCCCACTTGCATACATCTCAGCTGGAACCAGTTCCAGTTAGAGTCCAGCTCTGTAGACCTGTGAGAGAGCAAATGACTTCCATTAATAACGTTCAAGCCTCCCAAATGCCAATGCGTGCCTCTAGTCTAGCATGGCAAGGTAAAGTAGAGAAGGTAAAGCTGACATCTCAGTAGCTTCTCTACTGTTTTCTTTCCATAATGAATCAAGATAATTTTTAAGGTTATCATGAATCCATTTGAGTTTCTCACCAGACAATAATGTCAAAACTTAAAGGGTCTCTCACTGGTGTTGCTCAAGAGAACAAGGCCTCAGCCAAAAGGCAAAACCATCAGCTTTGATTCTGCGTATGAATTCATCACAACATGAAAGACTCACACAATCAACCTTTCCCAAAGAGCAGGACACATTACAGAGCAACTGGACAAGTGCTGATGTAAAACTATATGATGGAACAGACTCCTTACTCCACTTATCTCTGAACAAGTAAAGCTCAAAGACTTCTTACTTAAAACACATTATAAGTACTCCAAATAAGAGAAATAATCTCAACATCCCAAACCACTTTAGCCAGCAGCCTGGCACAGGAAAAGCCTCCCTTGGCACTGCTGAAAAGCCTTTTCTGCTGCTTTGGGAGTGGGATTTGTGCAGCGCACAGTCTTCTTCCAGCTCCTACAAATGGGAGCCCAGAGCTGGTTTCTGCAGGGCCCGTGAAAGCAGCACGGGGCTGTGCTGCCCACTCTCCGGGAAACACTGATGGGAAGGGCCGGCTGACGCACAACTTGCTTCGAGCACCAGGCAGGCCCCGAGCAGTCGCCCTGGGGCCGCAGCTCCCCGGCGCTGCCCCGCGGCGGCTCCCACCACGCGGCGCGGCGCGGCGCGGCACACGCACCTGATGAAGCTCAGGTGGACGCCCAGGGAACGGTGGACGCCGGAGCAGTCGATGCACAGGAAGACCCCGTAGGTGATGCTGGCCCAGCTCGGATTCTTGGCGCCGCAGTCGAAGCAGGACTAGAGCCGGGGCAGAGCGAACTCGCGTTGAGCGCCGCCCCCGCCCCCTGCCCCTCTCCCCGCGGCCCGCTCGGGCCCAGGCCCCAAGGCCGCCGCGGC